>JALMQS010000165.1:500524-1100524 GCA_024734495.1 Forficula auricularia
AAGCTGCCTACATGTGAGAAAACAGATTCCGTAATCGACACGGATCACCGCTTCGATCCTAATACAACAAACTAACCAACCGAAAACTTGCTGTTAATAATCCGGGTGTTATAAGCTTAAGCTAGAGTTTAATCAGCTCGAAAAATAATATCGTTGAAAGCTAAGCACGGCTCGCTTAAACTGTTTGAAGTTCGTTCACAGTTCAACATTTAATAAAATAGTGTCAGGGAAAGAAAAAGAAGGCACGCTTGACTCTTATTCCTCTTGGTTCTGTCATCTCTCGTTAATCAAACAGTAAAGAAGAGAGATAACGTTTCTAGATTGAAATCAATCACTTTGTCAATTGAAAGTGAGCTATACGCAATATAACTTTCTTTCCCTTTGTCCATAAAACAGGCATGAATAAAACGAACGAACGAACTCCTTATGACAACACATTTATAATTTATTGGGGGGGGGGTCGAGATTTATAGTTATTTATTGAAACATTTGTTTGGGATTATGTAATAAAAACACTTAACATTTTTATTTTTTGAGAATAACAAAATAAAAAAAAATGTTACATGTATTCATCCAGAATTAAATTAAATTGTGTTATATAATTTCAGAATTTTTTGTTTGGTTTTATGTAAATTTATTTAATTTCTAGTAAAACAATTTTTGTAGGCATTGTTTTTATTTTATCACTACAACTAGTACCTATAAAACTTCCCTTCCCTTTAACAATGTAAACGAAAACTGGTAGATACAAGTGTAAGCATTTTTTTACTTCTAAATGCGATAGCTACTAAACGATCAAAGCGCCCTTATGTGAGGACTGTACGGTTAAATAACGTAGATATGATATTTATTTTATGTTTTTTTGTTAATTTAAGCCGTGAAATAATGGATATTAAATAATTTAGTAAATCTACATCTACACTAATATAAAAAGAAGAAAAAATTATTTTGTTTGATTTGAGTAACCTACAGAAATAATGAATCAAATTTAAAAAATCCTTGCACCATATATTTATAATATCCTATACTACTAAAAAGCGGCATTTGCGCTCTGCCTCTGTACATACCTATGTACCTATGTGTACCATGTCTGTCACCCAGGGGGTGGGAGATGGGGTCCACGGGGAGGTCCAGGGGTGGGGTTTGGCAGGTGCTAAAGGGTATATCTTTCTGTGTCTGTACCTATATCCAAAGGGCTACTAAAGGGCATTTGTGCCTGTATATACACCTATGTTTGTCTGTCCCCCAGGGGGTGAGGGATGGGGTCCAGGGGCGGGGGTTTGATGGTTGGGTCCAGGGCGTGGAGAGTCAGGGATGTGGGGGTCCAGGGGTACTAAATGGCATTTCTCTCTGTATCTGTACCTAGATCACATACTACTAAAAGGCATTTGTGCCTGCATCTGTATGTATCTATGTACCTATGTATGACCGTCCCCCAACAAAACTGTCGTCATGGTTACCAATTTAAATGAAATTATCTATATATATATAAAATTAAGGTTTTGTCTGTACATTGGGGTGGAGGGGTTTGTGGGGATGCTGGGTGGGTTTCGGGGGAGCGGGGTTCGAGGGGTGGGGGTCCAGGGGTGAGCCCCCTGGCTAGCAAAAGGGCCGGCAAAGGCGGGCCTTGTAGCTAGTATATACATATATCTTAGTTAACTTCAATGCAGGGAAAACTCAGTGTTGCCTTATTTCTAGGCGCGTCGAAAGAAACCTCCCAAACATATCATTCGACTCAAACTCACTAGAATTCAGGGATAACATTTCAATGCTAGGCGTAACTCTAGGGTCTGACCTTTCATGGAATGACCATATCTCAACCACTGCTAAAGCTGCAGCGCGCTGTTATACTCCCAGTCAACTTCTAATACTGTATAAGGCTCAAATTCGTCCCTGTCTCAGATATGGCTCTCATCTGTGGAGGGGTGCCTCCAAGCATTCACTTGCCACACTGGATGCAATTCAGAAGCGAGCAATTAAACTAATAGGAGACCCGGCTCTAACCAACTCACTCGACTCCCTTGCCCAACGAAGAACCGTTTCTGCCCTTTCCTTGTACTACAGATACTATCACGGTGTCTGTTCAGTCGAGCTGAAATCAATTATCCCCCTACTGCCCTCTTTACGAGAAACACGCGGTTTTCTAACGCTCAGCACCCCTTCGCTGTCAAATTGGATAAAAGTCGAACCACCGCTTTCGCCAACTCTTTTATCCCTATGACCTCCAGAGACTGGAACTCGCTCCCTGCCACCATCTTTCCCGCGACTTATAACCTTCAGCTATTTAAGACCCGTATCCACAGATACCTTCGACCCCCGCCCAACCCATAAAATTCTTTCTTCTTCTTTTCACGAAGGAGGGGCCAACCCAGGCCTTTAGGGGTTGCATCTTTTTGGTGTAACTCCTTCTCTCATCATTATCATAAAAAAAACCTATCAGTGGCGTGCGGTCCATGGATGCTGTGGATGCGGCGCATCCCTAAAATATCAATTTAGAGTATTTTCATAAATATTTAATAAGATCGACTTCAAAATTTTAGGAAAATCTTTAAATTTTCAAATAATTATCCGTTATTTCTATAAAAATCATTTTTTTGTTAATTTCTTGTAATTGATTTGTATTTATGTTTAGTAATTTCTGTAGTTAATTTGTATTGATGTTTTGTTGACCTAGCCACCGAGGTCTGTGTCTCTAAGCAGTTCGACTAATAAAGATTTATTTATTTGAGTGGATATCGATGAGGCAGTCAAAAAAAGAAGATAATTTACACTATCTTTTTATTCATAAAACGGACTTTTCGGAGGCTATTCCTCCTTCTTCAGGGTTTCGAAAAGTCAGTGAAGGAAATTCAATGCTACTTTCCTCTGTCTCCTCTTTCAGTGGCAGTAACAATAATATATTGTATTTCTTTTTCAGCAGAATTAAAATGTAGTAATAGAAACGTCGGTTTTATGAATAAAAAGATAGTGTAAATTATCTTCTTTTTTTGGACTGCCTCATCGATATCCACTCAATTTACTATATTATAATTCTGCTGAGAATGAAATAAAATATATATATATGTCACTGCCACCGAAAGAGGAGACAAAGGGGAATGTCGCGTTGGATTTCCTTCACTGACTTTTCAAACCCCTGAAGAAGGAGGGAATAAATAGCCTCCGAAACGTCGGTTTTATGAATAAAAAGATAGTGTAAATTATCTTCTTTTTTTGGACTGCCTCATCGATTTCCACTCAATTTCACTTATCAGTCCGTCTCCAAAAAATACTCCAATCTTATTTATTTATTTAAATATCTTGATAACGCATAATATGAACATATAAAACGTATTATTTATTTTAACTTGGCATTTATTTTAATTATTTTCCAAAGTCATTTGGGGATTTTTTTCGAAAATTAAATAAAAAAGTGTTAAAAGGGCGAAGTTTGTGATTTTGATTGCTCGTTTAAAACTAACCATTAATTAATCATCAAAGAGAAAAGTCAACTTTAAGAGGAATAGAGAGGTGTGGGAGGGAGTAAAGGAAAACGCGAAGTTAAAATATGTATGAAGCGCTTTAGTTTGTTCCTAATATATATAATATATATGGGTGAGATGCAGAGTAAAGGGATATTAGACTCGGAGGCGTTGCCGCGTCCTCGTTTCTCTCCCTTCTTCAAGTTACACCAGACATTTCACGGAACTTACCATTCCGCTAATTTCATGAGCAAATAGAAGTGAGTTTGAGGAGAAAAGGGCAAGAGTAGGAGGGGTTCGAGTTTTTGGGGTGAGTTACACAAGTTGCATGTGCGCACGTGATCTTGTAATTAGCGAGAGAATGGATAGGCTTACCACCCTCAGGTAGTTAAAGGGAGTAGGATTAACGGATGCTGGACTCACCTCCAAAAGAATTTTTTTCTTAATTACACCCCCGTTATCCCAATCTACCCTTAATCACAGAATATATTTTCTAAATTTAATAAAATATTCTATAAATTTTTGTGCACCTGTTTTAAAATAATAAAATAACTTGCTTTGGAATTTATAAAGTCATTTGTTGAAATAGAAATTGTTTTGGGGAGAAAAGAGAGCAAAGGATATTTCAAATTTATGGTGGAACATTAATTCCTAATTTGTTTCTCTAGCATTATCATTGTCTTATTTTCTAATCAAATATAACGAAGGTAAAAAACAAATATTAGAAAAACATTTATTTTAAATTCATATATATATATGTTCATTGAGGTTTCCGCAGATGGGTTCTATGTTGTTAGTGGTTTTCTCGACGTTTCAGCTCCTCTTTTGGAGCCATTTTCAAGAAGAGGGAGTGGGTTGTTTCCGTAGTCTCAGCCTGGTTATCCAGGCTTAGTTTTGTGAGTGACAGGATATTTGCTCAAGAGAGGTGATAACCGAGACATTAACCCAAAGTGCCGTGCGAGAGAAAATAACCTCTCTCAACCATTTCAACCGAGGTGTGAACCGCGATTGGAATTATGTGTACACGTCTTTGAAATTATTTTGGAATTCATTAGATAATCCCCCTCCATCCACTATCTTCTACTTGGACGTGGGAGTGGAAGTAGGTGTACACGATATTAGGTCGCGGTTCACCCCTTGGTTTCTCCATAACCAAAACCTCCTAAATCTCCAATCCTGTGTTCAGAATGAAAAAAATTCAATCTGAAAACACTCCTAAAAACGAAGCCTGGATAACCAGGCTGAGACCACGGAAACAACCAACCCTCTCTCTTGAAAATTGCTCCAAAAGAGGAGCCGAAACGACGAGGAAACCTCAAAAATCCACGCGAAGAAATCGAAAAACCACTAAAACATATATCTACATATTTATTTATTTATTTTGGTTGGCTTCTAAAACTAAGTCCATTTAGCCAGTTTCTAGATATATTTTTTTCTATCATGTTTAGTAATGTTAGTGAGGATCCGAGTTTTACCGGTCGAATCTTTTACGCGAGCAAAGCTCGAACCTGGCCCTCTCTCTTGAACCTCGACATCATATGATAACGATGCTGAAACGAGTCAGTGCCTTAGCTCTCTCGGACACCCGACTCGCCCAATTTATATTTAAGTGATTATAAAATATCATTAATTTTAAGCAAAATGACTTAAATTATAAAAAAAAATATGTAGAAAGTGAAAATAAGTAAAAGTATGTATCTAAGGCCAAATAGGGCATGTACCAAAGGAATCAATCAATTTAATTAATTAATTTATTAAATATGAATTTGACCTCGACATTCCACACATTAAATATCATCATTGGTTATTTCATATTTCAAGCATGAACTTGTACAAATCCTTGAGTAAAAATTTTGCGGTCTTCTGTCTTTTATCAATATCAAGAATGTTCACCGTTTTTTTTTCTTTTGGCGTGAAGAATAAATTCATGTCTAGCCATTATGTAAATTCTCTGAAAATAAATTATATCTACTCTTATTAAACGAGCGAAAATTGTATATTTATTTGTATATATATTTAATATATATTTATTTGTTTGTATATATATTTGTATCTTGGTTCTATTTTGAAAAACGACTCTACCGATTTTGATGAAATTCACGAGTTAGGGGGTTTTTGGGGTGACAATTCGATCTGTCACGGTCTCATCTTCGACAAAATTGTTTTTGATGGGTTTTTTCGTAATCAAATTAATTATTCTCAGGTAGACAAATCCCATTCTTAGGGTTTTAAAAAAAGGTTTCCCTTTTCCTTTTGTGCTCAGGCAGACAAGGGGTCGGGTAAATACTTTATTCTCAAAGGCCTTGAAGAAGTATTGTGATTGTGGTTTTTAACATATTTTGTTCAACCTAAACGTTAGAATTATTAATAAACTTTTTATAATTGTTTTTATAAAGAATTTTATTTATTTAATAGAATAAAAAATAATCAAGAATTTATTTAAAAATATATTTCGCATAAGCAGGTCTCAATTTTCTGAAAAAAACAACGCATTTTGATAGGTTTTAATTTATTAACAATTGGATGAATAAAAATGAATCATAT
This sequence comes from Forficula auricularia, assembly GCA_024734495.1. Taxonomy (NCBI): domain Eukaryota; kingdom Metazoa; phylum Arthropoda; class Insecta; order Dermaptera; family Forficulidae; genus Forficula; species Forficula auricularia. The sequence goes on from JALMQS010000165.1 coordinate 506,527, forward strand.
GGTTGAATCAAAACAGGTGCAGGAGGTGGGGTGCAGTGGTGGGGGATCCGGGGGTAGGGCGAGGTTTCGGGGGTGGTCAAGCGGGGTGGGGGGGGGGGGTACAGTGGACGAATACTATATATATTGGTATTTTTTTTAATTTGAAAACGGCTCTCAAATAAAAATCGACCTTTTTATCAGAATTTTAAATTAAAAAGATATTAAAATAAAGGTTTTAACTGAAGGAAGAAGTTGACCGTGCTCGGTGCCACCAGGTACTGTTTTTTAAAGTAGATAATGTTCTCATTCCATATACGTTTGAATTCTCTTGCTATTTTAATCTAATTAAATTTCTATCTATAGAAAAATTGAATAACAAACTCAAATATAGAGAACCAGCAAAATCGATGGTGGCTCCTCTTCTGGTGACTTTAAAAATTTCTGGTAGGACCAAAATACATTATAGACAAACAGATTAATAATAATTTATCTGATAATAATATTTATATGTATAATTATAAATAAATTTGAAAGAGGTGGTAAATCAAATTGTAATGTTGTTAGAAATCATATGATAATACTTACACAAATACGAATGCTACCATTAAATATTACACATTTAAAAAAACGCGATCAAAAACAATTCTCGTTAATATGTTAATTATTCTTTGATATATTAATGAGAAAATTATAAATTTATTTAACTTCATTATTTCAAGTTAGAAATATATAAATTCAGATATTATTTTCATCTAATATTTGACAAAAATCACTTGCATTTGATTCGTGATCGAATCAAATACATGAAACGTATGATTAATTAGTAGCAAACACCTAACACACGTTTTAACAGATCTAGCGCACTCGACTGGGAGATTGAATATATAACTTCTCAGATTACAAAATCCATTTGGTGATCCATATCACTGTTTGGTATAAAAAGCATCATGCAAGCTAATCGCAAAATGATAGCTAAATGGATCACATATTCTTCATTCTCTTGGTCCAGATTTAAGACTCAGCAGACTCCAATAGCTTCAACCAACAGTAGTCTCCCGATATATAACTTGTTTAAAAAAGCGCGATCAAAAACAATTCTCGTTAATATGTTTAATGAGAAAATTATAAATTTATTTCATATGAGAGATGGGCATTCTCAATTATTTTGCACAAAGCCCTGCAAAATATAGGGCCGGCCCTGTTTCCAATAAAACCTCATCTGATACAACGTCGGAAAAATGGACAATTACATTTTTATCCACTACATTTCAATTAGCATCAAGCTATGGTAAAATAATACATATGATAAATTTGTTAATTTAGAGCTTCTTAAACAATTGGTCGGGGCCCCAAATGGGGTCGCAAAGCCATTTGTTGGGGTCGCAAAATTTTATTTCAGATAGGTACATGAATTTAAAGAAACATTAGTCCTAATAATTTATTTAGTTTTAATTTAATAAATTACATTTCTTGTAATACATTTTTGATTAAGATTAATCATATGCCATATAATGCCCAGTAGGAATTCGATGATTGACTCACAATTGAGTTTCTACAAAAATATTTGACTGAATTCTAGATCGGAGCTAGAGCAGCTGAATTACCCAAAATTTGTGAAATGTCATTAAATATATTCTTTTGCCTTTCAGCAGCACATATTTATGTCAAACGACTTTTTCATCTTTAAAGCTAATTAAATCCAAATATCGTTCTAAGCTGAAAAACGTAGGAGTTGCTGCTGTTTCATTAATGTAGGTATCTTAATAATTTGACTTATTTTGAACTAGCAATAAAGCCCTTATTAAATAGGAGCATCGAAATAAGAGTAAATAATATGATTTTCTTAAAAATTTTAAAATTTGTATCCAGCACCTAAAAAGACAGGAGTGGACTTTCCTCTACCTACAAAAAATTTTTCATCTCCTTTTTAGCAACAAAAATCCTCAATGCTCTAAGAGTAGATGAAATTAAAATTTTCATGAAACTGCAACAGAGTTTCATGTCACGAATCATCGTTACGTTTCATTTGTTTTTTTTTCAACAATTATTCTTTCTATAATTTCTGAATTTATCATTGAATATATATTTTTAATTTGAGTTATTTTGAACTGGAAATGAAGCACATATTACGTTAAGGTAGTTGGAGTATCGGAATAAGGGTAAATAATATTATTTTCATTAAAATTTTAAAATTTGTATCCAGCACCTGGGAACAAACAGGAGTGTACTTCCTCTCCAGCCAAAATAATTTTAACAGACTTTTTAGCAACAAAATATCTGAATGCTCTAAGAGTAGGTGAAACTAGTTTTTTACATGCTTACGTTGTTGATTACTAGTAACACATGCATGTTTAGGCACTTTATATATAGTAATGATGATATTTATCGGCTCAACTCGCACTTAACCAGGCTAGTTGTATGTAATGGATAGAAAGAAAATTGGGTCCCGTAGCTATAATAGATATTTTGAGATACATAATCTTTTACTTTCCTCTGGAACGTGATATTAGTTTGTCGTCTGTTTCCATTAATAATTTGTATATTATCTATCCAACTTTAAAGTTTACATTCTAACAAATGTAATATAATTAATATTTGTAAGATTGAGATTTGTAAGATATATATTCGTAAGTTACCCTAGCATGTTGTCAACAAATTTGTCAGCTTTTGCCCTCTATCTACAACTAGATGGAGGCTAATTATTTCCGGTCGTCGTCGATAAATTGGCCAGATTTGTCTTGTATAGACCCTGGCTTTGTTGTTGGTGTTACAATCCTGCCTGCTCCACCCCCGCTAGAGATAGACAGGTTTAATAAAAGCCATGACGTATATCGATAATCAGAGAGTGTAGCTTTATAACTCTTTTCTTGTTGTATTATATGAGTTCATGTTCTAAAGCCATTAATAAATCTAATGCCCTTGATCTTTGTTTCCCCAAACAGATGATCAAATTTCATTTCAAGTGATTTTTCATAATGATTTTTTTATATTAAAGTTGTGACTCCCCTTTATCACATGAATTTCTTCAAAAGAAAAACAATTGAATTTTCACTTTTTTTCTTTGCTTATTCGATTTTAGAAATGTCCTAAATTTGAAGAAAATATTTTTCATACATGATTTTTTGTTTGTCAGTGTAACTATGTGTATTTATTCGGATTTCTATGATAATTTAAAAACAAAAGTTTATTTAAAGTTCGTTTCGGAATTAGAATGTTTGTATTTTCAAAATTAAAAACTGAAGCAAATATTTTTAAGAAAACAAAAGTTCAATATCAAACAATTCGGTTCTAATAAGTTCTCTTCAGCTTGCTCAGTCATTTATATGTGTTTCAAAACGACATTTCCAGTATAAAATCATGATGTATCACTATTAAAAACACTTAAATAACTAGTACATACCTTCTTCAGAAATATCTATGCTAAAAAATTTGTTGATGTTTTCACAGAAACTTAGAAAATCATTTCTAAATGTTAACTATGAATGTTGACGAAAATGAATGCACATGTTAAGGAAAAAATATTGAAATTCAGAATGAGATAACTAATCCCAGATGCCACTAGGGGACAAAAAATGGCTGACTCGTTATCTGGCAACTATTCAAGTGTTTCAGGTAGTAAATAATTTTTTGATATGAGCGATTTTGCCAAATCGACTTTTGGCCCCGTTTTGAGCTCAAAACCTCTATGTGCGCCGCCAAGAAGATAAATCACTCAAAAAAGGCCAATTTTAGTCTCTCTCGCAATATAATTTTAAAGAGAAATAATTTGAAAATATTTTTCTTAAAGAGATCTTTACAGAGAGATACTTTACACTCCTTGATAAATAAATATTTTTTTACTTTTGAATCTTTCCCGAAATGATTATTCGATTAAAATTTTAATACGATTTTTGATATCATGACAAATAAATACCTAAATATATAACTTCGAGATACTTGTACAGACGAAAAAACAGACAGACCGACATTAATAGGGTCCAGTTTTACTTTTGAACGGAACCCTAAAAAAAATTCAAAGAAAATTTGTCAAATTAGAATTTGAATACTATTGATACAAAAAGAAATTCGGAGAGGCGATCTCAATATTTTAATGGATGTATATATATGTGAGCCCCGCGGTTTGGGCGTAGAATAAAACCGCAGTACCCCCTGCTTGTCGTAAGAGGCGACTAATAGGGAAAGGGTAGATGGAGCACTTCAACCTTGATCGGCTACCCGCCTAGGGAGAAAAATTCTAAACAAATTAGGAGTGAATCCCCTTTAGGCAGTTGAGGGCCAAACTTAATTCTAGACGTGTTGATTTACCTTTCTTCTGGATGAACCAAGATCTTCACTATTTAAAAATCTCATAAATATACATTTTTTTATTCATTCGTAAATTTTCACATTTTCACTTCACTTTCAAATAAATTAATCGTTTACAATAAATTGTGCTTTTTCAAACATAAAAACTTTGCTTTTTCATTCGACGCTTACCATTAAATTAATAATATACATACATACATACAACATCCCTGAATACACCCCCTTCTCCCTCAAAACCTTCAAAAAGTCATTTTAACTTTATTAATCAGAAAATTTATTGAAATTTACAATAATTAGAATTTCTATATTTATTTCAAGTAAATTATGTCGACGTTCATCCAATGTTCATAAATAGAAAGTGAACGTTCGACATCATTCCAATTTATTGAATAGAATGGCGCAGCTTGAAGCCATGTCCTCCATCTTGTAATAATTGGAGAAGTGGCAAAGGTTCATCTATAATGTTTTTACTTTATCCAATGCGAAGCATGGGAGAAAGTATTGGAATCGCTCTCGCGGCAAGCGCGACTTCAAAGGGTCCTCAGGTAAAGACTACGGAACCCATGGACTCAATTAAGGTCACAAATTGAAGTATTCAATTAGATTGAATTTTAGCACGTGACGATTTTGCCAAAAATTACCTGGGATCTCGTCGAGAGGCCAAAAAGTGCCATTTTTTTTGGAAGTGCGTACGGATGTATGTATGTGTGTTATCGTTTTTTTTCGTCCACGAATTTTTCCACACCGTTGCACCGATTGAATTGAAATTGAAAACCTACCAGTATTTTAACAAAATGAAGCGCTGATTAGTTTTTGGTAAATATCGGTCCACAAACATTAGTACTTTATTTCAGTACTTTTTTAGTTTTTTCTAAATATCTTGAAAATGACTTAACCAATTTTGATGAAATTTAATATCCTAATTAAGTACCTTAGGGACCACAAAAAAGGATAAATAAAGTTTTTAGTAAAATTATATTTTAAAGTACTTTACTCTAGAGTAAGAGAGTAGTTTTTTAATTTTTTAAATTCTTTAAAATTTATTCATTTGAACCTTTTAATATAGCTCATTTAGCCTTGCTTAAATAAGAATGGATAGGCTTTCTCGTGAAATGCTAAAAATTTGGGAGGAAATTTTATGAGTAACCATAGCAACTGCGTTGTTTTCTTATCCCTTACCTTTGCAGAAGACATAGAGGAATCGACTTTAAACCAAAAATAGCGATTGATTCTCATCAAATACTTGAGGAATAGCCATTCTATATTGGATTTTTGACGTTTCGGTTTTTATTGGTAACCATTGCTGAAGACATAGAGGAATCGACTTTAAACCAAAAATAGCGATTGATTCTCATCTAGTACTTGAGGAATAACCATTCTATATTGGATTTTTGACGTTTCGGTTTTTATTGGTAACCATTGCTGAAGACATAGAGGTAATCGACTTTAAACCAAAAATAGCGATTGATCAAGCTTGAGTTGTTTGCCAAAAAGATTTTAGTCTTTTTGATTTTAAGTCTATTCTTCCACGTTTTCAGTAGAGGTTGCCATTAATAGTCAAAACATCAAAAATGGAATGTCAATAAGGTTATTCCTCTAGTATTAGATGAGAATCGATCGTTATTTTTGATTTTAAGTCGATTCCTCCATGTCTACAGCAATGGTTACCAATAATAATCGAAACGTCAAAAACCTAATGTAGAATTGTTATTCCTCAAGTATTAGATGAGAATCGATGGCTATTTTTGATTTTAAGTCGATTCCTCCATGTCTTCAGCAATGGTTACAATAATAACCGAAATGTCAAAAATCAAATGTAGAATAGTTATTCCTCGACTATTAAATGAGAATTATTTTTGAATTAATGTCAATATGAACTACAAATTGCAAGTGAATTCTGATTAATAATAAAGGAACAAACATATTAATATTTCAAATGAATTTGGATAAAGTTTAGCAACGATCCGTTGCAGTTTATTTTTTTAGTTTGAACCCTGTATGGTAAAGTAATAAAGTGCAATAACATGTGAATCCTCTCTCTGAGATTAATATGTGTGTATTTATATTGGAAAGTATAAACATTATTCGTAGTATTTTCAATTCCTGAAACTATCAAAACATTCGTTTAAAAATGTTTAGAATAATATTGAATTATATTAAATAATAATGAAATTGTTTTCTTCAAAGGAACTGTTTTTGAGGGAATGTGAAGTGATGGAATCAACAGATGTTTTTTATTATCTCTGGTTTCCCCTCATACGTTTTCTATCTATGTTCAAACGTGCTCTACTTCTTCCAATGAACTCATCGATAGACTACTTGAAGCGTTCATTGCTGAGCCCATAGAGCGGAATACGGCTGCTGGGTGAGAGGCTCGGGGCGGGGGTTGCCTGCAATCATCCAAAACGCCCCAAAACTAATCTTTCTCCACGACTATCTCCCTGCCATAAATAACAATTAGAACCTTTTGCAAAGTGCAGATTGGATTTCGCATAAATGGGAGAGTGGGAGATTAGTACAAGTCTTTGTGTGCGTGCCGATGGAAGAGGTGTGGAACCCATAACAATGTCCAAGCTCAACTAGATGGACAATGTAGATAGAAATTATCTCGATTCCATGAAATGGCTTTACAAATAAAAAAAGAAAGAGGAGGGAAAATCCCCATAAAAGTGACAATTGGTAATCACTCAATGGTTTAATTGGTTTCAAAAATTAATTCACTTATCTTTCAAACGTTCTAAATTGAATTTTTCTTGTCTTAACTAAAATAACTAGAGAGACATTATTTACGGAGATAGAGACATTTAAAAATTTTAAAGACAAAAAAATTTCAGAAACTAAAAAAAAACTTATATATTCGATTGTTTTAAGGCTAAATCAGTCGAATTGAGAACCTCCTTCTTTTTTGAAATCGGCTGAAAATATAAAGTCAAGTTATCTTTCATATTGTATAAAGCTTTTTTAGCACCAGAACGAATTATCTACGTCTGTTCTTAAGTTAAGTTATAGTCCAAGAGCTGGTGACACATTTGGACTACGGATTTGACCCAACTAGAAATAATGCGTAATAGTACCGTCTATGATAGTTGTACAAGGAATGTCCACAGTCTGGGTGGTTGTAGCAGGTGGACCAGGCACTGCGCATTGGTGTGAGTGCGGTAAAAAATATATATGTGTTAAAAAATATTTTTGACCCACAATGAAATTATAAAAATTATAATTTATAGTCAATTATGCATAATATTCACCCCAGACCATTTGAGTGGTGGGACCAGACTATCCAAAGTGTATTTTTACAACATGAAAAAATAGCATCATGCTATAAAAATATGTTGTAAAAATACACTTTGGGTGGTCTAGTTCCACGACCCACCACTCAAATGTTCTGGGGTGATTATATTATGTTTATAATTGACTATAAATTATAATTTTTATAATTTCATTGTGGGTCAAAAATATTTTTTAACACATGTGTATTTTTTACCGCACTCACACCATGCGCAGTACCTGGTCCACCTGCTTGAATAAGCAGCCAGACTGGCCATTCCTTGTACAACTATCATAGACGGTACTATTACGCATTATTTCTAGTTGGGTCAAATCCGTAGTCAAAATGTGTCAACAGCTCTTGGACTATTAGTATTTGAATTCAGACAGAAAGAAAAATAATTATGTTTAAAATTTTATATTTCTCCACGATTCAGACATTTTCAATCTCGGATAAAAAAAAAATCAGGGAAATCAATACCTCGGCGACCTAACAACCAGTGTTCTCAGAGAGCCTACCCCAGTAAGAATTATAATGTTTCATCGAAAAATCTTGTTGATTAATAGATAATTGAACATACCTTAAAATTAAAATTTTATAATAATAACAATAGTGATAATAATAAAAACAGTGAAGTTTTTATTGCAGTAAAGTTGATTCATTTAATGAATAGCGGTCACGTAAGCGCAGAGCTGGTTGAAGAAGAGGTGTCATTAAGAGAGACGGCCGAATACCCGGGGAATCAAGTTTCGCCATTGTCGTCGGTCACATAATGAAGTTTCTCACTAAAGATTTACTCATGGTAGTAGGTGGATTAGTTAGTTTGATGTCTAGTTGGTGTCTATAAGTTTATACCTGAAACGAAACTTCTTCTTCATTTAAAAATAGATAAAATTAAAATTACTGCATGATAAGGTCTATAAAGCTTCGGTGAGAAACCTTATTTTATACGCATACGAAAATCGTAATTTCTTAAATGCAAATTTTTATTTCGATTACTCAACAAATAGAATTCATGATTCTTATTAGTATGAATAGAAATCTGTGTCTTTATATACTATATATATGTTGCAGTAAAAAGTGGTTTTTAGTAAGAACGAGTTCTTACTAGTTAAAACGTGTTTCACTAAATAACTTTATGCCAACTAGTTTTTACTGATGTCAAAAATAAATTTCAATAAAAACGCGTTTTGGCAAAACGACTCAGTAAAAACCCTCGTCAATGTTAATTTAGATTATATGTGACGAATTTGAATCAAATAACCACTAAACTGTTTGCTCTAGGTCAAATTCCATTAGAAGCAAAGTTGTAGAAGATGTAATTTTTGACATTTTCATTTAAATTTTTTTGAAAATAAACACCCAAAATGAGTATGTGTGGGGGCGGGGCAGGGGGTCAAAAATGAAAACTGTATCCCTTTTGATCAAATTCAATTCGAATTCGTCACATATAATCTAAATGAACATTGACGAGGGTTTTTACTGAGTAGTTTTGCCAAAACGCGTTTTTACTGAAATTCATTTTTGACATCAATAAAAACTACAATATGTAGTTGCTACAAAGGTATTCAGTGAAACGTGTTTTAGCTAGTAAGAACGCGTTCTTATTAAAAACAGGTTCTTAATTCAAAATATATATATAAATCTTCGGGCCTCTTTTGCTAGCCAAGGGATTTCGTCCTCTGGACCCTTCCATCTCCGACTACTCTCCACCCCACCGACCCTCTCCCCAACCCTGGGACTCTTTCTTCCGCCTTTGATCACCAATATTCTTTTATGTACCTATTTAGATGGACTTTGACTTCTACTGTTGTCTTATTGATGACAGATAGTACTTAATATCACATTTATATTTTGTAACCTTCATTGAACTGCATTAGCGATTGTGGTTTCATCTGCAAAGCCACACCTATTAAAAGACCTAATTAAGGTTATCACTTAGATTTACAAGATTATTTAGATGCAAAAGTATCTAATAATGCCGTTGCAAGTTATTATACACAGAAAAATTTATTTAATTATTTTTTAAGCTGAGTCCGCATGCCAAAGGTTGGCTTAAAGGGTTTTATGGTGTGGGTGAAATGCGTTAGTATAACTGACGATTAATCATTCTGAGAGGGATTTCGAATATTGTCTTTCTGATGTATACTTTTGAATTTAAAGTAAATATTCTAATAATTTAGTCCATTTAATATTTAAATGAGAATTCAGACATTATATTGAAATAGATAAGAGTAAAGTATGAAAGAAAGAGGAGGAGAGAAATAAATTATAACCCTTCATGGTGATGGAACTGATTCTAGAAACGGAAATAAAATCCCACTACGTGACGAAAAGTATATAAAAAAAAGCTGATAGGGCAGATTTTCAATAGCATTTTTCTTTAATAAGCAAACAATTTCATTTTTCAAGTTGTATTTCCAACCTTCTTGATCCAAGACTATAACTTTGAAAAAACAAAAAAAATATGAGAAGAAGACCACGGATTCCTAGCTATAGAAGAACGCTCCATGAAAAAGATTGAGAGATTTTATCAGTTCAAAAGAAACTAGGGAAAGGCTTAGAAGAGAAAGTCAGTAAGGAAGAACTCACCTTCCTCAAAAATGAGACATCTGAATAAATGAATTTGTTTTTAAGGACCAATCATTGATTTTAAAGAGAAATATTTTTACTTTTTTATTTTAATATTTTTACTATTTTATTTATTATTATTTCGATTATTTGCTCATAAGAATTTGGGATTTCCGTTATTTTGTCATTGATCATATCATTAGAAATTAACCAAATTAATAAGGGATTACCCCTAAGGTGTCCCCTTTCTAATAAAAAGAATCATCGAAATCGGTCGATAAACAAAGAAGTTATGCGTGGACATACATAACAAAATAGATCCAATACCAATGAAATTTATACGTGACAAATCGGCAACTATACTGAACCCAAGGCAAAAAAATCATCTAAATCGGCGCACATGGTAAAAAAATATTGACGAACAACAGAACTTGACAAATTAATATGGGACCACCCCTACGGCATCCTCTTTACAATAAAAAAGAATCATTGAAATAGGTCTACAAACAAAGAAGCTATGCGTGAATATACATACCAAAAAAGGTCCAATACCAATGAAAAAAACGCGACCAAACGGGTAGGGAGAACCCAATGTAAAAAACATCATCCAAATCGGTCCACATGTTAAAGAGAAATAAATGTTCAAACACAAAAAAAGACATTCCATTGAATTGATAACCTCCTCTTTTCAAAGTCGGTTAAAAACTAATTAAATATGATATTAAACTTTAGAAGAAAGAGTTAGAACCATCATTTAGTGCTGAGCATGTAGTTCTCTCTGATCATTTTTCAACTTTTAGAATAAATGTACTAAACCATTTTATTTCTCATAAAAACATTCTTTCACGCTTTTTATTTTATTGTTAGTCTTTATTTTTTTAATTATTGAAAATTACAATGACAATTACATTTTTTTTTATTATCAAATAAAACGGATTAGACTAATTTTTTAAAGATCAAAAGACATTTTCCAATTGAACAGATGACTCCGAAATTAAAAATTAAATTTTCAATCGGATCGCAATCTCTTTCTGTCTTTCGAACCCTCACGTCGATTCGCCCTTTGGTTTATCACATTCGAATCCAATGGAAAAATATGTCCAAACAGAAAACATTGGTAATCCTAGATAAACTGCTGAATGGAATCAACTCTCCTGAGGAAATATTCATATCTACCTATAGAATCCATAATCAGTAAATATTGCCGGATCAGATAAAAGCGCTTTAAGCGAGGTTCATAGATTGAAAGATTTACTTTTTAAATGAGATGATATAATCTAAAAATCACAAAATACATTCAGCCAGGACATAAAATTTATATATTATTATATGATAAAAATATATTTTTATTTTTATTTGATAAGCAGCAAATTAAGTTTTTATAAATTAAAATGAATAATTTGTATTAAAAAATGCTGGTGTCCTGTCTTCCACTGCATCCAATTTCTAAATCTAAATTAATTATTTTTATCAAATAAATCAATATAAAACATGTAAATGAAAATCAGACGTTACTCGTGACACCACACTTTTACTAACGATTCAACATTAAAATTAAATCAATTGAAGGAGACAATAAAAGAGTGTGTCTTCTGCTGGAATTATAAATTTTATTTATTTATAACGAGACTATAGTTTCAAGGGCTTTGCCCTCTTCATCAGTCTATTACAATGTATTCACAGGAATTAATTTATGAATGAAAGGTTAACATCTTTCATGTGGTTAGGTTAGAAATTACACAGGGTGGGCAAGTTAAGAATTCTAAATTCTAAATTCTTAACTTGCCCACCCTGTGTAATTTCTAATCTAATCACATGAAAGATGTTAACCTTTCATTCATAAATTAATTCCTGTGAATACATTGTAATAGACTGATGAAGAGCACAATCCCTCGAAACCTATAGTCTCGTTATAAATAAATAAAATTTATAATTCCAGCAGAAGCACACTCTTTTATTGTCTCCTTCAATATATAAAAATTCTGCTACTCTCGGCAAAAACTTTCAATTTAATTAAATCAATTGATTAATAAAAAATAATTAAACTAGGTAATACCCAGAGGCTAATAAATTATTTTAATTAATATTTTATTGCTCAAAATAATATTAAACTCTTATTTTTGTTAAGAATTTTTCATCTTAAAAAAAATAATTAAATAAATAAGATATTCTATAATCAAAATTCCATCCAAAGGATTACTATTTGAAAGTAGTCCCGCAGATATGAATTAGAACTTAGTGTAGGAATAGTTAGGAGGAGTTGGCGTAAGGAAATTTATTATGAAATTTCATATTTGCATCAGATGTCTTCTAACTTACGTTTATAGCTATATAACGTTTTGATATTTTGCCCTCAAAAGGGGGTTTGGGTGGGCGCACGAATGAAAATTATCAAATAGCTCCTAATCTATTAACCCTACGGGAAATTTTATTATAAGCAAAGTTGTAGGGGATGTGATTTCTGACAACTTTTGTTTAAAAAATTCCTCCCAAAAAGGGGAGAGAGGGTGAAAAATGTAAATTCTTGCCCTTGGAGCAAACTCAACCAAATTTTGTACACATAATCTGTGGACCTCTAGAGAGCTAGAAATGCAAAAACTAACCTCCCAGATGGGGGGAGGGTCAAAAAATGAAAATTATTGCTCTTGGACCAAACTAAACCAAATTTTGTATACATAATCTGTGGGTCACTAGAAGGCTAGAAATAAAAAAACTAACCACCCAAAATGGAGAGGGGGTCAAAAAATGAAAATTCTTCCTTTTGGGCCAAACTCAACCAAATTTTGTATAAATAATCTGTGGGTCACTAGAAGGCTAGAAATGCAAAAACTGGGTGCGGGGTGTGTTAGGGTATGAGTTTCGGGGAGTAGTATGAGGGTCCGGGGTGGTATGAGGGTGGGGTGAGGGAGTAAGACGGAGTAGGGTGGAGTTCGAGGGTCGTAGCGGGGTTGGGATTCCAGGGGGCGGGTTGTGGTTCGAGGGGTGGAGGCCACGAGGTGGGGTCCGGTGTGGGTGGGGTGCGGGGGTGGAGATGCAGGGGGGAGTGGGGGTTCAGACGAGGGCCCATAGGTGTAGTGGGGTGGGGTGGGGGTGGGGCACGGGTGCATGGTACGGGGTGGGTTTCGGGGTGGTGGGTGGGGGGGGGGGGGTGAAGGTGATGTTCGTGGGTTGGGAGTCAAAGGGGTGTGCTCCCTGGCTAGCAAGAGGGCCGCGAAGGCTGGCTTTGCAGCTAGTATCTAAATAAAAATATAATATATATGTGTATTAGCGATTCTGAATTTTTATTTTTATTTGAAAATATAGTTTTAAAAATGTTAAAAATAATTTAACATACAAATAAATATATTTTGTATTAATTAAAACAGGAATAGCAGGGAATTGGACAATAAATAAACAGAGTTTTTATCACATGGGCCAAACGTTTCGTCGATTTACTTCGACTTCCTCAGTGGATAAAACGGGGTATTTATGACGTGTATAAATGTGAGCAGCTTTTTTCAATCATGAAAATTAATAAAAATAAGCATCCTACTCGGCTTACAGATGTTAATTTAGAAAACACTTTCCGCCTATGTACCAGTGATATTGACCCCAATATTGATCATCTTGTTTCTCAGCTTTAAACTCAAGTCTCTCATTAATTTTCCATCTTTTTTTGTTAATTTGGTTTTTATGTTTGATTATGCTAAGTATTATAATTAATAAATAAAAAAATGTGTTAATTTTTATCGCTATTTTATTCACTACTACCTACTTATTTTTTACCTACGACCCGCGGCCTGATTAAGTCCCGAAATTACGCTCTGAGCTAAGCAAAGGTTGCCCATACCTGATTTAAATGAATGATTTTTCAAGATAGCATGAATTCAAATAGAAAATAATGTTACTTATAATTGAAATGTTATTTTTTTAACTTTAATATGATTAAACCATATTTTTGGAAAAAATTGTCTTGTTCTAAGTGAATATGTTATTTTGTTATGATAACAAGTATTTTTTCTTTCATTTTTCAGATGACACGGGATTGCTTCTGGCATAATTTAATCCTGAATTGAATGCTTCATGATGGATTCATCTTGTTTCTACAGTCTCTAGGGTGTAGGGTCTGGAGGGTGCGGGGGTTGGTGTGGGGGTTCGGGGGGGGCTCCAGGGGGCGTAGCCTAGCTAGCAAGAGTACCGCTGAAGGCGGGCATTGCAGCTAGTAAATAAATAAAGTTTAAACTCATTATCATTTTACAAAAAATAGTCAAACCACTGGATTAAATTAATACTTATTTGTAAAATGTTTGATTTCTGTATTTTAATCACTCTTATAATGCTGGGTGTTTAACCTTAAAAAGTAGTTAGCTTTTTTTCAATTTTCTGATGGACCTCCATTCCCTTCTTTTTATAATCTTATCTTATCTGATACAAACTTTTCTCATCTTATTAAGTATGCATGAAATATCCACATGCAGCATCATGCATTTAATAATGTTACCCGATCAAGATTTACAAATAGTACATTCATTCTTTTTAATAATTTTGTTATATTTACTATTCAGCAAGTTAATTTAGATTGAAATCCATTATAATAATCAAAAAACAACCCAAGATTAACTTTAGAAAAATCTATTATACTAGTTTGTATTGTATCTATTTCTCTTTCTAGATACATATTTTTCTGCAACATCTTATTTCATATTTTAAATTTCGCAGGTCTGAGATGAACCAAAACAAATTGCCTATAGAGTCTCCAATTGATCAATAACTTGAGTTTAAAATTTAATTTGAGATATAGAATATAGGGCTTCATTTTTCTAAAATAAAAATAAGAGGTCTAATTCCTCATCTCTATTTTTCAAACAATTTCGATGTTAAAACAGAAATGCCTATATTATTTGGTCACAAAACACAAAACATTTTCCAAAAATCGCAGAACTTTATATTTATTTATTGAACAACATATTCCCTAAATGAATGGCATATTAAATGCAGTGGCGTAGCTGGGGAGAGGAGGCAAGGGAGACACCTGTCTCGGG
Organism: Forficula auricularia; assembly: GCA_024734495.1. NCBI lineage: Eukaryota > Metazoa > Arthropoda > Insecta > Dermaptera > Forficulidae > Forficula > Forficula auricularia. The sequence continues at coordinate 521,671 of JALMQS010000165.1, forward strand.
CCCAGGCAGCATTTGGGCTCCAAATTTTTCTAGGACAGAGATTATCCATGGTACAGAAAAGATTTCCTACCTTGGCTTTGCTGAGTGGGGAGCGCAGGGTTTACCGACAGTATAAATTTTGAGGGACTAATCGATAAATTTGCAGCAGCACAGCCAAGGAGAATTTCTCTTTGAAGCTACATAATTACATTTAAAGCATTACATCAAACTATTTATTTTGCTTTAAGTAAACTTTTCAAGTTATTTTATATCCATAGTAATATTTTAAGTTTAATATAATATAAAATAATTTTGAAATAATTAATCTAGGTAATATAAGATATTAATTTGAGCTTAGAGTTAATGCTGCAGCGCCATCTGTGCCTTGAATTGGTACCAACTCTGACGCGTGATGCAAGACGCTTGATGAGTGACAGCTCAATGCCAAGTAAAATAAAAGTGTGCAAGGAGCGCCAAAAGAAGTTATCACTTCAAAAATTATTTAATTTGAATTCCGTCATTAACAAAATACTAAAATATTATTATATAAGTAATAAAAAATTATAGATATATTTATAGATATTTTTATATATAATAAAAAGGCATCATAAATTTGATATATTTGATTAAATATTTCACCCTTCTTTCCTTTAACTTGCCATGTTTTATCCTCTTCCTTTAATAAGATTAAACCCAATGATATTGCTTGGGTTTAATAATAATAATTTCATATAGAATCTTTAATGAGATGACGTGTATAGAGAGGGTTTAGTAGAATATGGAAAGAGCTGCTATTAATTCTATTAATTTATAATAGCAGATTCATTAATAGCAGAGATTGCCATCCATCGAGCGGCCCTCTTTAGAGCTGCTTTCGGATGGGCGGGCTCCTTTATTCCTTCCTCATAAAACCTGCTTATTATCTTTGCAAGCCTCTCTACTCTTCGCACTCAATTTCTTCTTTTGATTCGTCTCTCTATAATAGCTAGTCGTTTATCATTTTTTACAATTTGTCTCTTTAAATTTATTTTCGACCCTAAAGGATTGGCTCATTCAAATTTGTTTTTGTTTTGTGTATTTTTTTCTAAACTCTTCTTGATTAGAGTAATTATAAAAAAATTACTTTTATTTTACAAAGCATTAAAAATTAGTTCAAAATCTCTTTCATTTACACGTCACTAAAAATAAAAACTTGAACGCTTATTTTGATTAAATTTTCAAGGTAAAGTCTTATTTTAATAAAGAATTTAGCTAAAACCACCCACCAACGTATGTTTGGAAATTTTTCTTCTATCTGATTGTCTGATTTCAACAAAAATGAATAGGTATTTCTTTAGATCAAATACCTAGAATAAATTTCAAATCTTCTATACTTACTATTACTATATTTCTGAGATATTTATAGTGTTTTCGAATATTTTTGATATGCCTAATTAACTCCTCCCCCTTAATTTCTACCGATTTAAATTTTATTTCCGTCAAAGACTATAGGTATCAAATCTTGACAAAAAGAATAATTTTCAACAAAAAAATTGTTAATCTTTTTTGTGACATGCTTAAGCAATTTCTCACCTTATTTTAAAGAAGTTTAATATTTTTTAAGCTAGCGGGGACGCCCGCCACCAGTGGCCATTTTTCTAGTCAAATGGCTTTTCCCCTGGACCTCTTCCCCCACAACCTACCATCATCCGTACCACTAGTCCCTATCCTTGCCTCCTGGGCACTGTCTTCTATTTTCCTTGTTTTTTTATGTTTTTTTTTTTTTTATGTTTTTTACCCTCTCTTAATTTTGAACTGAAATCTAATCAGTTCTTTTTTATCTTTTTAAATAATTATCTCTGTACTACATGAGCACTTAGGAATATCATGTCTTAATCTCAATACAAAAAGCTACATGTGAAATTCCGTTTTAAAATTTAGAGTAGTTTTTGAGCTAAAGCGGACACAAAATTTGTGGTAACGTACTAAGAAACATTTTCACAAAATAATTAATATCTCATAAATTAATTTTTTTGATGATTACTCTATAATGGCTTTTTTCTAGACCAAAAACTCTATGGTCTCTCATTTTTTTTGTCAAAATACTTATTTCAAAAAAAGAACAAAAGCAAATAAACTTTTTTTCATGCCCAATTACCAAACTCTCTGTATGGTAAATTAAAATATACAATTCCACAAATATCTGTAAATAAACCTTTCAATGAAAATAAATTCAAAAATCACTTACCTTCATTGTTGGATCTTAACTGTTCTTCTAAAATTCAATATTATTATGTGCAATTTAATATCTTTGGAAAAGGAATGTTTTTTTTTTTTTTTTTATTAAGTTGAGTCAAGAAAAACTAGAATTAATGATATTGAAAAACACAAATTTTTTGAACAAATTTTCAAACAAACGTAAATAACTTAATTTCAAATAAAATATAATTTATTGACTAAAAAAGATAATATTTGCTATTTTGAAAGTTTATTGAACTGTTCTCATAGACCCAGTTGGATTTTTATAACAGATTTTAGGCAACAAATAATTCTTAATGATTAGGTAGTGAAAATAAAAAGATTTAATAACAAAAAAATGAAAAAATAGAGCAGTTGTACTGGAAAATTAAAAATAAATAAATAAAATTAAAATAATTTTATTAAATGAGTGATGGAGATAATAGGTTAGAAGAATAAAAAATTCACAAAATATTATTTTTTAATTTTATAAAAGAAAACTAATATTTTTATTGTTTTGTCTTTATACTAGATTGCCTTTTTTTTGTACAATAAGTAATAGGTCTATAAGATTTACAATAAATAGGACACTTGTATTTCTTATATTTAATCAGGTTTCATTTAACACCATTCATTTAATTGAACGTAAAAAAACTTAAAACCAAACCATGATAAATTCACATTGAAAATTTGTTTATTATTATTTTAATATTTTGACAAATTACCATGAATGTCTCCAAAATGTTGTTTTCCCATAATTTCTTAATAAAACAAAGTTACTTCTTTAACTACTTATAATGTTAAAATTTCCACTAATAAACAATTAAAATTTTTGACAAAATGTTTCGAATTTAAACTTTTTGCAAGAAAGAAAATTAAAAAAAAAATAATTATAGTAATAGCCCTCACTCAACATAAAATCCATTTTAATATAATTATCTTCAGAAAATCTTTATAAAAATTTTTATTCATAAATTTTCATTTAGAAAAATATAAATCCGACAGTAAATAGTGAATTAAATTGATTCATAATGATATAATGTATTGTATCTTAGATGCTATAAGTTTCTTAATTTTATTATGAGATAATCATATAATACAACGAATAAATAAAATAAAATTCCTTAGAACACAACTTACTACAGTGAAACCCCTCAAAACCGAACTAATTGGGGCTGTAGTCTGTTCGGATTAGCTGAAAGCAGATTCAACAATGTGAAATATTAAGTGATATTTTGTGTGTTTCTATTATTATTTCATTGTTTTTGCAAAGTGATTAACCTAAAGAATATCAATAACCTTTGTTAATTTTCAACTAATTATGTAAAATAAGGTTATAATGTAGAAAATATACATACTTTTTTTATGACTAAATAAATATGTTTCTCTTTTTTGCGTTCGGATTTCCCGGGATTTCGGATTTTCGAGGTTCGGATTTGAGGGGTTTCACTGTATTTGTAAAATTCGTTTTAATATAATAAATTGTATTAAAACTTTTACCAAAAATTAATTAATTTAATCTTTTTCATTTTTACGAAATCAGCTTTTTAAGCAAAAAATAAGAATAAAAAGCCAATCCATTTGCTTTTATCTTGATAATAATACCAGCTTAGATTACACCGTAGTCATAGCACGCAGATCAAACCATTTCGAATCCCCCCTGTGAGTGGTAGTTTATTGCCTTGGTAAAGTACGTTCGAAGAAGACCTACCCTTGTAAAATAGTCTTCATAACTAACACAGAAAAGGCAATGTAAACACACGTGTATTAAATATTCTACAATTTTTAAACAACATAACCTCTTTAATATCACGTTTTATCATACATGCCTTAAAATCAAGTTTGGAGCCCTTTTTTACGAGCATATTGAAACGTCATTAACAAAAAAAAGAAACAGTTATTTTCATCTGTATCCATCTGCCTTAAAAAAAAGTTTAAATGGGCAGTTCAAATGACAGCATAATATCATACTATGTACTGTATATGTAGGTATATCTGAATTAATTGTACTTAGGACTTGATTTATCTAAAAACACCTGAAAAAAACCCAGTATTAAATTTAGTGCGAACTACTTTAGATCCCGTACTTTCGGTGTAAGCTAAACAAAAGTCAGATTTTTTTTTCAAACATGACTAACAACAATCGCACAAATAGAACAAGCCAAAACAGTTAACTTTAACAATTAATTCATCACATTCGTATGTTTTTTTTTCTATCGATTTAGTAACAATATTATCATTTTTAATTACATATTTATTTATTTATTAACAAGCACACAATCTTAATTAGGCATAGTTTAATTATTTATTTAATATTTATACATATGTATAGGGACTTCTTAAATTCCTGAATACAAGTAAATTCAAAATGCCTTGAACTATTTTTATGAAATTTCATATTTTTTTTTTTTAAATAATATATTTGAAGATGATTAAAATGTAAAAAGCTTTCATAAAACATTCTAGTTTGAAAGAAAGTAGTAAGGAGATTAAATCCAAACTGTTGAATATCTTATCAGATGTTGAGTTTCTACAACAGTTATTGCTAACTGTTTGAAACAGAACCATGTGTAGTAGGAACTATTATTATTCGTTTAATAAATGAGCATCGAATTGATTGTTTAATTAAGTTGTTTGCGAATTCGGCTAAAAAATCCTAAAGGGGCTCATACACTCTCAAACAAAGCGATGTGCAACGTTGCGTTTCACATCGTTTGCAGGGGCCCATACATTTCCAGAGAAATTGCGCAACAAAGCGATGCACAACGATGCGTTACACAAGTGAACCTTTCACCAAGAAAACCGGCAGACAACTGAAAAATATTGCGCAACTCGCCCATTCAAAACACAACGCGTTACACAAACGCTCCCGTTGTGCCAAAGATTTTAAACATTTTTGAAACTTTTCAAACATCTGCGCAACGCATCAAACACTGCCATACACTGTGAAACAATTGCGCAACAGCATGTGTTGAGCAATTTTTTTGACAGTGTATGGACCCCTTAATATATTGCAATCAAAATATACAAAATTTTAGCATCGAGATGATAATTTCGAATTCACTTTTGAAAATTCCTCTACAGCCGTTACTTGTAGAAATTTCACTTGATATATGTCATTAATTATCAAAATCGTGTTCCTCCGGAATTTAGAATTTTGTAGATTTTGAAATTAAAATATTATGCTCTTTTTAACAGTATTTGCAAATAGTTTAAACAATCAACATATGCTCTTTTATTATATGAACAAATCAACGAAAGTGTAAAATTCCCAATAAATAGTGATTATCTTTTGTCCTTGTGTGAGTGCAGTGAAAAAGTTGTGATGGCGCTTCAGAGATTTGTACTAAGGGCTAGTGTAAATATTTAAAATTATAAAATAATACAAAGAATGTGATTGGCTAAATGGTTCTGACCAAAAGCCAGGAAGGGGAAAAAAACCTTCTCCCTTAAAAAAAAAAAAAAAAAAAACTATAACAACAATAACAAAATCATTTTATAGTTCATGGCTTAAGATTTACTAAGAATCAGGCTTGTAAAGAATATTTACAGTAAATATTAATTGCTTATTTATATATAATTCATTCTTTTATATCAATGTATAAGCTACATGTAATTTTTAATTTGAACCAAATTGAAAAACTAGACACCAGTTGTAAGTGAATACATTATATTAATTAATAAAATAAAAAAATAAAAAATTTTCAATAAAACTGTAAATAAGATTAAAAGGATGGTCTCTAATAGTCTAAGATCCCGACTTAGGTCGACCTTCACCTATCGAGCTTCCTAATGAAATTAATATTTTGATAATATAATGTATTAATAAACAAAACTTGATAGGGTCGACATCCAATTCCCTCCATAGCTATTTTTAATAAAAAATTAAAGTTTCTAATTTTATTACATAAATGTAGTTATCGAGTTTCCGGATAAATATATTTCCAATCGAGACTAATATATATAATGCCAAAGTTGGGTCGCCATCTTTTTTGCCTGCATAAGTCCAGGTAGACAGAGTATCAAAGGGTAACTTCGAATTAGTATTTTGTAGTTATAGAGTTTCCTTTATTGTTATATATGAAAATGTAGATCATTAAAATAAATAAATAATAAATAAATAAATCTAATAAATTAGATAAAATAGCTATTCAGGGAAATCGAATATCGACCCTATCAAGTTTTGTTTATTAATACATTATATTATCAAAATATTAATTTCATTAGGAAACTCGATAGGTGAAGGTCGACCTAAGTCGTGATCTTGTACTATAACAAGGGAAGAATTTATTTTTGATAATATCTTTTGTTTGTAATTTTAGAAAAATATCTTAACATTGCTCACCCACATAGAATGCGCATACTTGTTAGCACTATACCTCTCACTTTTTGAGGGCGTCCCGCCGCGGCGCTCAAAATTTTTAGTTAAAATCAAGAATAAAAAATATTTATATATGGTACAGCCCGCAGAATTGAATTGACGCCTTCACGATGCATGGTTGAGCACTTACACCATTCAGCTACCAATAAAGTTTTTTCTTAATTCAATTTCTCTTTATGTTAATAGATTATATTTTGTTTCACCAATTTTTATTTACATTGGTACAAGATAGTAAATTAATTAATTCAGAAAATGTTATAAGAGCGGGGACGGCTCTGGCCTTATTTATTTATTAAGTTTTAAAATGCGGATTACCAGCCTTGAACCAGTCTAGGATTTAGACGATGTATCCTACATTTTTTTTTTGCTTTTCGGCCCCTCCAGCCATAAGCCAATTTACGATACTAATTTTTTTTTTTTTAATTTGTCTTTACTTTCCCGGGGACAGGTTCCAGCCGGATGCCTCGAGTCGGATTCGAACCCGGGTCCACCCGATTAGCAGGCTGACATGCTAACCCCTAGCCTAACCGACCCCCCCCTACAAAAATTGAAATTAAAAACAATTAACAATAATGTGTTTTCACTTACAAATGAATTTTATTTATATTTAAACTTAACTATTAAGCAAAACTATCAAATAAAATAGGTATAGGAAATAATTTTACATTTGGTCGGATGGCACATGTAAAAAATCTTAATTAAATATGTATATTAATATGCTATATTATATAATACATTTATTTACACAATATATATAAAGCTTCTTTTACTATAAGTTATATTAATTGCCTTATAATTTATAATATATACGTTTATTTAGTTATATATAGTATTTTTTATATGGGATATTAAATTTTATGTTTTTTCCTATTAAATTACAATACCATCTAACAATGGCAATAATTCAAGTTTACGAAAATATCCATAGCAAGCGTATATGAGAAGTCTCATATACAATTAGAATTTGATGCCCTAACAAATATAATTTTTTCTTCATATATCCACATTTAATTTTGTCAAAATTTTAATTTAATTTATAAATAAATAACAGTAATTATTATTATAAAATTGTTTTTCTATACATAATTATTTTAAAATGTTGGAAAATATATTCATTTCATTTGATTTTTTAAGTTGTAGAAATATATTTTATTAAACTTAGAGAAAATTATTAAAACTAATTCAATTATTAAATGATATTTCAAGAATTAATTCTCATGCGTTGATATAATTGTTAAAATGATAACCAAAAATAAATACTTAAATTCCTTTTCAGAGATTTTAAAGAAGGATTTTCTACTTTTGGTTTTAATTATTTTTAATAAGTATGCAATATGACGGTGCCCTTTGTGGGTATTGTTACATTTTAACGGAGTAAGTAGGGGCTAACATCGAAATCCGATGGTCAGGTCATTGCCGGCGTAAATCCGAATGGTCATTATGGGGTTCGTAATAAAAAAAAAAAAAAATAGAAAAAATCAATTAATGAAATCCTTCAGCGATCGTTTTTTTAGAGAAATGATTAGAGATAGGTCATTGACAATGGTATTGAACCAATATAATCTAGTACAAAATCACTACAGCCGGGAGGAATTGGAGAAATAGTTACGAGGCAAAGAGACAATTCCATAGGAAGAAGATCGTAGGTTCAGCTCACGATTTGTGAATCGATTGAACTTTTCATAGAAAGCAAGGCTATTTATATATTTCTTTACAAAAAAAAAATCAATATACCTTCCTAATTCTCATTCTAACCTTTTCATTGACTTCAACTAGAATATAAGTATTGGAATTTCCCGATTACCATCCCTTAATTATCTAGACACAAACATAAATATGTTGAGAGAAAAAAAATCATGGTTGATAATTATTTTTCTCCACGTTTCAGAAATGCGTAAGTAAACATCGTAATGATCAAAAAACAATTCAAAACAGACCAGTAAATGCATTTGTTAGAGACTAAGGTTTCGAAGGTTTGGCCTTCATCATCAGACTTTTTAATAAGAAATAGTTTATCCGTTATTTCTTATGGCTTAATTACCAGAGTGGATATAGAAAATTCATTTTGTTTTTATAGCAAGCAAGCTACATAAACGATCATATTTGGCCGTCAACTGAAGTCTTTAATCAAACCCTGAAAAATGTTAGATTTCGTCTAAAAGGTTGTCTAAATACAGGCGTTGCCATCAAGTGCTGGCCATCTACTATTTTTATAGCGGCCAAATTGCTAAATAATTAGAAACATATTTAAGCAATCAGATTAATTTCTATTATGATAGTTCTCCAGAAATCTTACATATTTCATTTAAAAAATCTGCTTTTAAATATAAGATACGCTCCATGGGAGAAATAATGAAGACGTTTAAATTAAAAATTGAAAGAAAAGGTGAATTTTTTAAATCCTTTAATTATGATGAGTTGGAAAACTGACTTGAAAATGCAACGTAGAATGGTTATTCCTATAGTATTAGATCAAATCAAATAAATTTTAAATAAAAGTATTTAATCGAAGAAAATATGACTAAAAAGGACAATCTCTCTCTCATCCTTTATAGCAGCTAAGGCAAGGATTCCAATTACAAGTCTATACATGTTCTGAACTAGTTAGTAGAAGTTAATTTCTTAATTTCGATTATTCTAGGAACGGCCTTTTGACTATTACAATTGCTCTAAATGGATACTCGTTATTATATAGAGAGAGAATAATCAATTAATTAAAGAACTTGGAAATGTTTAGAAATAATTAAACTCGATATATTACTAGAAGAGTTTTCAAATTGCTAATAGAAATAGACTTTGAATTTCTAGGAAAATCACAAAAGGTTGTCATCTCTAAATTCAAGAGGGAATGTATTAATTTTGTATTTACTCTATATAAATCTTGTTTTCACCCAGATGGAAAGCGAGCCCGAATTCTCTAATTGCCTGATTTCACTAAAATTCAAACAAAAATATAAAAAAACATTTACTCTATTTGCTTTGACTCTAACTTGCGAGCGTAGATTTTGAATTTATATTCTAGGTAAGAAAATATTAAATCTAAATAAAAATCAGATTTAAATATTTGCGAGGGGTGAGCCGCGACCTAATATGCTGTACACCTATTTCCACTTGTACTTCCAAATATTTCTAAGTACTCCCAAATATTTCCAAGTACTTCCAAATACATATTTCCAAGTACTTCCAAATATTCCCAATCACTTCCAAATATTTCCAAGTACTTCCAAATATTTCCAAGTACTTCCAAATATTTCCAAGTACTCCCAAATATTTCCAAGTACTTCTAAATATTTCCAAGTACTTCCAAATATTTCCAAGTACTTCCAAATATTTCCAAGTACTTCCAGATATTTCCAAGTACTTCCAAAATACTTCAAAAGAGGTGTACACCTACTTCCAATCGCGGATCACCCCTCGGATATTTGTGATTTAAAATAAATAATTCACTGAAACTGTAAATAGCGTTCCGAGTCATAAAAAAGTTTTGGTTTTTCTCCAATTTATTCTGAATTATTTCTCTATATAGTCAATGGATAGTTTATATATATAAATAGAATAAATATAGAATATAGGGGTAGATATTAAGGGTAGTTTACCTTTGGGTGAGCGAAGGTGTCTTCTGCAGTTGCCCCGATGAATTTTCGACCACTACTAATGTGAAAATGTGAGATCGAAAGAATCCCGTTTGACTCGATTAGATTATTAAGCGAGCCAAAGTTCACCGAATTATAGTCAATGGAAAATGCTCAAAGGCATTAATTATTTATCGTTCATAATTATTAATTCACAGGATTCTAGAAACTTTTTACTAAAATTTCATCTTTCCTTTTTCACCCTTTTAAATTTGAATATTGTAAAAACATTGATAAGATAACATATGTAGCTGCTAAAGCTTGAATTTTTGTGAATAGCTTAATTATGGATTGACATTTTGTTTAAATCACACATAATTAATTTTAATTATTAATGAACACGAACAAATAATACAACATAACTACGACGTTTCGATCGCCTTATTATGCTATCGTTTTCAAGCATAATCACACAGTCCGCTTTTTTGTTAGTGTTCAATACAGTTATCAGTAAACAAAAAAGTAACCTCAAAATAACACATAGATACTTTATTATTGGTGACGATTTTTTTAAATGTATTTTTAACCCCTTTTCCTTGAAAAAAAAAATAATATTTAAAATTAGTAAATTATTTTAGAATTGATAAAATAATAATAATAACAGTGCGGATATAGGTATATACTAACTAAACTAAAAATAGAGGTTATAGTTTTCTCTATTGAATAAATAAGTCACTCTTATAATTTTAGAGCGTTCATCGAAATAAGGACACAAATGTTGTGTTCCCTAAACACGCCCATTGAAGAAAATTTCAAGAAAAACTTCACCTATTTTTTAGATTTTATTTTATTTTATTTTCTAAAAATTACCAGTAGGTACAAATAAGTATATGACTATACGAGAAGTAAATAGAGATTTGAGTTTTCTAGATAAAAGGGTTCATATATTAGAGAGAGGTGCTCACATTCTATCTGACCAACTTAACACCCTGAGGCGATTATTAAATCAATTTTGGTAATTACATATATATTGACTGATCGCAAGTTGAATCTAAATCAATTATAAACTTACTGATATTCATGAACTAACCTAATTTTCTCATTTAAAAGTGACTTGAGCAGTGAAGCCAATACTTTAATAAAGTGATATAGTAATTGATTTTTCTATTTAAAGTCGCCGCTTGATAGCTATGAAATTCATTCTATGCAAATATATTGTAAAATTCATTAGTTCTAAATTATGGTCAATTGCATGCAGAGGGAGTAAAGAAAGTTTTTCGAATATATACATCGATGGTGTTCTCTGCCGATGTGCATAACAAATTTCAAAGTAGACTTTGGTCCACTTTTGTATTAAATGTTTTAGTGTATTTTTTTTGTCAGTTAACCCTTGAACATCAGTAAAGAGACCAAGTGCAAACTCCTTTATGCAAGAGATATATTATATAATTTGTAACAGGAATAGCAGGGAATTGGACAAAATTAAAAACACAGAGTTTTTATTAAATGGGCCAGAGGTTTCGTCAATTTATTTTGACCTCCTCAGTAGCCCATTTTATCACTCTTTGTCAAAAAACAATTTCACTATACGACAAAACATCATTAATCTATATTTATAATATATTTCTGGTTCAAATTATTCAAAAATTTTGAAGTTTTATTTAACAAGTAAAACATTTTCTTTGTTGTTCTTATACAGAGATATGGTATCTGGATGCGCCCAAAATCCCGAAAAGTCAAAACCGACAGCCAAAATCAAAACAAGCCGAAATCCCGACATGTGAAATTCTGGCTTAATTTTGATATTTTATTATCCTTTTTGATATACTATCTATATGTATTTGATTGTATTAACCTAATTAAGACAAAAAGTGTTATAAAAAAAGATTAATGATTTTTTTGTCGTATAATAGTGAAATTATTTTTTGACAAAGAGTGATAAATGATCCACTGAGGAAGTCAAAATAAATTGATGAAACTCTGGCCCATTTAATAAAAATTCTGTGTTTTTAATTTTGTCCAATTCCCTGCTATTGCTGTTACAAATTTACTATGGATGCGAATGATACCACAATATATTATATAATGATATCATATATTATTATAAAATATAATGTGGTATCATTCGCAATGATATCATATATTATTATAAAATATAATGTGGTATCATTCGCACCGTGGGATCTTCAGGTGCTTTTCAAACTAAAACGAAATTCAAATTAAAGAAAAAAAATTTAATCATCAAATGATAAAAAAATAAATAAAATCCAATAATAAATTTACTATGGATGCGAATTTTACCACATTATATTATATAATGATATCATATATTATTATATAATATAATGTGGTATCATTTGCATCCATAGTAAATTTATTATTGGATTTTATTTATTTTTTTATCATTTGATGATTAAAAATAATTATTTCTTTAATTTGAATATCGTTTTAGATTGAAAAGCACCTGAAGATCCCACGGTGTTTGGAACCGAAGCTAGCTGAACATGTATGAGATATCTATAGAGTCCAACTCTTTGGGATCTCCAAGTTGTATGATGGATAATGGGGGTTATTATGATTTATATTTAAAATCAATTTTAACGAATCATTTTTGATTTTTCATCTATTTTTCAATGTGAGCGTAATTTTAAATAAAATATATTCTTATTTGATTGAATATAATTTTGAACTTTTTTATTAATATCTTGCTAATATGAAATCCCGAATATTCAATAATCTGTAGAATATAAAATGATTTCAAATGAGTGTAAACGGTAAAACGAATGTTAAAAATAATTAAATAAAATCTATAAAATGAAAGAAGGTACTTATCCACTATCTGAGCGAGTAGAACATGCAAACAAGAAAGGTGAGCCAGCCTCATGAGTAGCGTGCGAATTTTTGTTCTGCTTAAATTGTGCTAATCAAAGCCGCATTATTCATAAGCGCTCCATTAGGATGTCAATAACTGTCGTTGTGAGAATATTAATTATACAACACTATTTCTTCTTCTTCAAGCGCCTTACTCGATCATGAACTTCGGCGATTACTGTGGAGAGTATTCTTCTCTCCATTGTAAATTTCTTGGGAAGAATTTTCACAGGGGTGGTTTTTCATTGCCTTCCTCTGAAGGGATTAGATTATAGCCGGTCAAATATTTGCCATGAGTCGGGTTTGATTAGATTTTCAATTCAAAAACTTTATTTAAACTTATATACAAATTTTATAAATACATTATGTTACAATTAGTAAACACAATTATCTTACAATGTAGTTTTTTAATTAATTTTTATTAGAAAATCATAAGATGGTGTCATCTATCAAATCCGATGGAATGGATTATTTTTAGTTATATGTCAGAAGGGTTGTTTTTCACCCCCTCGGGAATCGAACCCGAGTGCCAGTAACACCGCAATCCGGGCCATCTGGCTCACCTGTGAGGTGCGAACATCTCTGACATATGTAAACGCGTTATTGGCACTCGGGTTTGATTCTCGAGGGTGTGGAAAAACAACCCTTCTGACATATATGGTAATTAAAAATAATCCATTCCATCGGATTTAATAGATGACATCATCTTATGATTTTCTAAGAAAATTTGAATCTATTACCATCGGCAAATTGAAATCTTTCATAATTATTTTTTATTTATGTACAGTGTTGTTCCTGCCATAAAAAAGGCTTACCATTACAATTTAGCTTAAACACTGACAGCTTTTGATAATTAATAAAATTTTACAGTAAGTATATTTATATTTTTATACTTACTTCTATACAGTTTAGTTAGTTCAGATGTAAGTATAAAAATATAAATACCTATACTTTCTGTAAAATTGTATTAATTATTATCAAAAGCTGTCAGTGTGTAAACTAAATTGTAATGGTAAGCCTTTTTTAAGGCAGTTACAACAGCTTGATTAGACGGCATGCTCTATAAGCAATCAGCCAACCTGATTCCTAAAACTATTTAATTTAACATAATGAAATATCAAAATTTAGATATATTAGTCTGGCAAGAAACATGTACTTATATGTATAAAGCATTATTTGAACATGAATTTTGATCGGCTGTCTCCCTTTATGAGCTCAAATCGATGAACATCCTGACTATAAAATACTCGTATAGTGGAGGCTCAAGATCGCTTTCGACACTTCGACGAATATTGATGACGTCACGTGGTTATCTACTCCTCCCATCTCAGTTTCATTTGAAAGAAAACAAAGCCATATTGGGTTCGTAAAGACATTAAGTCATTTTGCTATTTGCTCAATTGTTGTTGCTATAAAACTTCCGTCATAAAATATTTATTTTTATTCTACAATACTTATATAATACAAATGATAAATTAATTTGCTTATTAATATTGGAAAATTTCTGCGAGCTTAAATTAAAGTCTAGATATTTATCTCAGAATTAAAATTAATAGCTACCTAAATGATTTCGCTAGACCAGTCTTAGGAATGTATAACTAGATGATTTAAAAAATAGTATATATATTTATTTAAAAAATTTAATTGATTTTCCGAATGTTGGGATCGAATTAAATAAAATCCGCGCCTGCCGATGCAACCAGGAACCCAAAGCGTTCTATTCAAATGCATATCTTAGGTATAAAGGCTTTTAACAAATAAGGGTGTACCTGCAAACCTGCATATAATCATAGAATTCAAGTAGACTATTATGCTAATTTAAAAAATTTCTTAAGACCATAAATACCTGTTAAATTTGCTTAAATATGGGTCATATCTATTGAAATTTATCATATAATTTTTTTTTAATAAAATTGTGAGATGAAATTAAAAGTTGAAAAGAATCTTATAATTTTAATTTTTAATTATTTTTTGATTAGAATTTTTTTTATATAATTATATATAACCAAACTTCTTGAGGAAACAAATTCTCATTTAAATAGGTGTTGGTTTTATTCTTTTTTGACAAAAAAACACATTTTTTATTTTTCTTAATTTTATTTTATTGTTACCATGAACATTTCGACATTTTCAAATATGTCATCATCAGTCTTGGAACAATCTAAAGATGGGAAAAAATCCCCTCACGTCGAAATTATTAGAGTATGTAATATTATTCTTTTGTTTAACAATTATATGTGTATAAACTTTCAAGGTTAAAGGCTCTTTCATACATCTCTGACCGTTAGATTCAAATTCTATTTGACAAATTTAGTTGTTTGACATTCTAGTTGTCAAATAGAATTTGAATCTAACGGTCAGAGATGTATGAAAGAGCCTTTAACCTTGAAAGTTTATACACAAATAATTGTTAAACAAAAGAATAATATTACATACTCTAATAATTTCGATGTGAGGGAATTTTTTCCCACTGCCGTGCCCCAAGATTTAGAGAAAGCAAACTGATTTAGAGGAAAACTGTGAAAAAAAAATTTAGAAACATTTTACAAAAAATAATTTATGGGCTTATTATCAAATTTTTTTATTGTTTTCAAGTGATTGGATTGAGGAGATAATAAATACTAAATAAATAAATAAAAAAAAAATTATCTCTGCAACATTTTCATGGTAAGCCTATTTAATGGATGAAATGCTACGTGTATTAATTCATTCGAAATGAATTAACTTTCAACTTTCAATCAGAATTTAATTAATTTTTCTTGCTGCAAGCAATGTAAATCAATTTTATTTAAAAATTAGGAAATTAACATTTTTATTCTATCATTTTACTAACATAAACATTTATTTAAAAAAAATGATAAAAGAGAACTAATTACTTTAAAACATACATTTTTGCTTTTATTTGGCTATATCAGTTATTAAATTATTTATTGTAATATATTAATTTAAAAATAAATGGAAAAATAATAAATAAAAACAGGGCGGATGAAAAAAGTTCGATTCGTAATAAAAATAAATTTCCACTCACAGTGAAAACTTTCTTTTTTTATTTTAATATATAGAAACTCGCTTATATTTAATTCTTGTTCAACCAGAGACGAATGAATCAAATACAAAAACTAATATAAGCTGGCATGCAAGAATACCGAACCCCCATAAAATTTGATATACAAATTTGCTATAAATAAGTTCAAAGTCTTTCCATAGTTACAACCTATATACAAACACTTTGAGAAAATTCAGAATAGAATGTGAATGTTATAAAAAAAATAAGCTGACGTGTTCTGATGTGCCATCCACTTGACTTTACCATACAACCTGGCCCCTCACTTATATTTAATATTTAATAAAATTATTTATAATCATGTAGGGGAGGGGGGTTAGTTTTTGCATTTTTAGACTCCTGGGGCTCACTGAATATGTACACAAAATTTGGTTTAGTTTGTTGCAAGAGCCTATATTTTCATTTTTTGATCTTACATTCCACCCCACCCCCCATTTTGGGCGGTTAGTTTTTGCATTTTTAGATTACTGTGGGCCCACTGATTATGTATACAAAATTTGGTTCAGTTTGGTAAATGCCCAAGATTTTTATTTTTTTGACTCCCCCCCCATTTGGGAAGTTAGTTTTTGCATTTTTAGACTTCTGGGGTCCCACTGATTACTATGTATACAAAATTTGGTTGGGTTTGCTCAAACGGCCTAGATTTTTAATTTTTAACCCCCCTCGACCCCCTTAATTTTCGGTCGATATGCACCAAAATCTAATCAGCGCTTAATCTCAATGGACCAAAACTACTTGTGAAATTTGGTTTCGATATTCACACTAGTTTTTGAGCTAACTAGTCCACAACAATTTGGTAACGCACATACTAACTAACTAACTAACAGACAACCAGACAGACTACCAGACATTTTGACAAAACAATTATTATCTCGAAAAATATAATTTTTTCGATGTTCACTTATTAGAGCTTTTTTGTAGACCGAAATGCCATGGTTTCGCTTAATTTTTTTAATCAAAAAATAGTTTCAATCGTTTTTGAGATATTTTGAAAAAGAATGAAAAAAACACTTTTTCATGCACGATTACAATAATTGATCATACCCTGTATGGTAAAGTAAAAACATAATATGTAGGCCTAATTTTAAAATTTAGGCCAAAATCAAATTATTACGACTATGAGAGAAAAAATGAAATAAAACTGAATTCATAATTAAGTAAGTCTTAAGGATTTTATAATGAGATTTTACCTGGTCTACTTTTAATTACATCTTCATAAGAATATTTAAACAGGGGTGTCCACTCGCGGCCCAGTACGGCAATGAATGCCGCGCGACATAAAATTATATATTTCTTTAAAACTTTAAGATTTTTATATACTTACTGGAAAACATTTCTGATACAATTTGACCTAATTTTTTTTTTTTTTGTTTTTTTAAAATAAGAAGAAATTAGACAATCTCCCCAAAAATTTTCGAAAAATAAAAGGCAAGATTTTAGATTTTGAATGTGAAAAAATATCTATCAAGATTTCCGAAAAAATAATCACAATTTTGTCATATTTTGACTCCATATTTTATTTGATATAAATATTTTTAAGATAATTTTACTTTATTCGTAAATTTATAACAGGAATAGTAGGGAATTGGATATAATTATTGGCTTCTTATTTAAGTCCAAGCGATTTTACAAACCCCCACAACTTCTCACCATCTACAAGGCCCAAATCCTCCCCTGTATCGAATACGGCTCTCATCTATGGAGAGGGGCCTCAAAATATTCTCTTGCTACCCTAGATGCAATTCAGAAACGAGCCGTCAGGCTAATTAACGATTCTACCCTCACCGACTCCCTCGACTCACTGGCTCATCGAAGAAATGTCTCTGCCCTTTCCCTTTTCTATAGATACTATCACGGCACGTGCTCTGATGAGATAAAATCAATAATTCCCCCCAAAGCATGCTTTGCACGTAGCACGCGTTTTACCGACTCCCAACACTCTTTCGCGGTCAAATTGGAAAAGTGCCGGACCACTTCATTCGCCAATACATATATCCCCATGACTTCAAGGAACTGGAACTCTCTCCCAGCCTCCATCTTTCCCAGCACCTATAATCTTCAAACCTTCAAAACCGGGGTGCATAGACACCTACGTCTACACCCTCTCACTTAATCAACTTTCCCTTCTCTTCAGTAATGCAAGGGTCTTTCGAGATCGATAGGAGCTGCATCTTTACTGGTGCACCCCTTCTTGCATTCGATTGCATTAAAAAAAAAAAATTAAAAACATATAGTTTTTTTAATTGGTCCAGAAGCTTCGTCAATTTTGTATCCACTGAGGAAGTCAAAATAAATTAACGAAACAACTGGCCTATTTAAAAAAAATATATGTTTTTAATTTTATCCAATTCCCTACTATTCCGGTTATAATTTTTAAGATATTATTGCTTATTTGTCATGGTGGATATCATTATTCTAAATTATTAACTCTTTTTTTTATTAAAAAATATCAATAGAATTAGGATATTTTATCTGTTTTTACTTCAAATGCAGCACGCGGAAGCCAAAAGTTGGACACCCCTCATTTAAATAATTTAACAAATTTTTTCACCTAATATTGACGAATTCCTTACAATTCCCCAAAAATGGAAGCTTTGTGAAGTTCTCGCATGTTACTTGTAGTTTTAACTTGTCCCATTTATTACTTTACCATACAGGGTATGGCTGTAATCGTGCATGAAAAAAGTGTTTTTTTTCCTTCTTTTTTTCAAAATATCTAAAAAACAGCTGAAACTCTTTCGATTAAAAAAATTGAGCAAAACCATGGCATTTAGGTCTACAAAAAAGCTCTAATAAGTAAACATCGAAAAAATTATATTTTTCGAGATAATAATTGTTTTGTCAAAATGTCTGTTAGTTAGTTAGTTAGCTAGTTAGTTAGCTAGTTAGTTAGTTAGCTAGTTATTTAGTTAGTTAGTCTGTGCGTTACCAAATTTGTGGACGTGCTAGCTCAAAAACTACTGTGAATATCGAAACCAAATTTCACACGTAGTTTTGGTTCATTGAGATTAAGAGCTTATTAGATTTTGGTGCATATCGACAAAAAATTAAGGGGGTCGAGGGGGGGTTAAAAATTAAAAATCTAGGTCGTTTAAGCAAACTCAACCAAATTTTGTATACATAATCAGTGGACCCCCAGAAGTCTAAAAATGCAAAATCTAACCGCCCAAAATTGGAGGGGGAGCGGAGGGTCAAAAAATGGAAATCTTGGCCATTTACCAAACTCAACCATAATTTGGATACATAATCAGTGGGTCCCCAGAAGTCTAAAAATGCAAAAACTAACCGCCCGAAATGGAGGGGGTGGCGGAGGGTCAAAAAATGAAAATCTTGGCCATTTACCAAACTCAACCAAATTTTGTATACATAATCAGTGGGTCCCAGGAGTCTAAAAATGTAAAAACTAACCCCCCCCCCCTACATAATTATAAATAATTTTATTAAATATTAAATATAAGTGAGGAGATTGTATGGTAAAGTCAAGTGGATGGCCACATCAGAACACGTCAGCTTATTCTCTATCAGGTTAAGACCTGGGCTACTTCATAGTATCTTCTTAAAGCTAGCGTTTGTGGATAAGCGTTATCAAATAATAATAAGAATCATTCTCAATGAAACCCGCAAATTCTTTAAGTCTATCTGTGATGAACTGCTGATCAGTAAAAAACTCATTTTCATTGGCCACTATTTCTGTTTTAGCAGATGACACCTAGCCTTTCAGCTATAGCACATTGCGTCGCCCAGACTCCTATAGACATGATTATGGCCTTCGGCACTTTATAAACTGATTAGTCTCCCATCGGTGATATGTACATTGATCTGCGGATCTAACATCCAGTTTACATGTACCTGGATGAAATATACAAGGTATATAAGCTTAAAACCGCGGTTCGCTCATAGATGGCTGACCAGCACTTCGGTTCTTACGAAGACGTCCGATGGCTTGATGAGTAGTTTGCCTCGAAAGAGAAGCAATTTTTTTGGCGTGGTATCCACAAATTGACCAAGAGATGGTAAAAATGTTTAGCTAGTGAGGGCCAGTACTTTAAATGAATTTGTTTTTGTTTTCTATGAAAAAAACATGTGTTTCTTACTAAAATACCGCGGATTTAAGCTTATACACCTGGTAAACAATAGAACAACCTAGTATGCTCTGGTAAATATAGTCAACCAGCACCCAGTCAAGCTTCTTTGAACCTTCACTGTATGGTCCATTTGCTCACTTCACTTCCTTAACTTCAGGCAGAAATTTTCCGGCCTCAAATGTTTCTCATTGACGATTGCTTTACGATATGATGGCCATTTCTTTGGGATGTAGCTCGTCAGCAACCAGAATTTAGCCATCGAAAAAATCCACCAGTGTCCAAATATATCGAGTAAACTACTCGAATAGAAAAGAAGCTTATAGAGAGTGATCTTTTTTTCACTGAAAAGTATATGTGTGCTTTCTGAACACATGTATACGATGGCATCCTAAAGATGATTTAGTTTTATATTCTGTATCTCCTTTTTTTTTTTTTTTTTTTTTAATGCAATCGAATGCAAGAAGGGGTGCACCAGTAAAGGTGTAGCCCCTATGGATCTCGAAAGACCCTTGCATTACCGAAGAGAAGGGAAAGTTGATTAAGTGAGAGGGTGTAGACGTAGGTGTCTATGCACCCTGGTTTTGAAGTTTTGAAGATCATAGGTGCTGGGAAAGATAGAGGCTGGGAGAGAGTTCCAGTTCCTTGAAGTCATGGGGATATATGTATTCGCGAATGAAGTGGTCCGGCACTTTTCCAATTTGACCGCAAAAGAGTGTTGGGAGTCGGCAAAACGTGTGCTGCGTGCAAAGTGATTGATTAACAGCCCAAATATATATATATTGAGAAAACACCCTCTCTCTTTTATTTCTTAAATGTGAAACAAGTGACCTAGTAAATAATAATTTTTCAAAAACTATTTTTACTTTTTCCTATTATTAAAATATGTTTCATCTTGCACCTACACCAGACTCTCTAATAATTAATGTTTATTAAATCAAAATAAAGAATCTTATTCAAATTTTTTATGCAAAATGATAATTTTGATTGATTAACATATGATTAAATGAAATATATTTTCGATTGAAGATGTTAATTTATGATATTGAATATTTTCCTATCCATCATGCGGATTCTAGCAATGTTGGTAACAAAAATATCAAATGAAGGTTTAGAATGATTTCGAACTCATTTATAGCACATTTTTTTGAAATATTTAGGCAGTCGAGATTTCTCCCGGACTTACTACCTGAAGCTAATAACTTGACATTTGACAGGAGTTAATTTTAATTAGGAATAGTAATTCCATTGCTATTTTATTTTTGAAAATTTTCACAACTCTCAAAATATTCTAATCAAAATGTATAATTTGACTATTTGTTACATTTAGAATCAAGTGACCACGAAATTTTGACGAAAATGATTAAGATTGAATCTTTGAGTCAACATTTTTACGGGTGCTATATTATTCAGATTCGATTATACCTCGGTGGGCAAACCACAAGTGCCCGGATTGCATTTCGGACATTCGGGATCCATTCCTAAAGGGATGAAACAAGCATTATGACATAAAAAAATAATTTATTACACTTAGTAGTTGAGTATCTCTTTTGATTTTCTATAGTTACTTTTAAGACCCTACATATGTATATGGAAAACTCAACCTGTCTTAAAGAAAAGTGGATTTATTTTAATAAATATCAAAATCGAAAAAATCAGTTTCTAAAAATCATAATTTTCATTTGTCCAACAAATTAAAGTGGCTTTGAACAAGAGCTTTTGAAATATTTTTAATCGGTATTTTGTTGATGGGTTTTTATAATTACAAATTACATGCATACCTGCGTATTGTTTACATCGATTTTCCCAACCTTCCATTTTGTTTGAATATATTTTAAATTTTCACAATTTTTAAGAATAAAATGAAAATAAATATTTATTATTTATTGACTTTGAACTAAGTCAGATATTCTCTAAAAATGAATTACGTATTCAAGAACAATACGAGGCATGTTCCTAAAGTAAATACCGTTTTCAAATAAAAAAACAAAAACAAGTATACTTCTCATAACAATTTTATTTTCACATGAAAGCATGTATCTTTTGTACGTTTCGACATAGTTTCCACCAATATTAAGGCATTAATTGTATCTTTCCACGAGCTTTAGTATTCCCTCCTCAAAGAAGTCTGCCGCCCGATTGGAAATCCACTGCAACTTTCGATAATTTAGTCGTTCAGTCACAATTGCATAAAAAACACCTCTTGACATTAGAGGAAAAAAATCAGATAAGGACGAAATCTTAAATCTGTTCTCTCTCACTTTTTCGTCAACTTTATGCACTAAATCTTCAGTAATGGCAGAAGGTCGCCCACTTCGTTCCTCGTCATGAATTTTCGTGCGACCATCTTTAAATGTTCTAACACATTTGCATACAATCCGATTTGTTTCCTCTAATACCAAGAGGTGTTCTTTATGCAATTGTGACTGAACGACCAAATTATCGAAAGTTACAGTGGATGTCCAATCAGGCGGCAGACTTCTTTGAGGAGGGAATACAAAACCTCGTGGAAAGATACAATAAATTCCTTAATATTGTGGAAAATATGTCGAAATGTAGATTAAGATACAGGCCTTTCATGTGAAAATAAAATTGTTATGAAAAGTATACTTGTTTTTTTTTTTTGAAAACGGTACTTACTTTAGAAACATGCCTCGTAGTTAAAACAGTTACTGCCCACCGTCGACTTCCGAGCAGTTCCAATGAAATATGTTCCCTTGTTTTAGGGCAGTTGAACTGAAATAATAACTTAACCAAGGCTATCTAATCTGTATATAATTTTAGTCGAAGCTCTTCAATTGTTATCATTGAAAAGAAAACGGATTTTGATCTCTTTAAATTTTATTAAATTGAAAAAAAAGGATTTTTACAGAAATTAAATTAAAAATATTTGAAATGGAAAAAGGGAGAACACTGCCTTCGAATTCATTATTTTATTCTTATTGTTTGTTCTCTTTATTTCCCTCTGGTAGAATTCAAATTAATATATTACATACACTTCCTATGTTTGAAAATTTTAATTAAATAAAATATAAAACGACAACATTTTGTATTTAATCAGGAAATGAATATATTAAATAAAAGCTGTAGTTTCATTTTCACACTATTCTTAAAAAGTGAACAAGTTTGATAAAAGACTTAAATTTCTTTTATATAAATTTAGAAGAATCTTTTTTTTTTTAGTAAAAAATAACTTAACAATAAATAAACTAAGACAATAGAGGAAAACATTTAACAATTGTGAATCTAACACTTTTGAAATAATATATTTATATATAAATATATTGAAGAGTTTATTCTAATATAAAATTGGTTCTCATATCAAAATTAAAAAGTATTTTGTTCTACCTTATAAATGTATGGCAACCGAAACAATCAGTCTGAAGCTGTTCTGGATGAAGAAGATATGGAGGGAGTTTTGCACAGAGCTTCATCGGCAAACACCAGATTCTTCATCTGCAGAACAGAGTCCTTGCGATGGCGCAAGAAAGAGCCTTCCATTGGCACAAACACATAATTGAAACACTTCATGGCGGGCCGAATTCGGAGAGGATCCGGAAGAGCTTCCTGCTCCCATATGTCCACTAGAACTCGAGGTGCGTATCGAGGAAGTTTGGGATGATGGGGAGTTTGACGGGATAATTGCCGTTTTCAACCCTCGCAGATAGATGTCGGAAGTGTCGAGTCGCACCTAGAAATAATTCGATCATCTATTTTATTAACTCTTCCTTCTAAGTAGAATTCTATTCATTCTACGGATGGGCCATAAAGATCTATCACATTTTGAAGAGGTATAAAAAAATGAAAAAATTTAGCTAGAAAAAAACTGAATATATTTTTGAAAAGAACATAAAATATTTTTTTTTAATTTGTTTTAAAAATTATATCAGACAAACAAGGGGGAGGGGTCAAAAATAAAAATTCTAGCCCTTTTGACCAAACTATGTATTCAAAATTTGGCTGAGTTTGGTAGAAAGGGCTAGTATTTTCATTTTTGACCCCCCCCTTTCACAATTTTGATTGGTTTGTTTTTGCATTTCTAGCCTTCTGGGGGTCCACAGAATATGTAGGTATATAACATTTGGTTGAGTTTGGTCAAAAGGGCTATAATTTTAATTTTTGTGGTTATTTTTTTACATTTCTAGCCTTTTGGGGGCCAACAGAATATGTATAGGTACAAAATTTGGTTGAGTTTGGTCGAAAGGGCTAGAATTTTCATTTTAGACCCTCTCCCCATTTTGATTGGTTAGTTTTTACATTTCTAGCCTTCTGGGGGTCCACAGAATATGTAAAGAAAATTTGGTTGAGTTTGGTCGTAAGGGCTAGAATTTTCATTTTTGACACCCCTTTTTTGTCTGATATAATTTTTAAAGCACATTTAGAAAAAAATTATTTTATGTTGTTTTCAAAAATATATTCAGTTTTTCTGGTTAAATTTTTTTAATTTTTTATACCTCTTCAAAACATCTTTATGCCCCACCCTGTCTGTATAAACATTGTTCCCCTATCTTTCAATTTTATAAATCTATAGAATTAGGTTGATGAAATGAAGTTGTGCAAATTTATTCTCATGATGAAATTTTAATATTAATTGATTCTTTGATTGAAAATATTGATAACATATATTTTATGTTTTGAAAAATATTGAAATATAAACAAATTATAGCCGAAACCACGATACACATAGACCAAGTATGTCAGGAGCTCGGCCATTTTACGTTTCTACTACGCAGTGACGTCAGGAGGGTTAGTTTTCTACCTGCTTTGTACAGTGCTATATTGGTAAGTATTACTGGTTTGTTTAACGGTACACACGTGTTTGTTCTGTTAAATAAAATAAAATAAAATATTACATTTTTAATTGTTATTTGTTTGTTATATTTTATGTTCTTGTTTTTATTTGTTATTATAATCAACTAGCTGCAAGGCACGCCCCTGGACCCCCAAACTACGAACCCTACTCCAACCCCTCCCCCTTTTTGGGTGGTTTTGGAGGAATTTTTTAAATAAAAGTTGTCAGAAATCACATCCCCTACAACTTTGCTCATAATAAAATTTGCCGTAGAGTTAATAGTTTAGGAGTAATTTGAAAATTTTCATTCGTGCGCTCCCCCATTTTGGGGTCAAAATACCAAAACGTTATATAGCTAAAAACGTAAGTTAGAAGACATCTGATACAAATATGAAATTTCATAATAATCCCTTCAGCCGTTTTTACGTGAATCGTGAGCAACTTTTCGCGGAACCCACGGAAACACACAGGCAGACAGACAGGAATTTTTTGAGGGTGTTTTCGTTCATAAAATTGCTTGAAACGTGTGCAACCAAAATTTGGCGTGGTTTGGACCAATGTACAGACAAAACCTTAATTTTATATATATATATATATATAAACATGACCAATTGTGCTATTCCGATCTGCAAGAGCTATTCTCAAGTGACAAATGATATAAGATACTTTCGATTTCCAAAAGAGAAACATTTTATGAAAGAGTGGGTTAAAGCATACTCTAGAAAAGAAAAATTTAATTCAGCCTCAGTTTTTACGTCTATATTTATTTATTTGGCCACGCAGGAGGGAGCCTCCTCTTACAACAGATTAGAATTAATTACAAAATTGGATTTCAAATTGGTGGTGGTTTACATCTCTCTCTCTTCCTCCTTATTTGCAGTAGACGCATGTTATCATAGAATTTAAAAAAAACTAGAAGCACTCTAACGCAGAGCGTCTTTAACAATTTAACAGACACATTAAAATTATTGGATAAAAAATACTTGTTAGGTTTCACATTAAGATATAAAAAATAAAACGAATTTATTTTTGGAGAATCTTTAATCTCGATATATATATTTCGGGTGACTAACCCATCTTCAGGAGAAACAGAAAGTAACTGATGTAGAAAGTAACTAATGTGAAACCTACCAAGTATTTATTTATTCAATAATTTTAAAAAATGTTTCACCAAGTACCAACACCAAATTCCTTAAAAACTACCAAAAAAAGACTTACTAAATATTGCAGACACTAATGGCTAAGCTGCCGAAAATAGTTTTATTTTAGGTCTATGTGTATCGTGGCCGAAACCAGAATTAATAGCATGACGTCCGAAACATTTTCCTCTCTTTTGAAAATGTACGTAATAATTTTCCTGTATCATAGGAATACATATTTAAAAACTAAAATAAGGGCTTTTGATTGGAAATAAAACATCATATTTAATTTTCATTCTAAAGCCTCCCATATACACTTCAACTTGTTGTGCAACCAGGCTCCGCACAAAATTATCAAGTGTGTTTGATATCCATTAACCTGCTTGTTCAACTTCGGTTTGGTCTCTCAACCTACCCATATACTGTTCAACTTGAACCTCAACACAACCAAGTTAGACAACAAGTTGAAGTGTATATGGGAGGCTTAAAAATTCATACAATTTCAAATGCGAGAGGAGAAACAATCATGTGATGCATCTAACACGTCACGGCATTGACTCTAGTGTCGGCCAAAATCAGAGCCAGTAGTTAACGGGGAAGTAAATGTATTAATTTGATTGAATATAAATTGTTTCACCGATAACTACTACCGCTACTTAAATGTTAGAAGAGGTGAATTCCCAATTATAATACACGTAAATATCAATTCTAAAAACTTTAAGAGGTGTCACGTGATTTCCGCCATTAATTTTTTTTATTTTTCAATATTTTTCAAAAAAAAAAATACGTAGTAAATATTTTATATTAAATTGTCGATTAATTTTAAAATGTAAATTTTTATGCATACTATCTATTCTTTATGGTTTAACCAACCATAACGTAATTAGGTATTCGATCAAAATTTTTCCGTTTATTCACGACGTTTCGACTTGGGAAAATTTTTCACAGGGTGGTTCCCCATTTCCTTCTCCTCAAGAGGTCAGATTATAGCCGGTCAAATATTTGCAGCGAGTCGGTCTTAAATCCGCGCTAGCTTGATTAGAATGCATGCTCTATAACCACTCAGCCAACCCGACTCCCAAATATAGTTTAAGACAACTAATTTCATTGCACATGCAGATAATTTTTAAGTTCTTTATAATAATGCATTTATTTATGGAAATTCTTCACATACCGCACCAGAGACAGATTGCAATTTTAGGTCAGTTAAACAAGAGGCGCTGATTTCACCTCCCCGGGATTCAATAAGTACTCCTAGTGGAGCATGCATCTGTAGAGATCGTGTAGGTGATTCGAGCCTAAAAAAAAAATTAAAATCACTATCAATAGATTCTAAAACTATGGAAAAATGGTTTACAATGAATTTACCTCAGATCTGATCCCGATTTCGACCTCACCATTGGGGTCTGAACCGAGCCATCGAAAATTGCACCGCCTTCACCTGCAACAAAAGGAATGTCATTCAATGTTATGGGAAGTAGGAACGCTAACATTGATAAAATGATTTTCCAAGATTTTGTGAACATTTTTTCGTTATTGATGGCTTCATGTGCCGTTAAAATTTTTATGTGCTTTCTCTTCAAGTGCCATATTCGATCCGACCGTCGGCGATTACAGTGGAGAGTATACTCTACATTGTCATTTTTCCAGGGGTGGTTTCCCATTGCCTTCCCCTGAAGGAATCAGATTATAGCCGATCAAATATTTGCAGTGCGTGGGGATTGAACCCGCACTAGCTTGATTAGAAGGCTTGCTCTTTGACCACTAGGCCAACCTGACCCCTATTATGTGCTTTAATATCTCAAAAATAATGTCAAATTATGTTGAGTGAAATGATAGAAAAAACACACTCGAAAAGGAAGAAAATGATTATTGTTTTGCTATAGAGTGACATTTTCCACTATTTGAATTAGTTTCCAAATGAATATTAAAGTATAGATTATAATAATTTTCTGATATGTTTTAGTTTTTAAAAGAGCAAAATTAATTAATTATTAATTAAATAATTTATTAAAAAAAAAATAAAAAATATAAAATTATTAGATAAGATTCACAAATATTTGTTTGTGAATCCTACCTAGTATTTATATTTTCAAATTTTTATTTTTAGTTTTATTAAAATGTATCACCTAGAACCTACACTATTATTTCTCCCTTAACAAAAATAAATAATTTATTGTGTAAAATTTAGATTCATTCAAAGACCGTATTTAACAGACTTTACCTAATAAGTTTCCCAATTCTATTCTACTCTAATGTTTATTAGACAAAATAAATAAATAAAATTAATAAAAAAAAATGTTCAATTTGAATAATTCATGAAATCTTCTTTATGTCGTTCAAGCGAAAAACTCAACTGCTTTTCCTCTATTGAGCGTATTTTTTATTAAAAATATTATGGATTTATTCTAAAATATATTTTTTGAAATATTTAATTAATTATTCCTTTTCCTTTTGGCTTTAACTTTACATGATATTGATATAGTAATTTGACGACTTTAACCATTCTATTGAATGAACTAGAGGAAATAATTATTTGCAGTTAATTTAGATATTGTATATTATACAGGGTGGGGCATAAAGATCTCCCACATTTTGACGAGGTATAAAAAATGAAAAAATTTACTAGAAAAAAACTGAATAGATTATTGAAAAGAACTTAAAATATTTTTTTTAATGTGTTTTAAACATTATATCAGACAAAAAAAAGGGGAAGGGAGGGGAGTCAAAAATGAAAATTCTAGCCCTTTCGACCAAACTCAACCAAATTTTGTATACATATTCTGTGGACCCCTAGAAGGCTAGAAATGCAAAACTTACCACCCCAAATGGGGGAGGCTCAAAAATGAAAATTCTAACCCTTTCGACTAAACTATGTATACAAAATTTGGTTGATTTTGGTCAAAATGGCTAGAATTTTCATTTTTGACTCCCCCTTTGGGTTGTTAGTTTTTGCATTTCTAGCCTTCTGGGGGTCCACAGAATATGTATTCCGCCCTTTTTTGTCTGAATAATGTTTAAAACACATTTTAAAAAAAAATAATTTGATGTTCTTTTAAAAAATATTTTCAGTTAAATTTTTTTCATTTTTTATTTCAAAATGTGGGAGATCGTTGTGCCCCACCACAAAAATGATTTAATAAACATTTGAATGCAAGATTAAATTGGAGAGAAAATAAAAAACTTAATTTCAAAACTCGATACGCTGTTTAAAGTTTTAGTGATTTGACAATTATTTGTCAGCAAACACTTTGAGCTACAAAATTGAATTTCGACATGAGGTGCAGTTTATTAAATAGAACTCATTAGCTACAAATGTTTTATAGAACCCCACATGACATGACGATTTTTTTTGCTGATTTTCTGCATGTTTTAATCAAAAGTACTTAAGCTAGATAATTCAAAATCTAATCAGGCCATCAATATGAAAATACAAACATTTTTGCTAAGAGGACGAGTTTTCTTTGTTCTTCGCCTGCCTCTTAGAGAGTATCAAGTATTTTCATGGTAATTTTTTGAGAAGTTTATATATCCCTACACAAATATATAGTTTACTTTACCATACAGGGTATGTTCAAGTATTTTAATCGTACATGAAAAAAGTGGTTTTTTCTTTCTTTTTTTTGAAATATCTCAAAAACGGCTGAAACTATTTTGATTAAAAAAATTGAGTGAAACCTTGGCATTTCGGTCTACAAAAATGTTCTAATAATTAAACATCGAAAAAATTATATTTTTTGTGATAATAATTGTTTTGTCAAAATGTCTGTTAGTCTGTGCGTTACCAAATTTTTGTGGCTAGCTCAAAAAATAGTGTCAATATCGAAACGAAATTTTACACATAGTTTTGGTCCATTGAGATTAAGAGCTGATTAGATTTTTGGTCCATATCGACCCAAAATTAAGGGGGGTGGTGGAGGGGGGTTAAAATTAAAAATCTAGGCCATTTGAGCAAACTCAACCAAATTTTGTATAAATAATCAGTGGGACCCCAGAAGTCTAAAAATGCAAAAACTAACCACCCAAAATGGGGGGGGGGTGTATGGTCAAAAAATGAAAATCTAGGCTCTTGTACCAAACTCAACCAAATTTTGTATACATAATCGGTGGGCCCCAGGAGTCTAAAAATGCAAAAACTAACCCCCTCACCTACATGATTATAAATAATGTTATTAAATATTAAATATAAGTGAGGGGCCAGGTTTTATGGTAAAGTCAAGTGGATGGCCACATCAGAACACGTCAGCTTATATTTTATGAAGCAACACATTTAACTAGGCTTACCATACGTTTTAGTTTGACCACGACTGTCCCGGTTTGAAGGTATGGTTCAGGTGTCAGTTTGCCATTTTGTCCCGATTATTTGAAAAAATTATTAAAGTGTTACCACCAAGTTAATTGTTAACTAAATATTAATGAATTTCTCGACGAGATTAAAAATACAAAGAAATAGAAGAAAAAGTAAAAACTTTTCCAAGACTAGCTACGCTTGCTAGTTAGAGCTGAAACAAGTAATTTCTTTTGTACATTTTTGTCTAAATTGTTTATGTGAATGTGCCGGATTTTTTGAATTTCTGATGGTCATTAGTAAAGGAGAAAAATAAAAATAATATGTTTTAGACGAATATGTGATGTAACTATTTGAAATCCAGAAGAAGTCGTATAAGTCGACGAAACTTTGATGTCAAAATAAAAAATCTTACAATAAACTTGCCCTTAATTCACATTAAATAAACTGCGACGGATCGTTGCTAAACTTTATCCAAATTCATTTGAAATATTAATATGTTTTGCTGGCTTGATGTGTACTGGATATATTAATTATTTATCCTTCAACAATAAAAAAATAATATGTTTATTCCTTTATTATTAATCAGATATCACTTGCAATTTACAGTTGTTCATGTTGACTTTAATTCAAAAATAATGATCGATTCTCATTTAATAGTCGAGGAATAACCATTCTACATTGGATTTTTGACGTTTCGGTTTTTATTGGTAACCATTGCTGAAGACAAGAGGAATCGAGTTAAAATCAAAAATAGGCATCGATTTTAATCTAATACTTGAGGAATAACAATTCTACATTATATTTTTGACGTTTCGATTATTATTAGTAACCGAGGGGATTTTAAATGTTTGGGTTTTTATTGGTAACCATTGCTGAAGACATGGAGGAATCGACTTAAAATCAAAAATAGCCATCGATTCTCATCTAATACTCGAGGAATAACAATTCTAAATTAGATTTTTGACGCTTCGATTATTATTGGTAACCATTGCTGAAGACATGGAGGAAACGGCTTAAAATCAAAAATAACGATCAATTCTTATCTAATACTAGAGGAATAACCTAATTGCATTCCAGTTTTGATGTTTTAACTATTAATGGCAACCTCTACTGAAAACTTGGAAGAATCGACTTAAAATCAAAAATACTAAATTCTTTTATGGTAAACAACTTAAACTTGAGTTTAGGAGTTATTTGATAAATTTCATTCGTTCTCCCCCCTCCCCCCAAACCCCCTTTTGGGTTCAAAATATCAAAACGTTATATAGCTATAAACGTAAGTTAGAAGACCTCTGATTCAAATATGAAATTTCATAATAATCGCTTCAGCCTTTTTTACGTGAATCGTGAGCAACTTTTCGCGGAACCCACGGAAACATACAGACATACAGACAGACAGACAGGAATTTTGTTGAGGGTGTTTTCGTTCATAACTTTGCTTCAAACGTGTGCAACCAAAATTTGGCGTGATTTGGACCAATGTACAGACAAAACCTTAATTTTATATATATAGATTATAATGTATTATTCGAAATACATTTCTATGAATATTGATTTTTTGTGCGGCAAACCTGAAGTTAAACCTTGTTTGTTTGGCCCAAGTTAGCCTTTGAGGTTGACACCCTTGCTCTAGTGCATAGTGTTGCATATCAGCAACGTGATTCTTTTTAGTGTTTACCGCACTCTGTTGAAGGTTGGACTAAAACTTGTTGCAAATCTAGTACAACATTTCTATGATGAAACAAAAAAAAAAAATTAAGTTGCTAACCTAACAAGGATTTAAAATACACGTGTTTTCTCATAGTGTTTCGACGGCAGCCAGCATGTAAAGAAATCAGCTTCTATTTTATTTTTTTATAGGAGTATTACTTACTTTGAAAGTATAATAAAAATCTCTACTATTCTAAAAGATATGTATATGACGAATCTTTATAATAAAACGCAATTATTTATTATTTAGGTTCTTTACGGATATTTTAAATTAGGTTACACATATACAACATCATGGTTATTTTCAACATTTGATCTAAAACTTTCGTTTGTTTTCCTTTTGGTTAAGGGAGAATGAGTTCTTGGTGAAACATTATAAATAAAGTAAAAAACATTTTATTTATAGTATTTTATATTTTTAAATTTCAAAAATTTTTCAAAATTTTCTTCGCTTTGTTTATTTCTATATAAATTTGCACTTTTTTCTCGATTTTGACCCATATTTTTTAAATCTATGTATTAACAAAGACAAGAATTGTTCCATATATAAATTATTTTATTACTACCTAATTTTTTAACCTTTTTGTATTTTATTATTGTTTATTTTTTCAATAAATATGTTTGTTAAAGTTTTTATGACTTTGATTTTACTATAAATACTTAATATTAATTAACTTTTAAAATTATTAAACTTTTTACAATAAATTATTATAAAAGATGTTAAATTGAAAGTTTTTGCCGAGAGTAGCAGAATTTTTATATATTGAAGGAGACAATAAAAGAGTGTGTCTTCTGCTGGAATTATAAATTTTATTTATTTATAACGAGACTATAGTTTCGAGGGCTTTGCCCTCTTCATCAGTCTATTACAATGTATTCACAGGAATTAATTTATGAATGAAAGTTTTACATTTTTCATGAAAAAAAAGCCCTCGAAACTATAGTCTCGTTATAAATAAATAAAATTTATAATTCCAGCAGAAGACACACTCTTTTATTGATCTCCTTCAATAAAAGATGTTGATAAAAATTGCATCTTGCATATCTGCAACATAATTATTTTATGTGATTATAATTGTTTCGGGCTAATTGGGGATTTTTTTTAAATATTTTTCCAGTGAACTATGGGCAGTAATAATTAAAAAAAAATGTATCTACTTGAAAAAAAAATCATGCACTAGAAGGTTAAGCATTCTAGGGTGATGGTATTTTCATTATACATATATAAATTTAGACTACAAATTTCACCACTTCAAAAAACTTTCCGTAGTAACTATTTACTATTGGAGTATTTATTTATGACAAATAAGTTTAGTTATTATCTTACCTGATACTCGTAGTTCTTTTGCTCCTACGACCACTTCTTGAGGATTGGCACTAAACAGCACTTGACCATGTTTATCGGTTACTCGAAATCCTTGAGATTGGCATTCAAGTTCGTTATTTCCTAGAAACCAAAATAAATGTTGAATCTTATTATTATTGTTAATGACCAGAAAGCAATTGTGGATTTTATTTTGATTTGATTCGCGTATAAATGGCTGTGTGCATTCAAATTTAAATTGAAACTTTAATATTAATCGATTGTATAAATAAATAAATTAAATATATTTTTTTGTTTTCAAATAATATATATTGTAAGCTTAAATCAGAATCGATGGCGTGACGTCAAAGGTCAGTTTGATATTTTTATCATTACATATGCACTTTGTACTCGTAGAATTATAAATTAAAAAAAAATGTATTAAAAATGTGTGAGCCTCATCCACATGGGGGAAGTGAAACTTTAATTTTAAAACCCACTATTTGTTCATGACAAATAAAATTAATTAAAATTAAGAAATTTAAGTTATTAATTTAAAATCAGGACTTGTCTTTTATTTTCCCTCTATTTAGTCATTTCCCCTTTATTGTAACTAATAAATCAACCAGATCCGTCGCTAAAGAAGTTCCACTTCAAAAAGAATTATTAAATACAATATCTTTTCCAATTAGAAAACAATTTTCACTTTATCCATAAATTTGAACCAGGTCTTGTAATTGGTCTCGCACCAAACGCGACTTCAAAGAGCCCTCAGGTAAAGACTCACCCATAGTCTCAACTAAAGTCACATTTTAAGTATTCATTCAGATTGAATTTTAGGACTTGACGATTTTGCCAAAAATTACTTGGGGTCTCGTCCAGAGCCCAAAAAGAGCGATTTTTTATTTGGTCCCTGGGCATGCATTGTTGTACATTGTAGTAATAGATGTATGTTACCATTTTTCCTCCCCGTTCGACCCGATTTAAATGAAATTGAAAACATACCATTACTTTACCAAAATGAAGCGATAATTAGTTTTTATTGTACATATCGGCCCACAAACATGTGCTTCATTCTAGTACTATTTTTTTAGTTTTTTCTAAATATATTGAAAATGTCTTAACCAATTTTGATCAAATTTAATATCCTAATTTAGTACCTTGAGAACCTCAAAATAGTTACATATATAGTTTTTAAGAAAATTACATTTTAAAGTACTTTCCTCAACAGTAAGGAAGTATTATTTAAAAAAATTTTAACTTTATTTATTTGGTTGTTTTAATACCTATTGGTAATTTAAATGGATGGAGTTCTCTCTGTAAAATACTAAATTTGTGAGGAAATTTTATAAGTTACCTTTAGTAATGATAATCATTTCTGAAGAGATGGAGGAATCTATTGAAAATCAAAAATAGCCATCGATTCTCATCTAATTCTTGAAGAATAACCATTCTACATTGAATTTTTGATCATTTGTCGTAATCATGACCGAAGTCATGGAGTAATCGAATTCAAATAAAAAATTGGCATCGATTCTCATCTAAATGATACTTGAGGAATAACCATTTTACATTGACTTTTCGATTATTATTGGTAACTATTGCTCAAGACATGGAGGAAAAGACTTAAAATCAAAAATAAGGATCGGATCTCATTTAATACTGTTAGGACGATTTTTTAATAAAAGATATATTTTAAACCGTAAATAACTCTCCATAGATTTTTAACTATTCATCAATCCATTCGAAAAATCTAATTTGAATGAATGAATTTGAAATGCTTCATTTTCAAAAATTTTCAAGCGCTTATATATAAACCAAGATAAAGACCAATTACAAACTTGTTGAAAACTGACTCGCTATATTATAAATTTGCATTAAAGGCGAGAAAATCAATATATTAATAAATCTTGTGTTTATTGGTTATAACGATGTAATGTTAAACAAGAATATCAAATTCATTTATTCTTGAATTAGAGCTTAGGCCGTTCTAATCTTGTTAACAGTTTGAATATACCAATTAATCTGTTTCATTTAGAAAATATCAAGTAGGAAGTTTTAGATGAAAGTCTTCAGCTCACCAACATTAATTAAATATTATTTATATAGTCTATTTGAACGTGGAACACTTTTTCTCCTGTTTGAAGCTTTGGTCGTGTAATTTTTTTCTTTTAATGTATTCGTTGCACACAGATAAGAACAGAACATATAGATCTTGCTTTACCTGGTGGATACAAGGTGTCTGTTATCCCTTGAGCTTCCCACAGAATAAGACTCAAAAAAGAGAGAGTGAATGAGAAAGTTCTAGCCCTGGTGTCATGGGGATTAACGTAGTATTTACCATAATTGACCAGAAATTCAATGGAGTTAGTAAAGGATGGTTAGATGGATAATCTGAGACATTTTTTCGGTTAGTCCATAATACATCGGTGAGAATATTCCTTAGTTGGGGTGTCCTCATACTTTCGATCTAACTCGGAGAATACTTTAACTTCGCTAGTTTGAATATATCGTCTGTTTCTCGAAAAACTGAAAGATCCGCTTTATTTACGGGATTCTTAGGCACTGACGATAGTAATCAAGCAGAGAAAAATAATATTCCAATAGGTATTTTCAAAACTAAGAATAACACTATTATCTATATTTCCAAATTGTATTTTGCAGTTTAGACCAATCATGGCGGAATTTATTAGTTAAGGTAGCTGTTTCACCATATGGGTTTTTGTTAAAATATATGTATAATATTGGCATCTCCGATATGACATCAGCGCCACTCCCGTGTTGACTATCTTAACTTAACTTATCATTCACTTCGTTTTCTACTCGAGTCCATTCCTCATGTACTATTCTATTTATTGTAATAATGTGCAACCTCAATAAAACGCTTTATATATTTTGTCTATAAAATTATCTATCATTGTGATATTCCGCTATCCACACCTTTTATACCTCTTAACAGTTTTCTTAGGATTTTTTGTAATTTAGACATATTATTATTTAAATACTTCTGCATCGGTTGGTGCAATAAGAATTTTATGAACAATATAGTTCCGGAGATATTAAATTCCAAAGATAGAGTTTTTCAGACTCATACATTACACTATACGGGATATCGGAAAGCTTACTTACATTTTTAATTATAATTAAGAAACTCTTCTTACCATTGTTATAAAAAAACTAAACCTATTTTAAAGAATACCTGATACATTTTTTAAGAAAATTTTAATTCATAGTTACAACACAGTTTCTGAGATAATAATTAATATATAATGAAAAATTTATAATGAAAAATTTACAATAAAAACAAGCTGGCAACAACGCATGTATTTAAACTAAAAAGCGTGTTAACTTTAGTACTTTTTTTTACGTTTTTTTTGGTTCAGCCATTGTCGCAACAGCTTTCAATCGCTTATTAAGAACTTTATGTTTTATAAATTTTCCTTTATAATGTATTTTATCTGACATTTCTATGATAAAATATATACAAGCTCGGACAGTGTTGCCAGATTTGTTAAACGAGCACGGGATTGCCTAGTAGTGGTACATAAACATCAAAAAGTTTTGGGCTTATGAATTATGAATCCTTATTATCTGTTCTATATACTCTAGCATTAACTTTTTGCTAGTATTGTCGCCAAACAACTACCTTAAGCATTCTTCCCAATTAATAATAATGCCTTTTTTCATGTGATAATAGATAAATTTAAAATCAACGTTTTTTTTTTAATTTTTGATCAGAAATGCCCTGATTTTGTATTTGATGAAGGAGGAGGTATCAGCCAAAGATGGAATCACTGGGTTCAATAAAACACCTTTAATAAAACATTTCGGCCTGAATTTTCATTCTGAAACTTTTGGCTCCAGGCACGTTATAAATTTACATGAAGGTAATTTTTTTTTTATTTTTGACAAGGCTTGGTTCGATCACATATGTGTACCGCATTTTGTGTATAACTCCTAATTAACTGAAGATGGCCAAATAAAATTCAGGCCGAAACGTTTTATTAAAGGTGTTTTATTGAACCCAGTGATTCCATCTTTGGCTGATATCTCCTCCTTCATCTAATACAGTTTCATCACAGCCACGAACTCTAACAATGCCCTGATTTTGACAGGATCAAGCCGAAACGTTACCAAAAAAATGTTTTTCAATTTTCTTTTAGATAACTGGAGAATCGCTCTTTTTAAACTTAATTTTAAACTTAAAATCAACTCTAGTCATCGTTGTTAGATTCGAATTCTACCTAGTACTAACATCCTGGACCATTCAATATCATTAAAAAATAAAATACAATAAAATAATAATGATAATAATAATGCAGGGGTTCTCAGAGGGTGTGCCACGATATCGCTCTAACAATTGTCTTAATATTCTCAAAGACAAAAGAATGTGCCGCGAGCCAAAAAATTATAACAACCCTGCCATAGTATAATGGCTTGATAAAAATAAAGTGATGTCATTCTTACCTAGAAACAATCTGTTAGCAAGTCGACCCTCAGCATCACGGGTGCTTATTGTAAAGTTTCTCGATGATTCTATATTAATAGGCTGTCCCTGTCGACTTCGGATATTTGATGCAATTAGGGCATCAAGAATCATGGCCTGTCCGCTGAGCTGAACTCCTCCAGCGACAATACGCAAGCCGCCCATTCCCTCCTGAAACAAGACAAACAAGAGGCATTCGTTTAGTGACACACATTTAACTTACTATTTTATGATATAACATGACATTAAAAATGATGTCCATTTAGAGCAATATTCTCATCATAAACTACTGGAAATATAATATGTTTAATTTTGATAACCATGTAATATAAAAGCCAACTAGTGGCAGATTATTAGATTTTCCTGAATACTTTGAAATATGAGAGAAGTATTGTAGTGATTTCTTATAATAAATATACTAAATGTAAGCATAATTATGCTTTATGAAAAGTAA
This sequence comes from Forficula auricularia, assembly GCA_024734495.1. Classification (NCBI taxonomy): domain Eukaryota; kingdom Metazoa; phylum Arthropoda; class Insecta; order Dermaptera; family Forficulidae; genus Forficula; species Forficula auricularia. The sequence goes on from JALMQS010000165.1 coordinate 560,012, forward strand.
GTATGAGACAATTTCAGAAGGAATAGAATAATATCCATGAACCTTAAACTTAAGGGTTAGGGCTTATACCAGTGTTTCCTAATCACTGTGCCGCGGAACTTCACTGTGCCGCGAGATTCTTAAAGTGTGCCTCCACTGCTAGGCAGTGGACATTCCCGAATTGAAAATTCTTCATTTTTTTTTTACATTTCTTTATCAATTGACACTATATTTAATTCAAATATTTATTTGATCATTTGAACTAAAGAGGTAGTAACATTTTACAGGATGCAGAATGTCGTATGTTAATTTTATAGGTATTATACCTACATCAAACAATAAACCAAATAAAATTCTATTAATTTATTTTATTCTTAGTGTGCCGTCAAATTTTTAAATTATTAAAAGTGTAGGTGACGAAAAAAATCACTGGTTTATACAAAAACCTACTTTTTAGAAAACCGGTTTTCGAATTTCAACTTTTCTATAAAGCCGGTTTAAACCGGTTTCGGTTTTTTGCAGATAAAAAAAGATATTTTCAACTTAAAATAGAAGTTTTTACTTTCACATTTCTATTCATATAATGTGGAAGTATTGCGATGCCCTGTCTGGGTCCTGACTCTTTGTGAGACTGTATCTCAGAGATGAAAAAAGTTAATTTCATTTTGTAACTTCTAGATGGAAGGAAACGATGACCTTAATAGTTGCAATCCGGATTTAACACATCAAACCAGAAATTGGGGTCCGCAGGGGCCAAAAAGGGGCCAAAAATCCATTCGTTAGTGCGTATGTATCCCCCTGCGTTTCGCAATCATAAGTCTCAAAGCTACGAAATTCGAAACTTAAGCTAAATATAGGCTAGAAGGAGTACGGCTTTTGGTTGAAATCGGAAAACCGGAAGTTAACATCTACATCAAAGATTTTTCGTTTTTTTTTTTTTATTTTCTCAAAAACGACTATAACGATTTTTTTTTTAAATTAGTGTATTTATCAAGTGTCATGAGTTAGTAGTTGTATCAAATTTTTAATCCGATTGTAAAAAAGAAAGGGGTAAATTAGAAGTGTTGTAAAATAAATATTTTAATCGTTCATATCTCGTCTTCGGAAAGTTGCAGAGTCTTGAAATTTAAAACTTAGGCTATTTAGAGGCTAGAAGAAGTTTTTGGCTAAAATAGAAAAACCGGAAGTTGATGTTTCTTACGTAAGAATGTACCCCCCCCCCCCCGCGTTTCGAAACCATAAGTCTCAGAGATACGAAATTCGAAACTTATGCGTGATATAGGCTAGAAGGAATATATCAAGCTTACTTTAATCACAAATAGCCACAACATCTGGCATTATTATTTGGACGGCTGATGAGAAGTTGCACTCTAATCTGTAAAAAAATCTGTTTTCTTTTTGTAAAGGGCTGCCCCCTCTGCGTGGCGCAATAAATCAGTCATTGAAATTGGAAGACCGGAAGTGGACATTTACATGAAAGATTTGTTTTTTGATTTTCTCAAAAACCGCTCCAAAGATTTTTTTAAAAATTAGTGTAGTTATCAAGTTCAAGACACTTGGTAAATACACTAATTTTTAAAAAAATTGTTGGAGCAGTTTTTGAGAAAAATCAAAAAAAAACGAAATAAAGGAAGGGGGTCTAAATTAGTAGTGTCGCGATGACTTCAAATAAATGAAAATGTGAAAGTTGTATGGTGACCACACCAAATGTTTAATTTTTGGCATGTGAATAGTAAAGTTGATTATTTATTGGTGATATTTGGTCAAATCTTTTCATAACAGCAGCACCATAATTTGTTGATGCAACTATATCAGTTATTAGATTAGATTCAAATGAAAATTTTTTAGTTTCTCGGAAACCAGTTTTAATATTGTCTTAGCATCACAAGAACTTGCTAATCCTAAATTAAAATCACTTTCAAAATAGTGTACGTTGATATTCAAACACCTGAGATTTCTCTTGCTAGTCCATTCATCTATAGTTTAGAAAAAAATTCCCATCTTTTCTTCATACAATCTACCTAATTCATTAATAGTTTTCTTTCTTCATACAATCTACCTAATTCATTAATAGTTTGATTTTTGATACTTTCATAAAATGAATAAATGAGATTCATTACTCGATAGTTATTTTGTGGTAAGGAATAGCCTCGTTGCTGTAATGTCTCTCGTATGAACGAGCTTGTTGTAATGCTATTAATGGATAATCCAAGGCAGCAAATCTTTACAATTTCTGCTAAACTACTCTTTTTCAAAAGGTTAGAGATGCTGGCTTGTTTTTAGAAAACTAAAATGTAAATAAGTATATATTGGTACAATCTAATTTTAAATTATATTAGTAAAGTGGTATTCTATTTTAAAAGAATTTTTATTGTATTTTTATTTTAGTAGAATATAAGCCACAGCCGCTATTTAATATTAGCAAAAATAAACATGTTGTTGATATTATATCATACCCGGCTCTGTCTATAATTTAAGTATCCGCAGTTTAAGGGTTAATATATACATGTTATGTATAAATTTAAAAACGTTTTTTTTTTTACAAAATAAAAACGGTTTTCGAATTGCATAATTTTCTTTGGAAAACCGGTTTAAGGACACATACTGGGGAGAGGCCTTTTAGCTGTGATCACTGTGAACAACGCTTCTCAGTAAAACATGCTCTCACAAGGCATTTAAGGACACATACAGGGGAGAGGCCTTATAGCTGTGGTCAGTGCGAAAAACTCTTTTCAGAAAAACCAAAACTCACAAACCATTTAAGGACACATACAGGAGAGAGACCTTTTAGCTGTGATTTTTGAAAACCGACAAATCCTACTTAAGGATTTGAGTAAAAGCTTTCAATTTGCAGAGGATCGAGGGGAGGCCAAAGGCAGGTAATTGAGAAGAAGTTTTTTCTGCCAGACTTGATCGAAGACCTTTGAAATGTCTAAAGCTATCGCTTTACCGGTCTCAAGCGATTTATTCCATATATGAGTTACATATGCTTGAATATCGCTAGTGGTCCGATATTGACTAAAGCCGTCTGTCGTGTATTAATTTATTTGATTCCAAGTACCGAAGAAGTTGCTCGTTAAAGACCTTTTGCATAATTTTAGGAAAGATTTTAGACGAAGGGACAGTGTTTGGATATTAATTGCCGCTTATTGTATAATTATATTACTTCTACTTAGTGAAATTTAATCGAGATATCGACCTCGGTTTTGAAATGGCCTTCGAACCTTAAATGAATTTCGAAACTTTCTGCCTATGTAAAATAAATCACAGAATTAAATAATGGGCTAATCTACAGCGCAGAACTCTATTAGGTCCTCAATGAAAATTTTCTTGGAATACTGAATATACATTTTTCCCCCATTTGGTTCGTCGAGTCTTCACAGAAATATTTTGTATTACTGAGCTGTAGTGTGGGGGTGAGGATAGCCGAGTGGGTAGAGTAATTGCCTATGAATCAGCAAACCCGTCTGAAGATACATAAAAGAGTCTAGAAGTTCCAGCATATTGTTTTTTAAATTAAATATTAATTTCGAGTGGGGATAGGGTTATCCGAGGAGGCAGCGTCACTGCCGATAGAGCAGAAGATCCGAGCTCAATCCCAGTTCATTGCAAAAATTTTCCTGATACCTGTTCCCTGCACTAATTTAAACTATACTCATACATACCTAAATAAAATTAAAATCAAATAGCTACCTACGATCTGGGGAAATGGACTTTGATACCGAACTTTTAAAAAATAATATTTATATTAGTAATATCGATTATGTTACATATATTGCTGTTTTTAATTTATTAACCCATAGGGATTATTATTATAATTATAATGTATTGCGTTTCAGTTTCAATTTGCGAAACCCTTATCATACGTGTTGAGTGATGTAGTCAAATCAGTATTTTCATTACAAATCTATGACTTCAATTCATTCCATGAAAATGAAAATTAGGATTAATGTAGTTTATTTTAAGATTTTAATTAAATTTGGTGACGGTGGTAAAGAAAAAATATATTTCCGGGCATGAGTTGCGCACACCACATGAGTATCACTATCCCCTCTTCATAGATGGAAAGATATATAATTTTAATTTAATATTTTATACAGGTTTTACACTTCAAATTGAACATTTTACAAATAATCAAATTGAACACGTTAAAAATCAAATTGAACAGTTAAATAATTTATTAATTTGCTATTTATTTACGAACATAATAATTTAATACATTAATATATATTTACATATATATAATTAAGGATTATTCTTAATGAAAAAGAATTAGTTAAATTATATTTATAATTATTTTAATTATAACATAAATTTGTCACACTAAATAAAAAAAATACAAATCTTTTATAAAATTTATTATATTTATTTATTATATTTTTTTTATTATACATATTAAAAACAATCAATAATTATTTTTTCTTTTCAATTTAGTAGTATGTATAAATTTATATAATTATTAAGGTTAGTTTTTAAAAACTTCCCTGAACATGTACATATGTTATGTTATATAATATATAGTGCCTTGGGCACCAAGCGATGTTCGGTTACTTTTTGTCTCTAAATAGCTTACCATAAGTTTCAAATTTCAAGTCTCTGCGACTTACCGAAGACGAGATATGAATGATTAAAATATTTATTTTGTGACATAACTAATTTACACCCCTTCCTTTATTTCAATCGGATTAAAAATTATAGACGACTAAAGTCATGAGACTTGATAAGAACATCGATTTTTAGTGAAATTGTTAGATTAGTTTTCGAGAAACCGATTCCATGTATATATATATTTTTTATGAAAATGATGAGAGAAGGAGTTACACCAAAAAGGTGCAACCCCTAAAGGCCTGGGTCGGCCCCTCCATCGTTAAAAGAAGAAGAGAGAATTTTATGGGCTGGGCGGGGGTCGAAGGTATCTGTGGATACGGGCCTTAAATAGCTGAAGGTTATAAATCGCAGGAAAGATGGTGGCAGGGAGTGAGTTCCAGTCTCTGGAGGTCATAGGGATAAAAGAGTAGGCGAAAGCTCTTGTTCGACTTTTATCCAATTTGACAGCGAAGGGGTGCTGAGCATTCGAAAACCGCGTGTTTCCTGTAAAGAGGGCTTTAGGGGGGATAATTACAATACAATAATACAAGAATTGCTCATTTATTAAAATAAGATAAGATAAGATTATACATTATACATAATATATATTATACATTATACATAATATATATTATAGATTATACATTATATATATTGTAGCGTTATTTTTTTCAAAGTTCATTAAAATGTTCAATTTAAAAGCTCTAGTAATGGAAAAAGCATTGCAAGCTTACTGAATCCATGACTTTTAGGTTTCCAATAAATATTTTTAATTAATATTCAATGGATGTACAGTGTGCACACTAGTATTTCTAAATAAAATCAGCCGTTTTTCCGTAAGGGATTGAAATAATCTACCTACATTTAACATTTTTTACTTGAGATGACACCTCCAACAATTTCCCAAAAAATGTTCATTGGTTCTGAATCATGGGAAATTAAAAATGGCTTAAGTTTTGAAAAATTAACTAAATATTTTGGTTTTAACTATGCGTAATATTTTTTTTATATGTAAAAATGTTTATTAAACATTCTTTAGAGGGCTAGTTAATTAATATATAATCTTCCAAGTTCAGCTTTTAGTTAATTAGATATGTTTCAAATTAAATTTAACGCCGCCTGTTGGAAGTGAAAGAACGCGCTTAAAATCTGCCTTTGGGGTCATGCGACTGGGTGCCAAGAGCACTAATTAACCGTAACAAGTGTTTTTGATTATGATTATTATGACGGCAGGCATAATGGCACGGATTAAGGCGTTATCAGCGTAATGCAGCGTGTCAGGGATTGGCCTGTTATCAGCCATGGAGGATGAGTGGGGATCTGTCGCTAGCGAGGCCGGAAGTTCGAGCCAGCGGAGCTTAAGGTCCATCTGATTGCCTGTTTAACCCAGCCCCCCCCCCCTAGAAGGGGGGGCCTGCCACGAGCCTCACAGAAATACGGATAATCGAAATCATTTGCTAATTCATAAACTTATTCCGAAACATTTTAAGAGGATTTAAATGCCGATAGATTGGAAATAGATGGAAATTGTGATTATGGAGGAACAAACCCAGGGATCATTGAATTAAAGCTGTATTTAAATTACTCATTTCAATTGGCTTTAAAAATTAATGTATTGTAGTTTAAAATTGTTTCAGCATATTTGCATTTTGATAATAAATTGTAATCTTCTTTGTAAAAAAAAAATTAAATTGAATTTCTAAATTTCATTTGATGCCATTTTTACCTATGATTTAAAAAAAAGGCCAATCCCTGACACGCTGCATTCAGCAGAACTGGATGAGAATGCAACAAAACAAATATTTTATTCCAATAAATATCCATAAACATTGTTATGTAGAATTTTATTATCAGTTTTCAATTGATGTTAAGATAGGGGCAAATCTTATAACTTGAATGACTGGGTCAAATCTTGTAATCCAATTTCGACTCACGAATACCAAGCTGATTTTCTTGAAATTTTGCACACATTCATATATAGTGAGCATAAAATAATATTTAAATAAATTTGGCTGATAACTGAAGAGTTATTTTTTTTTCAATAAAATCATCAAACTCTGCTACTATCGATAAAATGCATTTTTAAATTTCATTTGCGGCATATTGGGTCCAGCAAATTCATCTGAGGGGCTATCCATAAATTACGTCACACGAATTTCATGATTTTTGGATCCCCTCTCCCGTCCTTGTCACAGGTGGTAACATTTGTGTGACCCCCCATCCTCTGGTGTGACGTCACATATTAATTAAAACAGCACTTCTAAAATTATTTATATATTTCTATTTAAAATCTCTTTCATAAAATCAATCATAAATCAAGCATTTTATGTACAAAACATAACAAATCAAATGAACGATACAAAATTTAATCATCTAGTGTCCATGGACATTTTAAAGTTTTTCGTTAGAGTTGAGTTTTAATACTTTATAATTTTAGATTGATACATATGTGACGTCAAGAAGCTTTTGACTCGTCCCCCATCCCTCTTAACGTGTGACGTAATTTGTGGATGGCCCATAGGAAAGATGAGAGAATTAATCGTGGAAAGATTCATTGTATGTTTTTTACCACGTCTTTATTAGCTCGCTTTGTTGTCTGTCTGTTCGGTACGAATTTTGCAATCGATTTTAAACTAACTTTCCGACGAGCTAGAGACTTGAAACATTAAACATAGCTAAGAACTGTATGACAATTCAATATAAACTCGTACTTTTGTCTATCTGTTTGTTTGTTTGTCCGGCACAAATTTTGCAATCGATTCAACTCAGCTTCACGGCTTCACGGAAACTCCCTTCAGATAGCTTACAAATCAATCTTAAAAGAATAGCAATTGCATACCCTTCAGGCGTTACCACATTTGAAATATTTTTCCTCCCCTTTCATGTCTGTAGCTAGTTTAAAATAGATTGCGAAATTCCTCACACACAAGACTAAAAAGCAGAAAATAGTTATTTAAATAAAAAAAAATCTACTACATTTTTAAAACGGACTAAGAAGTATAAAATAATTTCTGCTAGGACTATATGGTAGATTCCTAACGCGATACAGATTGTCCTGAAAATTTGTTATTGTGAATTCTTAATAGCTATGAAAATACTTGTAAGATTTAAAACGAAAAACGCGGGGCGCATGAATAGTTCACCTAGGTTTAAAAAATAAGTCACTAACAATTTTATTGCACTGCAAATGATATGAACTTTTGTGAGAGTTTTCTCAACGACAACTACTCCCTAAACTCTTTAATATTATCTATTGCATGCAGAATTAAAAAAATAACATATATATAACGACATTTTCTTTTCTTTTATTTAATTAATGACTTAATTTTTTATAATTAATTTGAAAAGAAAAAAAGTGCGTGTTTGTATTTATTTAATTATATGTGAAAAATCTTTATTCTTGCAGATGAATTCTTGTATCGGTATTTTTTGTATGTGTATTTTTATTTTTGTATTTGTATTGCATTGTATTATATTTGTATTTTACTTTTCATTGTTAAAGTTTATGTTATCAATTAATTAAGCAATTTGAACCGCGAAGGTTAAATAATATGATAAATATATATGAATCTATATATATATCTATATAAGATTGGAGTTATTTTTGGAGACGGACTGATAAGTGAATTAAGTGGATATTGATGAGGCAGTCCAAAAAGAAGAAGATAATTTACACTATCTTTTTATTCATAAAACCGACGTTTCGGAGGCTATTCCCTCCTTCTTCAGGGTTTTGAAAGTCAGTGTAGGAAATCCATGTGGCATTCCCCTCTGTCTCCTCTTTCAGTGGCAGTAACAATAACATTACATTATAATTCTGCTGAGAATGAAATACAAGATATTATTGTTACTGCCACTGAAAGCAAAGACAGGGGAATGCCGCATTGGATTTCCTTCACTGACTTTTCAAAGCCCTGAAGAAGGAGGAATAGCCTCCAAACGTCGGTTTTTATGAATAAAAAGATAGTGTAAATTATCTTCTTCTTTTTTGGACTGCCTCATCAATATCCACTTAATATATCTATATATTTATCAATTAATTATTTATTAATTGTAAAACTCTGTATCTGATGGCTAAAAGGTCAGGGATAAATAAATAAAAAAAAAAAAAAAATATAAAAGAGTTATTTCTTCTAGTTTAATCCTTAGAGAATGGATTGTTTTTGAATTTGAATTTTTACTTTACCATACTAAGTATGGTAAATTATTGTTATATTATTGGAATTTAAAAATTTTGAAAATAGAATTTTAGATAACTGAAGAGTAAATTCAAGCAGAGGGCCATTTAATTGATTCTAATCAATTCTCGGCACAAAACTCATTTTAATTTTGAAAAATTTAATAAATGAGAATGGGAATAAGCTGTGTCTATGTACAATTTGATGATTATAGTGAACATTATATATGTCAATTAATGCCTTTGATCTCAAAAGGATCTCAAGCTGTCTATTGAGATTAGGGGCACATGATAGCTAATTATCCATTAAGTCATCCGACATAACCCTTGAGTTGGAAGATAATTACAGTAATTAGCTCATGATAAAAAACTTGAACTGTAAAGCCTAAAAGAATTTCGGAAAAATATGTATCTGTGGTGTTTTGGGGAAAACTGATAACTCCAAATAATTGTTGTGTAGTAAGAGGCGACTGTGGGTTAGTGGATAGAGTGTTGGGTCGCTGACTCGAAGATCGCTGGTTCGAGACCGAGTCTCGGCAGATAGATATTTTCAGTCGCCTCCTCTTGGAAAGTAATGGCAACCTACCAAGAGTATAATTGCCTAGTAACCTCTCCAAATTAGCCGTTCGGAACCGGCGTTAAAAAGTAGGTCCCGTATATCTGTGTAAAACAACTAAACACACTCAGCACAGGTATATGTGGAGAGGCATCGAGTATGGCAATCTAAGAGGAAGAAGAGCTTTGAAAAAAACATATTTAGATATAATAATTAAGGAATCAAAAATTGTGCGACCTACTTATATTATATTTTTGAAAATTATTATTGGAGTTATCAAGTTTCTCCCAAACAGGACAGATATTTAAATTTAAACAAGATTGAATACAACATTTTCAAGAAAAAACGTTTTTCATTTGAGTAAATTAGCTCGGTTTAATAAAAAAACTAATTTTAAAATTCTTAGCTATAATTAGTATATGGCTAAAAATTTAATTGCTGCTTTTGAATATTTCTAAAGCTCATACTAACATGAATATGGGGGAAAATAGTGAAGAGTAACTCAACTCTTCTTCGACTTGCCTATAGGACATTTTTAAGTGGATTAATCGCACTTATTCACTCTTCATACAAGTTATTTTAATTTTCCACACATTAAGCTCAGTAATGAATTTTATGCATCGTTACTATACATCTAATATGCGACTACTATATAGTCTGGATGAGGAATGTTTTTGGTTTTTCAAACCAAGATTTGTTTGGGTTTTTTTCTAGTTTGAGCTCTATAGAATATGGTTCTTAAAATAGGTAGGTACTTCAATAAATTTCACCTTGGTTTCTTTGATCAAGCGTTTGTTGATATGAAAGCAATTGAGAAGTTCTTGTCAAATACACCACTTGTCAAAAATATATATAACTTTTCAATAGAGGGAAAAAAATAGTTCATAACGTACTATAGACATTATTAAAAAAAAGACACATTTTTTTTATTTTATAAAATAGAAATGAAGGAACATATATTTTTTGCTCTATTTACTTTATTATTATTTTTTTAATTTAATTATTATACAGGATGTGGCATAAAGTTCTACCACATTTTGAAGAGATATAAAAATGAAAAAATTTAACTAGAAAAAAACTAAATTTATTTTTGAAAATAAAATAAATGACATTTTTTTAAAATGTATTTTTAACATTATCAGACAAAAAAAGGGGGGGGGGGTCAAAAAAATTCTAGCCCTTTTGATCAAACTCAACCAAATTTTGTATATATGGTATATTCTGTCGATCCCCGGAAGGCTAGAAATGCAAAATCTAACCAAATTTTGTATATATAGTTTGGTCGAAAGGGTTAGAATTTTCATTTTTGACCCTCCCTCCATTTAGGGTGGTTAGTTTTTGCATTTCTAGCCCTCTGGATTTAGAAAATTTTGGTTGATTTTGGTAGAAAGGGCTAGAATTTTCATTTTTGACCCCCCCTCCTCCTTTTTGGGTATAAGTTTTTGCATTTCTAGTCTTATGGGAGTCCACAGAATATGTATATAAACTTTGGTTGAGTTTGGTCGAAAGGGCTAGAATTTTCATTTTTGACCCCCCCTTTTTTCGGATAATGTTTAAAATACATTTAAAAAAATATATTTTATGTTCTTTTCAAAAATATATTCAGTTTTTTCCTAGTTAAATTTTTTCATTTTTTTATACCTCTTCAAAATGTGGTAGATCTTTATGGCCCATCCGTAGAAGAAATAGAATTCTACTTAGAAGGGAAGAGTTAATAAAATAGATGATCGAATTATTTCTAGGTGCGACTCGACACTTCGGACATCTATCTGCGAGGGTTGAAAACGGTAATTATCCCGTCAAACTCCCCATCATCCCAAACTTCCTCGATACGCACCTCGAGTTGCCACACCCTGTACTTTTTAAAATCAGTATTATTCAAGAGGGTTCAAGAGACGCACGAGATTGACTGAAGAGCCGCATGCGGCTCGCGAGCCAAGTTGTGGCCATCTCTGATATATATATACATATTTGATATATATGTGTGTATGTTTATTTGCATCAAGCAGAGAAAAACCTCTTTGTTTCTCTTTATGAATCAACAACTCTGATACTCTTGGCAAAATAAACACTTTTCAATTAAACTAAGGTCTGACTAAAATCAGTTTTTAAATACGGCTCTAAAAAATATCTTTAAATTTTTTGGTTTTTTCAAATCATTTGATTACTATGGTATTATTATTAATTTTTTCCCCAACAGATTTTTCCAAGTTTCGAGAGACGAAAATTGAAGTTAACATTAATTTAATAATAAGCATATAAAAGCCAATCATAAGAATGACCCACTTAACAAAAATCCATTACAAACTGTATAAAATATGTAAATAAACGCTTGACTGTTACTTCCTTTTATTGAATCAGAAATGTTTAATAAAAAAAATAATTGAATATGGGATTAAAATTCTAATTGAATACTCCATTCAATTTCTCACTCCTTCTACCCACATTCGAAAAGTTATTTTTATATATATAAAAAAATTGTTTAAAAGTTTAAATAGTATTGACCTTTTTTATTGACACCTTAATAGACTTCTAGAGAGAAAATATAAGATGAAAAAGAAAAAGTTCGATTCAATTCTCTAACCGAGAAACCTCCAAGTTTTATAAGGTTAATAATACTCCACTACAAAACGATTTGTTCTTTGGAGCTTTATTTTCCCCTAGATACTTTTTTTATTTTATTGCTTCTTTTCCAATAAACAACACATTGTCAGATTATCCGCCAATCCAACTACTATTTCAATAAACATAATGTACCTATTACAAAAAAAGCATAATTCTAAAACTTACCCTGATTCTCTATTAGGGAAAAAATAAAATAAATAAAACTGATTCTCCATAAGTGAAAAAAATGGATAATTTGCTCAATGGTTTTACTAGGGGTGCCCAAACTTTGACGAGTCGCGGCCCCTTTTTTCAATTAAAATTTTTCGTGGCGCCCTTTTATATATTATTTATTTTGGCCGCGTAGGAGGGGGGGGCCTCCTCTTACAACAGATTTGAGTAGTTGACAACATTGGGTCTACACAATTTGTGGTAATATTTATATTTCTCTCAATCTCTCGCTCTCTATTCACAGTAGTAGCATTGTTAAAATTTTGTAAATAGGTCAATTCAATAAAAACCAATAAAAACAAAAATGAAAAAGATGAATAGAAAAAAATATGAACAATAATATAAATAAAAATACAAAAACATGAATAAAAATGAAAAATATGAATAAAAACAAAACAAAAAATAAAAAATAAAAGATATGTAAGGCTAAGATTTCATAGAGGGTCATTGAGTGAGTAAATGTATGTCTAATAATCGTAAGTGGGAGCTAAAAATAAATCATAAATAAATGTTTATCTTCTCAGTTTGTTTTTTGTCTAGTTAGGCCAAATGACTTGCCTCAATTATGAAGCTTCGCGGCACACCTGTGAAATGGCCGCGGCTCTTCATGTCACCGCGGCGCACTGTTTGGGAACCTCTGGGTTATACTATTGTACTATTATTTTTGAAAAAATAAAGTTGTAAATCTATCGAAGTGACTCGACCTATTTTGTTTTTTCTTAATCAACTGAAGACGAGACGGCGCAAACTTTATTGCCCAAAAATCGGGCCAAAAAAGACATATCCTAAATCAAGAACTGAGTCGAGCTAAATCTATCCAAACTGATCTTATCATTAATCCGATGAAGAATATTATCATTTGAAAATAAAAATACGACTATATTTTCATTAGTTTATTTTTTATCACAGAAAATAAGTGGAGTGAATGTTAGTTAGCAAAAAAATATTGAAAACAATTATTTTTTATTATTGGGCTATTTTTTCATTAATCAGTTGTTGGTGGATGCCAACAATGGTTCATCGACAAATTAACCACAAAGTTAAGCAATTTACTTCGCTGATGAAGAAGAACTCGAAAGAAAAACTGATTGGATAATTAAAACCAATAAATGGAAAAGGAAAGCTTCATCCAGCCCTGTTGAAAATATAAGCAATGAAACAACAAAACAGATACAAACAGACGTCTTAAAACTGAAACCAATTAAATAGACTGTTGCTAAGAGACATACAGTAATATTTGGTGAACTAAAAAACATGATTCAACAAATACCAAATAAAGAATGTAAATATACATCTTATAACATACTATAATGTGTGAAAAATAAATGTTTACGAAAGTGAAAGATGTAGATCAGTTACGGATGTATTGACAAAAAATAAATTACAATGGCAGTGACATGAGGGTTGTAAGAGTAAAGGTTGTGGCAAGAGGGCTGCATGCATCATTTGACGGAAGTCAAATTATCCAAGACCTTAAGAATAAAGGCTTCCAAATTAATAAAACTAAAACTATAAATAAAAAAGAAAATTGAAAAATTCAAATGTGAAGAAATTATACAAAAAGGAGGATTGCAGCTTTTTACGTTAACATTCCATAATCGAGAACAAATTGAAAAAATCTATGGAATCAAATCTATAAGGGACCGTCCATAAATTACTGTCACACGAATTTCAAGATTTTTAGCCCCCCCCCTTCCCCTGTGTCAAATTCTTTCACATTTTCATTGAGAAATTTTTAATTTGACTTTTATGACATCACCATTTTTAAGATACCCGAACCCTTCTGTAAGTATTTTGTTACAAATCTGAGATGCCTCCTCCCCCCTTACTGTGTGACGTAATTTATGGACGGCCTCTAATAGGATTAGCTGTTAAAATAGAGCTATTAAGGAGAAATACTAATATTATCCCTCAATGTAAGCGCTGTCAGGCTCAATGGTTTGGTAGATGACAATTTGATTGTGAGGATAATACGAATCTCCGCACAAAGAAGAAATCAATCTCACTCTCTCTTTCTCTCTCTTCTTAGGAAGAATGCCGGCTTCTTTTTCATGTCGTTTCAAAAAATTCTCGCATATCTCCTGCCTAGAGAAGTTTTCACTTCAAAAATACTGAAATCTGCATGGCCCAATAGTATATTACTTGGTACGGCAAGCATGCTTAACTTGAGTTTTGAATTCAAGCATTTTTTTTATTTTGTTTTTGAAACCTGACGAAAAGTCATTTTAGACCATGATTTTTTCTGACTCTGTCTGTGTATCTGACTGAATTCAAATATCCATAATTACTAAAAACAATAACCAAACAACAACAACAACAACAACGGAAAGTACTAGAAATTTTTTTCTGGTGCCAATATGTTTTATTTTCAATCAGGAGAACTGGTTAGATTTTCGGGTCTTTAGCTTAAGAACTTTCTGTTCAAAAATGCAGAAAATATTTTTTTTCTTAAGATTGTCCAACACGGGCCACATTCGAAAAAAAAATTGTCTCGGCCCTCGGATAAAATATTATAATTATATTTTTATTTCTAATGAAAATGGAGTCGAAAATTGACCAAAATGATGATTATTTTTTCGAAATCTTGAAATCTAATTCCAGATTCAAAATTTCAAATTAGAATTTTTATTTTTCGAAAACTTCACAGTAGATTTTCAGATTTCTTATTTTAGAGAAAGAAAATTATGAGGCCAAATTGTTTGTGTTTTCCAGTATCTACAGATTCTTTTTAAAGGATCAATGATATAATAATCGCTGACTATCCATTATCTGTTAACATGTAAGAACGTCCAAAGATTTAAAAGACAAGTCCTGGCAAGTTTTAGTCCAGGAGAGGAATTATCAATTAATCCCCAATTTCTTGTTGTATCGTAGCTTATAAATTAGTGAAATAATAAATATTTTAGAAAATAAAAAATGAGAAGAAGAAGAATTGTTAAATATTCGAAATTTCATTTTTTTGTTTATATAGTTGAGCTTATAATTTTGCTTTTAGTGAATTTTATTCTTGAAAATAGCTTCACGTATTGTACAAATGTACATTCATATTTCGAAAAAAAGGAATAAATATATCTCTACATATAAATGTCAATATTTTAAGGAAGTTTATGATTTAATGTTAGGCAACACTCATTGCAGTGATGGGCCGCATGTGGGCCGCGGGCTACGGGTTGGACAGCCCTGCTTAAGATAATGAAAATAAAAAAACAAATTTTTAAAACATAAATTGAAAGTTTTTTGCCGAGACTAGCAGAATTTTTATATATTGAAGGAGACAATAAAAGAGTGTGTCTTCTGCTGGAATTATAAATTTTATTTATTTATAACGAGACTATAGTTTCGTTATAAATATAAATAAAATTTATAATTCCAGCAGAAGACACACTCTTTTATTGTCTCCTTCGATTTTAAAACATAGTTTAATTTATTTATGTTTATTATTAGGGCAGGTATAATTGACTATCGTATCGAGTCTAGAAAAAATTTAAACTTTTTTTTTAAGTTTTTTTATTTAAAACATAAAATTCACGTAATTTTTAAAGAAAAGAAACTTTTAACATTTGACTTTTCTATGATTTAATTATTTTTTGAACGTAGAAAAATGTTGTTTTAAAAACAGTTGTCTAAGGATCCAATTTGTCAAATCCTAGTTCAGTGGTATCGATCTTCTATAAGGGTGGCGGGTAGAGGTGAAGAGCAATATTAGGCAATCAGTCATTGCTGTTTTTTCCCTCGCTTTCGATTTAACTCATAGATTGAATTCAATTAACTCAAGCTCCATCGAATGCCTAGCTATTCCCGTAGATTTCCTTCCAATTGTTTTTCCTTAATCAAACCCTAAATGGAATTTTATTCGAATAATCATACTCCCATTTGACTTTTGCCTAATCGGCAATACTTGACATTTTCATATTTAACTGATGGTTGAAAAATTACTTTTAGTTCGCTATTTCCTCTTCTATATCTCGAAAATTTGAGATGAAGTAGAGAATTAAAAAATATATATATATATATTTTTAATCACTATACGAGGTTATATTTAGCAATATTAATATCAGTAGCGGTTGGTGACTTTTCAACCAGGGGATGCTGTCCAAATAAGTATCCTTCATTTTTTGATATTATATTTTAAACTTCGTTTTTTAGGCAAACTTAATCGAATCAAACTTAATCATGGTCATCATTTTCGTTATTTTTCAAATTAAACATTAGATTTTTTAAAAATATTGCAATGGTCTTGCGATGAGCACGTGAATTGTTCGAAATCAAACAATTAAAATCTATATTTTTATTTAGAATTTTGTATATATTAATATATATAATTTATTAATTAGTGAGACAAGGGGATGAGCCTAATGAGTTCCAGATGAAATAAGCATGCATTGACCGGTAATTATATCATTAAGAAATGGCGAGAGAGGAATGACCGAGCAGTCCAGAGTTCAGAGAGCGACACACACAAAAAGAGTCTTCTCTGAAACAGCATACACACTACTATTCTAACACAGGGATTCTTCTCTAGGCAAGAGACAGGCAGACATCATTTTTACGATTATTCTATTCAGAGCCATCAGAGAGAGATTTTTATTATTATTATCAGCGAGAGAGAGCCAGGAGCTGCAAATTCTCCTTATATATGTAAAATATCTTCGTATTTAACCGCGTACAACGTTGGCCTATCAAGTTGGTCCCGCTGCTATCCATGTCAAATATAAAACTTATTAAAATTGGTTAATGGCTCACGGCTTGAAAACTAGTTTAAAATATTAAAGTTATAAAATTTGTTTTAAAATATAAAAAGATAAAAATTGAATACCAGAAAACAAACTATAAAAACCAATTTGTTTTTAGGTAATTATATTATGTTTGTTTTTTTATTATATTAAATATAATCTCTGTATATAGAAAACTAATATCAAAGCTGTAAATAATTTTTAAAATAAATAATTTGTTTTTAGGAATACATTGGCTTATAGTCATTTATCATTCAACCCGAATTAACCACATTATATATATATATATATATATATATTCTACATTTTTCTTCATCAAGCAACCTTAGTTATCTAAGACGGATACTGCATTGTATTATTGAAATACGTCGTCGCCATAACAAGGAATACCGGCATACAAAGCGCATACCGCTAAATATATATGTAATTATATACATTGAGCCCATAGAAGCACACCTTCGAAAACGGTCCTCAAACCCGTTATATATATATTATTTTCGCCGGCCGTTCTTCAACAGCGGTACGTCTACCAGTAAAACATCCCTCCGGAACCAACAGAGTTCGCCGTGTACTCTACCGAACATCGCTTACACATATGCAGATTTCTCCACTGCAGCTGTGAAAATACATAGAAGATACTCTCTACCTCACCTCAACTAATTGTACTGCTCAGGAATAAACATCTCATTATCTTTTGTTAATTATTGGTCAGTATTACAATTATTTCTAGAATAAGTACCAGGAAGTCCACGTCCTCATCTCCTTCACCGTCACATATACATCTCATTTTCCATTCTAGGGACGCCGACACTTGGATCAGTCACTGAGGGACACACCCATACCCCATAAAAAAAGCGAAGCAGATAAAAAAATAATAAGTCATATAATAAATAAGTTTAACATTAACGTAAAATTAAAATAAAGCCCAATTCCCCTTTGAACATAAGATTACATTGCCCCCCCTCTCGCCCCTTTTTCATCCCACCCCCTCGTGATATATTATGGGACCTTCGTCCCAAACGAATATTGCTTTGTGTGAGTGAGGGTAGGAGTCAGAAATTAATTTTTGTGACTTAAACTCCACAGTCCCTGAGATGGAAATCCACCATCTTCCACAATGAATCAGCTAATTCTCTCCTAATCTTATTATAATAAGCAAGCTATGACTTGTCCATAGCACTCTTAGTTATTTCCGAGGGGTGAACCGCGATTGGAATTAGGTGTGTACTTCTTTGGAATTATTTTGGAATTCATTAGAAAATGCCCCTTCATCTATTGTCTTCTACTTGGAATTGAAAGTGGAAGTGGAAGTAGGTGTACACGATATTAGGTCGCGATTCGCCCCTCGGTTATTTCCAATCTTAGATATTGAGAGTTCTTAGAAATGGATTATTCCAAAAATTCTCGAATCATCTTTATTTATTCCTTTCTGTATTTTTACTCTTTTAATAGTTCCTCAGCGAGAACAATTTTTATTCGACTAAAACTCGTCTGGATTTGTCTTTGACATGCTTAAACTGGAAGATATGCCAGGCAGGCAGTTTATAACTTCTATCCGCGCCCCTTTCGGAAAATCATTCATTTTAATTTCCACTTGAAACTATGCAACAATTTTATTTCATTTCGAGAACCAATAATATACTACTTTTAAAAACAAAAATGTTTTTTTTATAGAAATTTTTGAAATAACGGCAAATAATTTGAAAATTTAAAAATCATCCTGAATTTATGAAAATACTCTAAATGTTTGAAATTTTAGGGATGTTCCGCATCGTTTTATTGGTTTATTAAAAATTTATTTTTCCAGCAGAATACACTCTTTCAAATCCATCAATATATTATTTTAATTAAATTGGCCTAAAAGAAATTTATACCCATAATCATATTACATATTGATAAATTAATAGAAACTTTGCCAGACTTGTCATAATTAACCTATATTTTTAATTGACTAATACTAACCTTTAATTTTCTCGAAACAACAGAAAATGGGCTTACACCACTTTCAAAATAAACGGTCAGAAGAGTTGTGTTCAGCCCCTCGTGAATCCAATCGAGTGTTAATATTAGCAATCTGGGCCAAATGACTTCTCTATGAGGTTAACCCCTCTGACATGACTTCATTTCCCCGGAAAGAGGAAACAAATACTTAGCGAGACACTCGCTCTAACAAAGGGTAAATTTTATATTAATGGAATATGAAAATATTCAGTATTCTTTCATTCCGTTCTAAGCACCCTTTATTCGATAGTAGATATTTAAAGGACAAACTGAATTGTTTGTTTCTGGTTCATATTTTATGTTATGAAATAGAAAGAGAGCGACCCTTAATTTATGACCACTCTTGGGATTTTCACTTTTGGAAGGTATATGGAGGAATAAATGCCTGAAACGCAATCCATCCTAATTGAATTCAATCTCCCTTTTCTCTCTCTGTCCAGAAAGGTTAACAATTCATGAATGAAAGCAACCTTCAAGAATCGACAAGTTGTTTTGACCGAGAGACATTTTTGCCGGAAGAAAATAACCGAGATATTGAGTTGGTTGGAGAAAATGTCGGATGTTGAACTTTTACTTATTTTCTCGGTTATTATCTTATAATCTCTTTCTCTCTCTCTCTCTCTCCATTATATTTATCTCTTCTTTTCTAATTTATACTTTAATCTTAATTGCTTGATTATAAACTGAATCATTAATAGAAATAAATTAAAACAAATAAGAAAGAGAAAAATAAAAATGAATTAATAAACTAGAAAAAAACTTTAATAAAGATTTAATTGCTTTCTTGTCCGAGAGATTAAAGAGCTTTCTGAGGTGAAACTAGTGAACTTAATTAAATATTTATTACTTCTTTGAACTTGGACTAGAACAAACAAGAAGTAAATAATTAATAATAAAAATTAAAAAATAAAATAATGCTCTTGACTTAATGTATGAAACTAGCTTTAGAACACATCCCTGCTTGAACTTTTTTTCTTTCTGAAATTTAAGATAAAAAATTACTAAAAATTACACGTAAAATATTTTTTCGTTTCTATAAACGTAATAATATAGTGTTTTTTGGACTGTTAGAAATCGCCAGTAATTTTCGCAAGCGACTACGTAAATGTATTTGCTCCAAGGGCAAGAATTTAAACCCCCTTTTGGGATCAAAATATCTAAATGTTATATAGCTAAAAACGTAAGTTAGAAGACATTTGATACAAATATGAAATTTCATAATATTCCCTTCAGCTGTTTTGACGTGAATCGTGAGCAACTTTTCGCTGAAACCACGGAAACATACATACATTCATACAGACAGGCATACAGACAGACATACAGACATACAGAAATTTTGTTGAGGGTGTTTTCGTTCATAACATTGCTTGAAACGAGTGCAACCAAAATTTAGCGTGATTTGGAGCAATGTACAGACAAAACCTTAATTTTATATATATAATAGATAATTATCTTGATTTTGATTTTTTTAATTATACAGTGGAACCCCGCTATTCGTCCGCCTCTCTACTCGTACAACTCATTATTCGTACAACTTTTTCAAGTAAAATTTAAATCGCCATTCGTACGCTTTTTCGCGATTCGGACTGCGTGCACGAATGCGCCACTGAGCGCAACTTTGCACCGGTACTGGACAACGCTCCTGCTCACCCTCCAGGTTTGGAGGAAGATCTGACTGGTGAATACAGTTTCATTCAAGTGCGATTTTTGCCCCATAACACCACTCCACTTATCCAGCCCATGGATCAGCAGGTCACTTCAAACTTCAAAAAACTTTATACAAAAGCACTGTTTCAAAGATGTTTCGAAGTGACCTCTGACACAGAACTCACCCTCAGAGACTTTTGGAAGAACCATTTTAATATCCTCCATTGCTTGACAATAATAGACAAAGCCTGGGATGAAGTTTCTTTGAGGACACTGAAATCCTCCTGGAGAAATCTGTGGCCAGACTGTGTGGCACTGAAAGACTTAGAAGACACTGTCACGGAAGCTGTTGTAGTGAATGAAATTGTGTCCCTGGGAAAATCCATGGGTTTGAATGTAGACAGTGATGATGTGGAGGAGTTGATTGAAGATCACCGAAATGAGTTGACAACTGAAGAACTTCAAGAACTACAGAGAGAACAGCAGGAAGTGATTGAAGATGTGTCTTCAGAGGAAGAGGAAAACATTTCAACTAAGGAAATTAAAGAATTGTGTCACCATTGGGAAAATATAGAACACATTGTTTAAAAATGGCATCCAAACACAGCTGTGGCGAATAGGAGCGTTAACTTATTTAACGATAATGTGATTAAGCATTTTAGGAGGATTCTAAAAAAAAGACAAAAAGAATCGTTTTAATATGTAAAGGACCAAAAAGACAGAAAAAACAATCAAGGGAAAAATCATTTAACGTTGTTAATATAGAAAGTAATGAGGAATTGTAATATGTTAGTAGAGTTTAAATAATAAAAATCGTATTAAAGAATTATACAATTATACATTTTTTACTTCTACTGTTCAACTCATTAGTTTAAATAAAGGACCGATTAATGCAATTTACATTATATCTTATGCGAAAAAATGATTCGCCATTAGTACAAATCGCCATTCGAACTGCCTGCTAGAACGAATTGTGTACGAATAGCGAGGTTCTACTGTATATATTTTCTAAACATTTGCCCAATATTATTTGCGAAAGACCATCAACAAATATTCTTCTTTTGAAATAAGTGATCACTAGGACTGGCAAGTTCGCATTCAACTCCCTTTTGATTAATAGTGAAACTGTTGGCGAGGAATTAAAAGTGGAATAGATAAAGTCTAAACAAGCACCCATGTCAGGAAAAAAGCAAAAGGACGAGAGTTGTATGGAAGAGGGAAGGAAGGGGTTGGGGGATGAAAATGAGATTCCGTCTCGGGAAAGAGAGAAAAACGAACGGAAGAGACAAAGCTGGGAAAGAGATGGCAAAGGAGAAAGGACTGCTAAACAGGGCGACGCCAAGGGCTGCTCACCCTTTCCTTTCCACTCGAGCCCTTTCTCCGTTTAAATCTATATATCATTATTTGTAGGAGAGAGAGCCTCCTTAGAGAGGAGATTTAATGAAAATTTAATCAAAATATATCGCATAAAATTTAGTATTCCTATTTGTTTGTTCTAGAATTGTATTTGTCCTTGTGTTCATTCATTTAATGATATAATTTTAATTATTTATAATAATCCATACTAAATGAAGAATTAATAATGGATATGCATAGGGCCTCGCTCCTTTCCAAATAGAAATGCTCGGCTTTAAATTATTTGCACTACCAAGGTAACATATATCAGATGATATAATTTATCAGGAAATCTCAACTCAATCGTCATGAATCTAATTGCAAATTCAATTAATTTTCTAAAATCAACAACAATTTTTCTACTTTACCATACAGGGTATGGTCAAGTATTGTAATCGTACATGAAAAAAGTGTTTTTTTTCCTTCTTTTTTTTCAAAATATTTCAAAAACGGCTCAAACTATTTTTATTAAAAAAAAATTGAGCGAAACCAAGGCATTTCGCTCTACAAAAAAGCTCTAATAAGTGAACATCGAAAAAATTATATTTTTCGAGATAATAATTGTTTTGTCAAAATGTCTGTTAGTTAGTTAGTTAGTCAGTCTGTCTGGTTGTCTGTCCGTTAGTCTGTGCATTACCAAATTTTTGTGGACGAGCTAGCTCAAAAACTAGTGTTAATATCGTAACAAAATTTACACGTAGATTTGGTTCATTGAGATTATGAGCTGATTAGATTTTCGTGTGCATCGACCCAAAATTAAGGGGGGTGTAGGGGGGTTAAAAATAAAAATCTAGGCTATTTGAGCAAACTCAACCAAATTTTGTGTACATAATCAGTGCGATCCCAGAAATCTAAAAATGCAAAAACTAACCGCCCAAAATTGGTGGGGGGAGGGGGTGTAAGGTCAAAAAATGAAAATATAGGCTCTTGTAACAAACTCAACCAAATTTTGTATACATAATCAGTGGGCGCACAGTAATCTAAATATGCAAAAACTACTACCCCCCCCCCTACATGATTATAAATAATTTTAATAAATATTAAATATAAGTGCGAGGCCAGGTTGTATGGTAAAGTCAAGTGGATGGCCACATCAGAACACGTCAGCTTATTTTTTTAATAAAACAAAAGCATTTTTTCAGCAGTTTTTTAATTCAATTGCTGGTTAAATTAAATCCACATTTTTCGGAAAATTTACAGTCTTGCTTCTTCAGTGGACACTGTTTCAGAAACCACAGTCGATTTTTCATCTTGATTAGTTTGGTGTATTCATTTTGTAGTTTCCTCTTGATGAATGGAAGAAACGAGAGGAAACTACAAATGAATACACCAAACTAATCAAGATTGAAAAATCGACTGCGGTTCCTGAAACAGTGTACACTGAGGAAGGAAGACTGTAAAAGTTTCCGAAATATGTGGATTTAACCTTAACCACCAATTGGATTAAAAAACTGCTGAGAAAAAGCTTTTGTTTTATTTAAAAAAATTGTTGTTGATTTTAGAAAATTAATTGAATTAGCAATTAGATAATTGAAGATTAAACTGAGATTCCCTGAAAAATTATATCATCTGATATATATATTACCTTGGTACTGCAAATAATTTGGATTTAATTTAACAACCAATTGAATTAAAAAACTGCTGAGAAAAAAGCTTTTGTTTTATTTGACATTTTTTTTTTTTAATGCAATCGAATGCAAGAAGGGCCGCACCAGTAATGAAGCAGCCTCTATGGGTCTCGAAAGACCCTTGCATTTCCGAAAAGAAGGGAAAGTTGACTAATTGAGATGCTGGAGACGTAGGTGTTTATGCAATCGGGTTTTGAAGATTTGAAGATTATAAGTGCTGGGAAAGATGGAGGCTGGGAGAGAGTTCCAGTTCCTTGAAGTCATGGGGATATATACCTACATTGGTGAATGAAGTGGTCCGGCACTTTTCTAATTTGACAGCGAAAGAGTGTTGGGAGTCGGAAAAACGCGTGCTACGCGCAAAGCGTGCTATAAGAATCCTCGGCCTGGATGTGGCTTAACAATTTTTTTTTTATTTTTCGCTTTTTTAATCAAAATATTATTATTTTGAATAAAGTCGAATTTTTGAAGAGCCTCAAAGTGGCCATTTGTAGATTATTTTTGTATCAATCCAATTTCATTCAAGTACTTAAATTAAGCACAGGAATTATTTAACGGTTATAGTGGTGTTTCACAAAGTGGAAATAAAATTAAAAAAAATTAAAAGATTTTTTATTTATCTCTATACATATTTCGGGCTATGAACCCTTCATCAGGAGGTTTAACAGAAAACTGGAACAGTGATGAAGGGTTCATAACCCGAAATATGTATAGAATAAATAAAAAAATCTCAAAAATAATTTAAAGATTTTTAATTTTATTTCCACTTTGTGAAACACCACTATAACCCGTTAAATAATTCCTGTGTTTAATATGTTTCACTATAAACCAACACCGCTTTAATTGAAAAAGTTTTTGTTTTGTGGAGAGTAGCAGAGTTGTTGATTCACAAAGAGAAACAGAGGTTGTCCTTTGCTTGATGCAAATAAACATATACACATATATATCAAGATGATATATCTGTATATATTATTATTTATTTGTTTGAGACTATAGTTTCGAAGACTTGGTCTTCATCATCAGTCTTTCTTCAATTATAAATGGTTTTCATGGAGTCAATATCCATATGATATTGACTCCATGAAAAACATTTATAATTGAAGAAAGACTGATGATGAAGACCAAGTCTTCGAAACTATGTCTCAAACAAATAAATAATATATACAGATATATCATCTTGATATATATGTGTATATGTTTATTTGCATCAAGCAGAGGACTAACCTCTTTGTTTCTCTTTTGTGTTGTCAACACCGCTTTCCCTAAACTTTACTTAAATTAAAATTCTAAAAAAATTCTTAAAATTAATTCTCCTTCTTTACGAATAAAAACTAAAAACAAATTTGATTGTTTAACTATTTTGGAAAATAGAATTATTTTTCTGGTGCCTGCCTGCATTTTGGTGGTCGTAGTGTTGAAATCATCACGGATCAACGGGTCACTTGGCTAATAATACATATATATAATATGATGTATATAATATGGCCCTATAGATACAATGTTTTTAATAAATAAAAATCTATATACCAACTGCGAAGCCCGCCTTCTGCGGACATCTTACTACTCTTTAGTGGATTTTAAAATAATAATTTAAATTTCTTAATTTTAATCAATTTTATTTGTTATGAACTATTAGTGGGCTTTAAAATTAAAAAAAATAACTTCGGCGTTATATTTAATAAGGATAGACATAGATATTATATGCGAAACCCTCAGCATGCCCTTGGCCGATTTATTTATCTTTTCTGGTTTGAAAAATATTGATAAAACAATCCCGTCCAAAGAGTTTGTTGTAATAAAATTTGTTACTTTAATGTGACCAATTTTTAATTAAAATTTGTAATGAATCCTAAATTATTTCACGCTCTTCGAAATACATCTCTTGAATAGTTAAATTTCGAATAAAGGTGCATGAAATTGAAAATGAATTGTTTACATGGTACTTAAAAATGAATTTTTATTTAAATCACACAAATTAATTATAATTATTTATTGAACATGAACAAATAATACAAAATAACTACAACGTTTCGATCGACTTAATCTGCGATAGTTCTCAATATGAGCACCCACTCCGATTATAAGTTAGATTATAATCGGAGTGGGTGCTCATACTTGAGAACGATCGCAGATTAAGTCGATCGAAACGTTGATAGTTATTTTGTATTATTTGTTCATGTTCAATAAATAATTATAATTAATTATGTGTGATTTAAATAAAAATTCAAATTTTAATCAAATTAATCACAAAAATAAAAATTTCAACAGCTTCATTACTATTATATGGTACTTATTGATAATTAAAATAATCAAAATGGAAATAAAAGTGGAAACCCGGGTGCAGTCCTGAAATCTTAGTGATTTAGCAATTTTTTGTCAGTAGACGGTTTGAGCTAGAACGTTGAAACTTGGTACAGAGGTATACTTTATTAATATGAACAATCAGTATTACCAATTTCAGCACATCAGTTACAAATATTCGTTTTGTTTTTGATATTTTTGCTTTATTAGGATCTGCTCCATCTCTAGCAAATTTTTAATGATGAAGATTAAATTTTTGAGTAAAGTTTTTATGTGTATTCTATATGCTAAATTGGTTCTACCTTTAAGGACAGCTGTAGGCTCTGATTACTTGTAAAAATCGTCCACTCGAAATGGGGGGGGGGGTGAAAAGATTAAAATTCTAGACCTTTGTACCAAATTCAACCAAATTTAGTAGACTATCAATACAATGTACAGACATCAAATAAAAAAGAATTAAGCCTCCATACGGGTTCGGGAGTTTCGGAGAGGGATCAGAGTTAAGGGAAGAGGAGAGAGTTCAGAGGCCATGTATAGGTTTGGCGGGGTGGATGATGATCGGAGGTGGGTCCAGGGGAGAAGGGTAAGGTTGTGGGATGGAAGGGGTAGAGGATTAATTCTTTTTTAATTTGATGTATGTTCTTTTTATTGATAGTCTGCAAAATGTGGTTGAATTTGGTACAAAGGTCTAGAATTTTTATTTTTTCATCTCCCCCATTTCGAGTTATTTATGATAAAATTCAGTTTTATGGGAATTCGAAATTATGTAAGACCATTTGGAGGATAAAAAAAGAAGGTGGTTCTAGGTCCCGGGGCAATATAATAATTATTATTATTATTTTGGATAAAATGACAAGAAAAGGAGTTGATCTTTGGATGCCGGATGGCAGGAGTTGCGAATGAATCTCACACGCTAATGATATCCGTAGCTTGGTCATTGTGCTAAATAATTAGAATACACCACAAATTCTATAAATAATTCAGGGAACAGGAAATCGGTAGGGGAAATCATTAAAGATGCCTTCTGGTTATGAATCCATAGTGAATGAGAATCCTCTTGAGAGAATTCTTCGAATATTTTATAATAGATCCAATTTCATATTAAATGATTGTAGATGATAAGAGTATAATCATATTAAAATTTGTAGTTAAATGTACAAAGGGAGATGTATATAATTTATAAGACTAATCAACGGTAACGGATTCATGATACATAATTAAAACATCTCTTTCTTGTATAAGTATTAACGGGATCTCGACGGTTTCTTCAGGCAATTTTGAGTAGCTTAAAGGGGTAAGAATTTTCCATAGATATGACGATATGAGTTTCAGAACCTCAATGAGTTTAAATAAAGCAGGCATTTATGCTCCAAAGTACAAATTTGAATTTATAGCATTGTGAGAGGTAATTTTTTGATTTTTTGAAATCTACAATCGTCAACTATAATATTATTATAATATTTTTTATTGTTTTTTGAGATATAGAACCAAAATCATGTAAATAAGATGTTCATGAAAAAATAAAATAAAACTAAAATTAGTCGTATTTAATTTTTTTTTTTACTTTTATTATTATATTTTATTTTATATTATTATTTATTTATTTGAGTTTTTAAAATGTCATTTTGTCATTTCGAGAGTATGTCTGTCTTCTATCAAAGCAATTTAGTTCGGTTATTAAGATCCCATATAAACTTAAAATTTATAAGTTATACCTATAAATATGGATTCATTTTCTCCAAAATAAAAAATGGTATTAGAATTCTAATTGAGTAATTATTTTTTAGAAGTTTATATTGGTCGAATATAAACAAAAAATATTTTTACCCTATAAAGATCGCATTACGTAGAATTAAGCTGATTTTTTAAATTTAATTAACTTTAAATTGATGATGTGGGAGGAATTCAAAATGTTCATTTTAACGAGCGCCGGCCCAATTTTAATCAAGTAGGTACTTAAATCGAAATGTAAAAAAAATCTTTAAAAAATAATAAAGAGTGGAGCAGACACCTTGCTTATTTAGAAATTCAATTAAGAAAAAAGTAACGCAGATTATATTTAATTCTTTGAACAGCATCAAGTAAAACGTTTAAATTTTATGTTTAGACTTTTTAAAGATGATAATTTTATCAGGCAGATGGCACCATTATTCTCAATACACTGCGTAAATCGAACGCTGAAGTTTCGTTCAACTCTTTCCAGCTTATCGACGGATATGTTGGCGACTGCTTGAATAATGTTGTTCTTCAGGTAAGCCAGGGTCCTAGGACAATCGTTGTAGACAAGTGATTTTAGATAGCCCCGTAAAGAATAGTACCAGGGGCTAAATCAGACCGTACTGGCTAGTGCATAACGCCCCTCAAAGAGATGATGTATTGAGAATAATGGGCGCCATCATGGGCGTAGTTAGGGAGGGCAAGGGGGCAGTGCCTCCCCTACAACTCCCCCCCCCCATAAAAATCGAAACTCCATTTTATATTACGAGAAATCACTTATGTATTTCTCATTAAATTATTTCATTATTTCCAAAATTTGTCAATTCCATTAACAAGCTAGTTGATCTCTAATGAGATTACAGAAATTGAAAACTTGTGGTGGCTAATCAGCTAGCCGGCTGCCCCCCCCCCCCCTAGGAAAACGCTCCAACTACGCCAATGGACGCCATCTGCCTGATATCATATTTAAAACTGTGTAAACATAAAATTTAAATTTTGTGCTTTTTGTGTCCAAAGATTTAAATATATATCTGCGTTAATTTTTTCTTAATTGAATTTCTAAATAAGCAAGGTGCTCTGCCTCACCCTATTAACAACGAGAAATAAGAATGAATTGGATGACTCGAGTATTTTGAAAGATATGTTGTGAGGATGGGGTTTGGGGGGTGGGGTTCCAGGGGGATGGCGGTCCAGGGTGTGTAGCCCTCTGGCTAGGAAGAGGACCGCCGAAGGCGGGCCTTCCAACTAGTGTTTAAATAAAAATGTGTTAATCATAATCCATTATTATATATATTAGGTACGAAACCATCGATAAAAATATTTCCTTGATCGAATTTAATTTTTCATTATAAGTAAAGAATTTTTCAATAGCCCTAGGCAAGTGGGGGAGAGGGTGTCATTCGGCATCTGCTCTGGATTTAAAAGGGTACGAGTGTGTGTTTATAGCCTGTGGAATGCGGGCTATGCCGAAGGGTTAGCTCTTAAGGGAGATAATGTCTTAGCTCATAATATCCGTGTAAGACTCTTTAAGACTCAATAACCTAGTTTACTGCAACCATAACGTATTCGGCGTTCTTCGACCCTGAAGAAACACATCACTGGAGGTGCATGCATTATACATAAAGCCTGTCGAGATGGTGGATTCTCTCTAGCGTAATAATTATTTCATTTTAGTTGGGAGAACTTAATTGGAATGAAAATTGAAAACGACTGCTAGGAAAAAAAGTGGTCCCAAACAAGATATTTCCATTACATGCATTTGGAACTATTTCCATTTAAAAAGTAAAACGGTACCGTATTATTAGTGTCACTGCAATGTCTGTATGTCAACCGTCTGTCAGAGCAGTAGCTCGTAAACTAGTTAAGATAAAGCAATGAGGTTGTCCTCTGCTTGGTGCAATTAAACATACATACAAGTATATACATATAACCAACATGAATATGAACATATGTCAGTGGCGGGCGATGACTTTTCAACCAGAAGATGCTGTCCAAAAAGCACTATTTATTTTTTTTAATTTTATTTTATTCTTCGCTTTTTTTTACGAATTTCATCGAATATCATTTTTCTTAATTTTTGAAATTTAATATTGGATTTTTTATGACACGTTATGAAAATACTCTAAATTTTTTGAAATTTTAGGGATGCGCCGCATCCTCAGCATCCCTGGACCGTACGACGGTATATGTTAGAAGTTAAACAATATAGTTTTGAAGGCTCATTATTTTTAATTATAAATATTTAATCTGTTATTTCTCATGGATTCAAACACCTAATTCTTATGGGTTCAATTGCTCGATTAAATGGAAGTAAAAAAAAAAATCGTTTTATTATAATAGGGAGCTGGTTACATAACAAGCTCAAATTCGCCCCTGTCTCGAATATTGCTCCCATTTGTGGAAAGGAGACTCCAAGCATTCTCTTAATAGCTTGGATGCAATTCGGAGGCGGGCTATCAGACTGATATGAAGGAGATCCTGCATTATCTGACACTCTCGACTCCCTAGCGCCCTTTCTCTTTTTTATAGATATTACCATGGCTTTTGTTCTGACGAAATAAAATCAATAATCCCTCCAAAGGCTTCATTTGAAATAAGCAATTTTCTAAGATTCAACACCCCTATGCGCTTAAATTGGATACTAATCGAACAAACGCATTCGCCAATTCGATTGTCCCTATGACATCTAGAGACTTGAACTCTCTTCCTCCGACCGTCTTCTCAGAAACTTATAACCTTCAATCTTTCAAGACCTGCATCCACAGATACCTTCGACTCCTAACCAATCCTTAAATCTCTTCTTATTTTCACAATACAAGGGTCCGCCGCGGACTATAGAGGTTGTACATTTTTGGTGCAACTTCTTCTTGTATCAATATCATTATAAAAATATCATTGGAGAGTGCATCCAGTTTTTGTATATATGTATGCCTAAAGAATAAATAAACAATGGAAATTTTTTTATAACTTGTGCCAAAATCAAATGACTAAGCCATCGATGTCAGAAACTTTAAAAGTCCATACAAATGTTATTTAACTGTCGAAAAATCTAAGAAATCAGGGGTGATTTGTATATTAATGTGTAAGTGTGTGAGCAATGATCGCAAAAATATATAACTAATAACTAAGTAAATGTATTATTATATTTTTTCCTTTTAATTTCGATTTACCAAATAATGATTTTTTAGGTGCAAGAAAGACAGTGGCAATCTTTAGACGTCAATAGGGATAAATGATTTGGCGAAAGCGTTGGTTCAATTCTTATCCAATTTGACAGAGAAGTGTTCTGAGTGTTCGGAAATTGCTGTTTCTTACAAATAAAACTTTAGGGTGGATTTTGACTTTAACTCGTTAGAACAAAGTATCTATAATACAGGAAAAGGGCAGAAACGGTTCTCTTGTGATGGAAAATGGTCACCTAATTCGGTACAAACTGTTCTTTAACTTGGGGGATCCTTTGGGAAACGGGGCTAAGAACGTGCTAATGTCGTTGACCCTGTTGTTTAATTTTGATACTAAATTGTATTATCAAATTCAGATCGCCTTAACCTAATTATGTGATTTAATTTATAAACTAAAAGGTTTAATTAACAATGTTAACCTTTGCTATTTTTTTATTCATATTTACTTTTTAAAGCATTTTTGACAAAAAATATGATTCTCTTTAATGAAAATTTAAATATTTAATAATTTCTAAAAAGATAGAGAGCATTTGTCGGAAGATTTATTAATATTAAAATATAAACAATTTTAAGTGAATATTTAATCTACATAACTTTTGAGAAAATTTTCGCGCGTGTTTAAAAAACATCATCTTTTTCTTTTTTCACACCTGAGAGCATCATCCCCCGTTTCCCATTTCACTCTAGAGTGGGGCTGTAAAACCTGTAAACTACCACTAACACAAACAACCCTCCTCGAAAATACAAGCGAATGAGATTTGAAACAGAATTCAAAGAATGTGAAAATAAAAGGAGAGAAATAATATTCAGCTGCAAATTCTAATGAAATCTCAAGAAAGATGGGCATGTGAAAGAGATAGAAAATATAGCAGAGTGTGAAGAAAAATATTCTTTTTTCAGTTTAATAATTCATTTTTTTTTTTAGAATTTTTCAATTTATCGGTTCTAAAAAAAAAGGTTTACAACTAATAAATGTAGAATATAAGAAATTATAATTTTAATTTTACATTACTAAGAATTTAAAAGCCGAATCAAAGATCATAATAAATAGTTTTCATTTCATGTCAGAAGAGATTACCTCTGTCTGGAGATGATCACAAGTGCCAAACTTGGATTCCAGGCTTAACACTAGAGAAGAAATCATTCTGATTACTCAGCTACATAATTTTACTTAGGGGCGTCCCTAAATTACGTCACGTGAGGCAATTTTGGCGATTTTTCGACCTCCCCCCTCCCCTAATCTCACGTGGGATTTATCAAAATGCCTATTTTTAATATAAATACGTTAATCTGTAAAAAACATAATTTGCTTAATTTTAGACTAGTTAGGTAAGACTAGTATTATCTATATATATAAAATTAAGGTTTTGTCTGTACCTTGGTCCAAATCACGCCAAATTTTGATTGCACACGTTTCAAGCAAAGTTATGAACGAAAACACCCTCAACAAAATTACTGTCTGCATGTCTGTCTGTCTGTTTCCGTCGTTTCCGAAAAGTTGCTCACGATTCACGTAAAAACGGCAGAAGAGATTATTATGAAATTTCATATTTGCATCAGATGTCTTCTAACTTACGTTTTTAGCTATATAACGTTTTGATATTTTGACCCCAAAAAGGGGTTTGGGGGCGCACAAATGAAAATGATCAAATAACTCTTAAACTATTAACTCTACGGAAAATTTTATAATGGGCAAAGTTGTAGGGGATGTGATTTATGACAACTGTTGTTTAGAAAAATTTCCCCAAAAATCCACCCAAAAAGGGGGGAGGGTGAAAAAAATGTAAATTCTTGCCCTTGGAGCAAACTCAACCAAATTTTGTATACATAATCTCTGGGCCTCTAGAGAGCTAGAAATGCAACAACTAACCACCCAAAATGGGGGGGGGGCCAAAAAATGAAAATTCTTGCTCTTGCGACCAAACTCAACCAAATTTTGTATACATATAATCTGTGGGTCACTGGAAGGCTAGAAATGCAAAAACTGGGTGCGGGGGTGGATTGGAGGGTGGGTTAGGGCATGGGGTGCGCTGGGTTGAATGAGGGAGTAAGGCGGAGTAGGGGGTGAAAGGGGCGGAACGGGGGTGGTGGTCCAGGGGGCTAGGCGGGGAGTGGGGGAGAGCACTGGGGGTACAGGGCTGGTGGAGTGTGGGGTTCAGGTGACGGTCCAGTGGCGTAGTGGGGTGGTACGGGGGTGGGGATCCGAGGCGGGTGGGGTGCAGGATGGAGTGTTGTGGTGGTGGTTTGGTGGCGGGGGTTGGGCACGGGTGCATGATGCGGGGGGTGGGAGTGGGGTGTGAGGTTGGGGTTCGTGGGTGGAGGTCCGAGGTGGGTGGGGGGCGGGATGGAGTGTTGGTGGTGTGGTGGCGGGGGTTGGGGCACGGGTGTATGGTGCGGGGGGTAGGAGTGCTCGGTGGGTTTCGGGGGGAGTGGTGGGTGGGAGTGGAGAATGAGGTTCGTGGGTTGGGGGTCCAGGGGGCGTCCCCATGACTGCCTTTTTATTTACTTTATCCAATGTTTTTGATTGAAACTATTTCTCTTTCTCAGTCCGGATTTTGAATGGGTTTTATCATACTGAGAGTAGAGAGTTGTTGATTCTTAAGAAGCAATCAATGAGGCTGTCTTACCGCCTCATTATTTAAATTTAAAAACTAAAAGAAAGAAGACCATTTTAAATTAAAATCTTACAGTTATTTTTAACTAGGGCTAATAAGGTCATGTTCAAACCTTACTCTTATATTTGTACAGTACACTAAAGAGTATATTCAGGGAAAAGAATAACTCTAATATGAGAGTTCGGGTAAAGATATCACCAGTTCACTGTATTTATTAATAAGTATTTTTGTCAAAAATGAAATACATTTTATATGGAGAAATCAATGAGGTTGTATATAACTATATATGTATAAATGTTTACATTAAACAGAGGACAATCTCATTGATTTCTCCTCATGAATCACGGACTTATACTAAACCAGGGGTGTCCACCTTTTGGCTTACTTGGGCCGCATTTGATAAAAAAAATATATAATATATAAAATATACCAATTCTATTGATATTTATCAACAAAAAGAGTAGTTATAATGTATATAATGTATAATATATAATGTAATCTAGATGCTATTGATGATATAACATTCCCGAGAGGGTGAATATAACTCTTCTGACATGTAAGAAAATCATTCATAACAGCTCGGATTCAGTAATTATAATAATAATTATATTGATATTTATTCAAATTAGTTTTTATATTAAGATTTAAATTGCATTTACTCGTATTCATTTAACAATGCTTGATTAGAATAAATAGAGAAACCAATCGTATATAAAACATATCTTAAAAGAGAATTTCTTTTAATACACGTATTTAGTTAGAGTTTATAATATAGGAATTAGAATAGATTTAATTGTATATTGCGAGTGGTTCGAATACA
Source organism: Forficula auricularia (assembly GCA_024734495.1). Lineage (NCBI taxonomy): Eukaryota > Metazoa > Arthropoda > Insecta > Dermaptera > Forficulidae > Forficula > Forficula auricularia. Next base: position 594,184 of record JALMQS010000165.1, read on the forward strand.
AGATCAGACTTGTTCGTAAACAATCTCAGACCTGTTTGCTCGAATAGGAAAATATCTTTCAATTCGATACTTCTAGGATTTCCCTTTTAACTATTAGCTGCTTGTACAATAACTAGTACTCTCTATTGCAGGGTCCAAAGTTCACTCCCCACCATGACCCCTTGACTCCTTGAGCCCATGCCACGTGAATTGTGAACCCGTCAGGCCAAAAATCAACGTTTTCCAGCAAGGATTCGCGCGTTGAGGACTCTCCAGTGATTCTGCGCGCACTCACGCGTCTTCCAGGTGAGATTTATTACATTCTTTTTTGAATTCTCTTTATTCTACAATTCTTTATTTATATATTTATTTCACAGTTAAAAAAATAAATTATCTCAATATATTTTGATTTCTACTACTTTTTCAAATACTTAACTAAAATTAACATTTAATAACTCGTATTCTAAACCAGTCTTAACCCATTTAAGCTGCCACCCAAATTTGAGAAATACTATATGTCGAAACGTCGTCCATTTTGATGAGATTTTCTCTACAAAAATCTGCAATCTAGATGGTTTGAGCTTGAACTTCTCTCTCGATAAACAACTCAACTACTAAAGCAGGGGTGTCCAACCTTTTGGCTTACACTGGCCGCATTTGATGAAAAAACAAATGCTTCGGGCCGCATATAAAATATATTAATTCTATTGATATTTCTCAATAAAAAAGAATAGTTATAATTTAGAATAATTTAATCCACCATTACAGAAGCAAAATGGCATAGCACAATAATCTATGAGTACTTTTTCTTCAGAATATTGTTTTTTAAATAATTTAGCACGTCATAAGTTTTAATTACTGAAATAATATATATTTTAGAAAATGTAAATATGAGATAATGAATGATTTTTAAATATTCGAAACTTCAGTATTTTTTACTTTGAAAGCTGAGCTTATAACTTTGCTTTTAGTGAATTTTATTCTTGAAAATACCATTAGGTACCTACTATATATATTTATATTTCCAAAAATTGAATAAGTATTGTGAAGCTAGGAGTATTTGTTTCTGGTTAGATAATTTTTATAAAATTTTAATAAAGAGACATTAAATTTTTCTATCAGTACAATCTCTGATTGAAAATAATGTACATTCAATAAGAAAGATTGCAGGTAAAATATTTATATCTAATAAAAATGGAGTCAAAATATGCCACAATTGCGATTATTTTTTCCGAAATCTTGATATTTATCTATTCTTCGAAAACTTTTGCGATGATTTTCCAATTTTTTATTTTAGAAAAAAAAAAAATCGATTGTATCTGATATATTTCCAGTAACTACATAAAAATGTTAATGTTTCAAGGAAGTTTATAATTTTATGTCGGGGCGAATTCATTGCAGTGCTGGACCGTATGGGGCCCGCGTGCAGCGGGTTGGACATCACTGTACTAAACCTTTTGGGTCGGCTTAACAGCTTCAGGTCAAACTGCCAGCTAAATCAGATAACCTACAGCTAAAGGCGGGTTCACACGAGGATTTTTCTGCTACTTGCTCCTAACTTGTTCGGCTTACTTGCAAATTGTAGGCATGGAGGGGGTCGGAATGACGTCACTCCTGACTGTCTTATTAGCATGCTTACTTGATTCAAAAGATAGCCCATGCTCAGCGCTGACACAACCTAGCCGGCCAACTTTAAAATTTTCTGAAAAAGCTCCATGTGAAGCCAACAGGCGAAAAATCAGCCTGATTGAACTAGCTTCAAATTGAAAGTAGGTCGAACAAGTAAGAAAGAAGTAAGAGAAAATTTCTCGTGTGAACCAGCCTTAGCTTTAAGTCAAGCTTAAGTGAAAAATAAGTCCCTTTAATTAATAAACCTAGAGTATATTCCTACTGCAAAAAGTGAATAATTTGACTTTCTAATCAATTTTCATAACTTCAAATAAATAGCTTTATTAATTTTATCATAAGACAAACAAATTTGTTATGAAAACAAAATGACTTAATATTATTAATATTCTAATAACAAAGTCGACGTAAAGTAAACTCACCGAAGAGAATTCCATTACTTTGAGAACCCAAAGTGTCAATGAAAAGTTGATGATGATCATCAAAAGAAGAACGAGAATGAGCAGATAAAGACATCGTTTGCGCCAGCCATAGATTCCCACCCGAAAACCAGAAGTAGAAAAAGCACCAGTTTGCGGTTGATTCATTGTTGTGCTAGTTGTGGTGGTTGTAGTGGATGTGGGTTGTAATCGGTGTGCGTTTGATGTTGTCTCGGTAAAATTGCCATCTCTGCCTCCACCGCCGCCCTCATTGCCACCCCCTGCTGTTGACCAATCAGCAGGAGATTCCCGGCCGTGCCTATAAAACATAAAAAACATGTGGACTTAATTACACTTTTTCTAATTATTCCGATGATTGAGGAAGGTAGCTGAGTCAAAACATACTGCATGTAGCTCTCTGTTTAGATATAATGCCATTAATATTTTTAAGTAAATTTATTGGAACATGGGCCTGGTTCAATTAGATACATCCATTTTTATTTTTTCATAGAAAAGGAAAGCAAGATTTGAAAAATAATTTTTCGCTTGAGTGCATAGCTCATTTCATATAATAGTTAAAATTTCCGATGGTAGTAACAGTATTAAAATTTCTTAGGATATCAGCGAGTTGACATAATATACTAAACACGAGCTATCATAATAATAATTTTCAAGAAATTTTAATTTATTCTAATAGTATATTATATACAGAGCTCGAATATAATATTTATTTTTATATCTCCCCTAAAAATAAAATTTATGAACCACTCCAAAAATCCTTGAAGGGTCCCCCCTTACCTCTTATTTTCGGATTTTTTTAAGAAAATAAAGTTTTATTTTTCAAGAAATTTTAATTTATTCTAATAGTATTATATTATATACAGAGCTTGAATATAATATTTATTTTTAATTCTCTCCTAAAAATTAAATTTATGAACCACTACAAAAAAGGAAGCTGAGACAAAACATACTCTATACTCCTGTTTAGATCTAATGTCATTAATATTTTTAAGCAAATTGATTGGAACATGGGGCTGGTTCAATTAGATACATCAATTTTTATTTTTTCATAGAGAAGGAAAGCAACATTTGGTAAATAATCTTTCGCCGTGGATTGGGTTCAATATGCGCCACTCCATCTCAAACCTTGTTTTAGAAAACAACCCACGCGTGGGCTATTAAACCCATTCCACGGCCAGCCCATGTTCCGTGGGTCTCTCGTGGATCGTGGTGTGCTAGCAACACAGCTTTCCTGGGTCGTGTGTCGTGGGTAGGTAGAAAACTTGATAAATTCTTATTTAATTAAAAAAATAAAATAATGATAATAATAATTTTGAACTATTTATATGGAACGTGTAGATATACTTAGCGTGGGTGTGGGCTGGGTTGAATATGCGCTACTGCGTGGATTGGCTGGGTCTTGACCACACATGGGCTGTGCGTGGATTGGGTTCAATTTGCCCCGGGCCTTAAGAATTAAATAAAACTGCCAATCAACTATTAATATAAGTAATAATCAATAACTTCCTGAACTCCACCTAAACACAAGGTTCTAAAAAATAACCTTATAAACAAAATGATGCGATATTCTGTTAAAAATATCAAAGTAAATCCTCCTCATTTTTATTCCACATAGAATCCTGACTCAAGTTTCAGTCAAATAAAAAGACGTTCGATTAGTTTCACCCTATCTCGACAACTAATGACTAATCTCAATCCAGCTAAATACATAATATTTCACTTAACGATTTAATTTTCATTTGTAAAATTTCACTGTCTAGGACTTTCTAATTTTACACACATAGCCATGACATATAATATAAATTTATAATAATATTTTTTGCTTCACAGTTATAAAATATATACCTACACCTTTTTATATACCTAATAAATGAGCAAGTAGGTACCCCAAAAGAAATAGCCTTGTGTTATGTATTTTCCAGTATCTACATGTGAATTTCAAAGTTTTAAGGAATTTTATGACTTCATAAAATATTGGGCCACGGGTTGGACAGCCCTGATTGGGATTAAAGAAGGATATAAGGAATGATAATTTATTTTTTAAAAAGGTGACGGATATAATAATCCCTGGTTATCCATTATCTATTGACATGTAAGAACGAATAAAGATCTAAAAGACAAGTCCTGACAAGTTTTAACCCAGGAGAGAAATTATCAATTAATTGTGATTGTTCTAGAAAACCCCAATTCCTTGTCTCCTTGTACTAGAATGATATAACTATAGATTTGGTTAGTGTCGTAGCATATAAATTACTGAAATAATAAATATTTTTGAAAATGAAAATATGAGAAGAAGAATTTTTAAATATTCGAAACTTGATTAATTTTATAATTAATGTAAAGATTTAATTAAATTCAAAGTTTTTTGCCGAGAGTAGCAGAATTTTTATATATTGAAGGAGACAATAAGAGAGTGTGTCTTCTGCTGGAATTATAAATTTTATTTATTTATAACAAGACTATAGTTTCGAGGCTTTGCTCTATTCATCATTCATAAATTAATTCCTAGGAATCAATTGTAATAGACTGATGAAGAGGTCAAAGCCCTCGAAACTATAGTCTCGTTATAAATAAAAAAATTTATAATTCCAGCAGAAAAATTCTTTTATTTTCTCCTTCAATAAGTAAAGATTTTAAGCATCTTTTTTGAGGTTTTTTTTTAAAAGATAGAATTTATTCAAAAATCAACCCAGGTTAGGTAAATAACCATTATAACATTAAGAAGTGAATTGTAATTTTATTTAGGAACGAATCAAAGATTTTTGTAGAAATATTTTTACATTGCATACCAGAGGGCCTCGTCCCTTCGGGAATCAAACCCAGGCGCTAACTATCTTTCCGGGCCGTTAGCCAAACCCTTAAGACGAATGTACCTATGTCGGAGAGAGATTCGTCTTGAGGGTTTGGTAACTGCCCGTAAATAGTTAGCGCCTGGGATTCGATTCCCGAAGGAACGAGGCCCACTGCTATGATGTAAAAATATTTCTACTAAAATCTTTGATTCGTTCCCAAATAAAATTAAATTCCCTTCATAATTTTTTTATCTTATATAGTTGAGCTTATAACGTAATTTTGATTTTAGTAAATTTTATTCTTGAAAATAGCTTCGAGTATTGTACAAATGTACATTTATATTTCGAAAATAGGAATAAATATATCTCTCCATAATTATAAATCTCAATGTTTTAATCGAAAGTTTCCTACATTTGATTCAATCGCTAATCAAATGTAGGTAATTTTTGTCAAATATTGAGTGAAAATAATATCTGAACTTATATATTTCTAACTTGAAATAATGATGTTAAATAAATTTATAATTTTTCTCATTAATATATCAAAGAATAATTGATATATTAACGAGAATTGTTTGACCGCGATTTTTTGAAAAAGACATATTTCGCGAGACTAATGCGGATGGTGCTATCAGAGTCTGCGGAGTCTTAAGTCTGAACCAAGAGAGAAAAAGATGTGATCCATTTAGCTACTAATCCAACGTCATTTTGCGTATAGCCCGCTTGACATTCGGATGGATCACCAATGTTTTAAGGAAGTTTATGATTTTATGTTGGGCCACACTCATTGCAGTGCTGGGCCGCATGCGGCCCGCGGGCCACATGTTGGACAGTCCTATTCCAAACATTTCTAAACAACCGAAATAATAAAATGAAATTTTTTTAGTGAACTTTCGGAGAAGCTATGCTCGCCGATCTCACGCGGAAGAAAAGGGCGGAAACTGTCCTATGGAAAGGGTTGATTTAGTTCAGATTCACCTTTCGATTATATTTCAATTGGTTTATAAATTGGCCAAATCGAAAGCTACTTGAAAGCAAATCCGGGTTAAATACATCCTGAATCCAACCCTTCCCAAGAATCTGATAAGACTTGGTCAAATAGTCTAAAACTTGACTTGAACAAGTAGCCTTTGTAGGGGAGGGGGTGAAGGGCCAAGGGAAAGAGAAGGGCCGGCCAAACTCCATTAAGTGGTTGGTCGATTTGGCCGGGGGTGCAGGGGTTGCATGAGCAGAATGCGGGGGTGCGATTAGGTTCTGGCCGACATCTACTACAACCACTCCCTTTTCCAATTGGCTTTTTAATTAACCCCTCAGGGTGCCAACACAATCAAATCAAGCTATCAAATTCCTATCTGCTCTCCTGCTAAGATGGAAACACTGAAAGATTTACGTTACCTTTTTTTAATTTTTTTTATTCATTCTACATTCAATCGAGAATTCATTCATTAACATATTTATTTTTTTATTTAAATTGTAATCTCCAGGCAAAAAATAAATATTTCAAATGCCGTGTAATGACTAATTCGTATTGTTAATTTAATTAGTTTTATACAGCACTCAACGGACAAGCATTATAAATTTAGATAATTAAAATTCATGAAAATATTTCATAAATTTTAAGCTGGTAAATTCAATCTTCGGGATGAGTGAATTAACGCAGAGATTTAATTGAATGTATGCAATTTATATTTTGTAAACGACTACCAAGATTAAATGGCACAATAAAAAGATGTTATTATCTCGGATTAAAAATGCAAATCTTTGCAATAATTTTCAATATCGACCATGGAAAAGCTCAATATTTACCTAACTCGTTGTTAAAACAATAAAAAAACTTGGTATTTATTTTTCAAAGTACAAATATAAGGTGGTCCAGAAAGAAATTAATTTTTGAAAATAGAAAGAAAACAAAACTATTATATTTAAAGGCGTTTAATCTTATACAATACTAGCTGCAAGGCCCGCCTTCGGCGGCCTTTTTGCTAGCCGGGGGCTGCCCTCTGGACCCTCCCCCCGACGAACCATCCTGACTCCCCCCCCCCCGAAACCCATCCAACACCCCGACACCCGCACCCACACCACCACCCTGAAACCCACCCCTTGCCCCCAACCCCCAACCCCAACCCCACTACGCCTCTGGACCCTCACCTGAACCCCCACTCCACCCTTCCCCTCGGTCCTAGGTTCCTGGACCCCACACCCGCTACGCACCCCAGACTCCACCCCGCAACACTCATGGACCCTCATACCACCCCACACCCCATACCCTAACTCACCCCCTATTCCATTCCACCCCACACACCCCAACCACGCACCATCACTCCACCCCTGCACCCACCACCCACACTCAATTTATGCATTTCTAGCCTTCTAGTGACTCACAGATTATGTATACAAAATTTGGTTGAGTTTGGTCCAAGAGCAAGAATTTTCATATTTTGACTCTCCCCCTTTTTGGGTGGTTTTCTGGGGGAATTTTTTTGTCAGAAATCACATCCCCTACAACTTTGTTCATTATAAAATTTGCCGTAGAGTTAATAGTTTAGGAGTTATTTGATCATTTTCATTTATGCGCCCCCCAAACCCCCTTTTGGGGTCAAAATATCAAAACGTTATATAGCTAGAAACGTAAGTTAGAAGACATCTGATGCAAATATGAAATTTCATAACAATTCCTTCTGCCGTTTTTACGTGAATCGTGAGCAACTTTTCGGAAACGACGGAAACATACAGGCATACAGACATACAGACAGGAATTTTGTTGAGGGTGTTTTCGTTCATAACTATGCTTGAAACGTGTGCAACCAAAATTTGGCGTGATTTGGAGCAATGTATAGACAAAACCTTAATTTTATATATATATATATACATAGATAAAAATAATGTAATGTTCTTTTTATGGAGACACCATAAAAGCAAGGTATACGCTAATAATCCGACAACATTGGGGCAATCGAAGCTCGCGTATTCAGCAAGAAGTGAAAGCCATTTCAAAAGAAACTCTTAAAGTTTTTCAAAATTTTCGCGCCCGTTTGGGAGAGTGTTGCAACAGCCAAGGACGTCATCTTGATGATTTAATTTTTCAAAAACTAAAATTACATTTAATAAACTTAATATTGTTTAAGATTAAACGCTTTTAAATACAATATTTTTGTTTTCTTTCTACAAATTTTCAAAATGAATTTCTTTCTGGAAGACCTTATAGAACAATTTATATCTGAACATAAAAATGAACTATGTACTAATTTCACAATAAATTGAAAGTTTCTTTTTTCCTAGAGTAGCAGAATTTTTATAAATTGAAGGAGACAATATAAGAGTGTATCTTCTGATGGGATTATAAATTTTTAATATATTTATAAAGAGACTAAAGTTTCGAGAGCTTTTGCTATCTTCATCAGTCTATTACAATTCATTTGCAGGAATTCATGTGTAAATCTCACTTATATTTCATACATGCATTAATTCCTGTGAAGCAATTGTAATAGACTGATGAAGAGGACAAAGTTCTTGAAATTATAATCTCGTTATAAATAAATTAAAAATTTATAATTCCATCAGAAGATACACTTTTTATTGTCTTCTTCAATTACACTAAATGTGTTTTTGCTTCTATTCTTTTTTCTATTTCAACGAAAAATGAAAGAAAATGTAAAATTGTTTTTTTCATGACTAGGTAGGATCGCCAAGAAGTAATTCCTTTTTTTTAACCGACTTCAAAAAAGGAGGAGGTTCTCAATTCGACTTATGTTTTTTTGTCTATGTTACCTCATATCTCCGCCAATTGTGAACCGATTTTGAAAAAAAAATTTGCATTGGGTTCAGTCTAGCTTCCGATTAGTCCCGTTTTTGTTTCATTGGTATTACTAGTATAGATTAGTCCGTTTTTGTTTCATTGGTATTACTAGTATACCTTTTTTGTTAGGTTTGTTTAGGCCTAACTTCTTTGTTTATCAACAGATTTTGATGATTCTTTTTTTATTGGAAAGGGATATCTTAGGGATGGTGCCATATTAATTTGGTCAAGTTCTGATGATATGATCAAAACGAAATAACGTAAATCTCCAATTCTTATGACCAAATAATCGAAATTATAATAAATAAAATCTTTTATAAAAAAAATCTTAAAACATTCATTTAAAACCCTCAAAAGTTTCGAGAGAATTTCTATATTTATGATTTGAATTTTATTATGAATGATGAATGATGGAAAGGGATCCAATCGACTTGATTGGGGAATAATGGAATTGAAATAATTATCGGAAAAGAGGTTTTTTATCTAATTAGATTTTTCCTCTTATTAAAAACAAGGACTAAAGATAAATAAGGACACTCGATGGTGGAGAAGTTATCTCCGGAATCAAAGCAAAATACAATGTATACATTAATTAATGTAAAATAATTGGTTTAATAATAATAAATATAATTTTCTGATGAATAGAACGGGGGATTAGGAATAATTATCGGAAAAGAGGGTTTTTTTATTTAATTAGTTTTCTCCTCTTATTAAAAATAAGGACTAAAAGATGATCAAGAACAGTCGATGTTGGAGAAGTAATCTCCGGAGTCGAAGCTCAATACAATCTAAACATTAATTTATGTAAAATAATTGGTTTATCATTTTCTGATGGGAAATTATTGGGAGAGAATAATGGAATTGAAATAATTATCGGAAAAGAGGTTTTTTATTTAATTAGTTTTTTCCTCTTATTAAAAACAAGGACTAAAAGATGATCAAGGACACTCGATGGCGGAGAAGTAATCTCCGGAATCGAAGCTCAAAAACAATGTATGCATAAATTCATGTAAAATAATTGATTTAATAAAATTTATAAAAAAAAATATCATTTTCTGATTCATTCGCCCGACCCTTTCTTTTACGAGATCCATGCAAGGTATTATATTAAGTCACTATTAATAACATCACTAAAAAGAGAAAAATAAAACCGACTTTAAAAAATTAAATGCAACAAATAAAATAGACTAAAAGGTATAAAATAATTATTATCTTATTTAGTTACAACTAAACGACGAAATATTAACATGAAATTACTTTTTGAAGTCGGTGCAAACAAACTATATAAGCGGGCTTACCCGCCAAACGTACTAAGTAGGATTCGTCGAGTGCAATTCATATAATGTATATGTTTGGCACCGATTTCAAAAAGTAATTTCATGTTAATATTTCGTCGTTTAGTTGTAACTAAATAAGATAATAATTATTTTATACCTTTTAGTGGATTTTATTTGTTGCATTTAATTTTTTAAAGTCGTTTTTATTTTTTCTTATTTACCACCTTTTTATTAACACGCTTACTTGTTTGTTCTGTATAAATTTTACAACCGATTTTAAACTAACTTCCCATGAGCTGGAGAAGTGAAACTGTAAACATAGCTTAGAATTGGATTAAAATTCAATATGAACTAGTTTTCTTGTTTGTTCGAGACAAATTTTGCAATCGATTCAACGCAATTTCACGGAAACTCCCTTCAGATAGCTTACATATTATTCCTAAAAGGATTTCAATTGCATACCCTACAGGGGTTACCACAATTGGAATATTTTCGCACCAGTATTCGAAATTTTACACTCAAATATTTATTTATAAATTTATTAAACCAATTATTTTACATTAATTAATGTATACATTGTATTTTAGCTTCGACTCCGGAGATTACTTCTCCACCATCGAGTGTCCTTGATCATCTTTAGTCCTTGTTTTTAATAAGAGGAAAAAACTAATTATAGAAAAAAACCTCTTTTCCGATAATTATTTCAATACCATATTGCGGAAATTAATCCATCCAATTAATTTCTCCCTCCTCCTCCATTCACTTCAAATATTTATTTATTTGTCGTAATTTGAAATATATGAATAATGGAGTAAAGTTATTACCGGGTTTTTATTAACTCGCTTTCTTGTCTGTCTGTCCATTGGGTCACTGTCGATTTAACATAGTGAGTCATTTCCATAAGGTCGTATAGATTGCATATGGAAAATTTCTGACAAATTGATCAAAGGGTCTAGGGCAGTGGCGTATACACGGGGGGGGCAGTCAGAACCCCCCTCCTCCAAAGGCAGGGCAGTAACGGCAACGACAAATCGTTTCTTATTGCAAACCAACCGTAATTAAATATATTTCATATGTTTAATCAAGAATTATGTTATTTTTTAATTTCTTGAAGTAGCTATTTGTTTTAATAAAAAAAATTCCCACTCTCAAGGACTTGGACATCAGGGAAAACGAAAACAATAATTAATTTGAAAAAAAAGTTTCGTCTCTTTATTGAGACTTACTCAGCCTTTAAATTTACTTTTTTATGTTATATTTAATAAAGTGTTTTTACTTAATTTTTACATATATATATACAGTTCTAAATAAGGTTGATATTAAATAATTCAATGAACTGGCGTTTTCTTTGAGATCTTACCAGTACAATTAACTAATAATTAATTATAAGACAAAGAAAAGTCTGATAACTGAGTTATTTATTGTTAACTTTATTTAGTTATTTGTTCTGAAGCTGAACGTGTGAAGTTGAAATAAATATTGAATTCTGTAAACATGTCTTATTTTTGTAAGAGGCGGCCTGCTCCTTGGAGGCCCAATAAACAAAATAGTACTACCTAAATCCAATAAATTTATAAAAATGTAGGTATTTATTAAATCTAAAATTAAACAGTAAATGTAAGAGTTTAAAAAATTCTTAATAACTAGACAAAACATTGGTTTCAAATTAATTGTTGTTTTTAATACTACTGAAGACCAAGTCCCTGACCAACTCTTATTTGAGCTTTTTCATTTTGTTTGCCAACAGAAAAAAATAAATAAATAAATATTAACAAATCATACATATTTAGTAACAGTGAAATTAAAAGACCTCTGCTGGGATATTTAATTATTATTAATTGATCATTTCAATTTAGTTAATTGCCTTGCTTTGATCTTTCTATGGATTTTATATAATTAGACAATTATTAATCTGTACAATTTTTTTTAATTCCTTTTGGGATACAACCAACCCAGAGCACTCTTAAAAATGACACAGGACTCAGATGAAACATTCAACTAAAAATTTTAAATTTCTTCTTAGATATTTTCCATGATAGTCAACTAACTACATAAATTAATACTATATTTTTGAAGCCATATTCACACAAAGACGTCTATTTAGAGTATATGTTTTTAGTTTCACTCCAAGCCATCAATGTCAAAATGACAACTGACCCTACTCTCCCTTAGTAATGAAATAAAATCAATAAGCCTCTTAAAGCTATGCTCATTCTCCCGAAATGCGCAATTTGTAAACGTTTAATAGTCCCTTCGTTTTCATATTAGAAATAAATCTCTCTAGAAAATGGAATTTTGCTACACTCGAATTTCCCAATTTTCAATCTTTTTGAACACAAATACATTTAATTCCAATCCATGAATTCCCTAGAAATGTTATAGTATAACTTCTATCTTGCTATAAAGTCAATTTTACTTAAAGATATATTTCACCTTCTAAATGACTATAGTATCCGAAAAAATCATCTTTTTGAATTACATTGTAAGAACATGTAAGTACTCTATACCCCATTCGACTTTCCCTTACCATCCACTTTTTAAGCCTTTTTTGAGAAATTGAACTCTTAGGTTTGCTGAACTTCTTCTAGGCGATGCCTTTTGTTTTAAATTTTGTTGATCTGAAGTTTAAAATATTGAGATCAATTGTGGTATGCGCACCCACAAATACACACAGATCAATATATTTTCGAAGACTTTTGGATCTAAAGTTAAGTGTCCACTTGAGACAAAATTGTCCATCAATGTTGGAAGACTTGAAACTATGTCTCTTGAATGAATAGGGTGGGGGGTGAAAATGGATGACTTATTGGAAGGGTATGGTTAAATTCAGTAAATTTGGTATTTCTATTGGCGAAGAAAAATGAATTCCGATGTTTTGAGAGCTGCCAGGCCTAGATATAGTCTTGAGGGGCAGTTTGCATCCATTGGTTTTATGTGAAAACCGGGCGATTCCAACTTATTTTATTCCCCCTTAATTCTCGTTATCTTTATAATGGTTCTATAGAAATTTTAATTGAATGTAATGGAAGGCAGCCCAGAGGTAGTGAGAAAAGAAAAAATTAACACATATAAAATACGGTGTAATTTATTGGAATCTTTCCTCCTTTCCTTTCAAACTGACGTTTCGGAGGTTTTTTCCCTCAAACCCCTGAAAGAAATTATATTAACGAAGGAGTATGTTAACGAAGAAGATATATGCTTGGCTCGCGGATAGAAATTCTTATTTATAACACCGGATAGTGACTAGGTGATGATGGGATTCAGCGCGAAGATATCTATTAGTGTGTAGATATTTCTTTCAACGTAAACACAATTTTTACTTTACCATACAGGGGGGTATAGTCAAGTATTGTAATCGTGCATGAGAAAAAGTGGTTTTTTCCTTCTTTTTTTTGAAATATCTCAAAAATGGCCGGAAACTATTTTGATTAAAAAAATTGAGCAAAACCATGGCATTTCTGCTCTATAAAAAAGCCTCTAATAAGTGAACATCGAAAAAATTATATTTTTCGAGATAATAATTGTTTTGTCAAAATGTCTGTTAGTTAGTCAGTCTGGTTGTTAGTCTGTGCGTTACCAAATTTTTGTGGACGAGCTAGCTCAAAAACTGAGTGTGAATATCGAAACCAAATTTCACACGTAGTTTTGGTCCATTGAGATTAAGAGCTGATTAGATTTTCGGTGCATATCGACCCAAAATTAAGGGGGTGTGAAGGGGGGTTAAAAATTAAAAATTCTAGGCCATTTGAGCAAACTCAACCAAATTTTGTATACATAATCAGTGGGACCCCCAGAAGTCTAAAAATGCAAAAACTAACCGCCCAAAATGGGCGGAGGGTTGAGGTCAAAAATGAAAATCTTGGCCATTTACCAAACTCAACCAAATTTTGTATTACATAATCAGTGGGCCCCTAGGAGTCTAAAAATGCAAAAAAACTAACCCTCCTCCGCCTCACCTTGATTATAAATAATTTAAATTTTATTAAATATTAAATATGAGTGAGGGGCCAGGTTGTATGGTAAAGTCAAGTGGATGGCCACATCAGAACACGTCAGCTTATTTGGATCTAGAAATCCCTACTAAAATCCCTTTTTACTTCCACTTCATGAGTGAAATTATTGTGTGGGAACACCAGTGTATTTTAATTTCTATCTTTTAAGGTTTTCATTAAAAAGTGACAATGTTTTGATGTTCTTTGAGCTAGAAGATCTCAAATTATGCGTACTTTATCTTCCACTATTAATTAGTAAGTGAAAGTAATAAATACTTTAAAATCAAATCAAAAAGATTGTAGTCTGCATAATCTGAAATGTTTTAAATAAAGTCGGAAAGGCTGTCCTCCCAGGAATCAGATACCAAAAGTTTTCAGAGCTGATAGCAGTCTGTGAGATAAACCCATCTGAGATATGCCATATAATCAGGCACTAGTACAATCAAAGATCTTAAATTTTCAGTGGGTATTAAATCATCTTACGGTCATACAATTTACCAGTTTAAATATAATTTGATGAGTTAAAATTTCGAAACAAATTCATTTCATAAAACTGCCACTATTCAAATATGTAACTAATTACTATGAGATACATTTTGAACTGTACTAAAGTCCGAGTTTATAAAATAAATTCTGAAAGTTTGCAGAAATTATAGGAAATTTTATATATTGAAGGAGACAATAAAAAGTGTCTTCTGCTGGAATTATAAATTTTCATTTATTTAGCAGCTTGAGACTATAGTTTCTGAGGGCTTTTGCCCTCTTCATCTAAGTCTATTACTGATGGTTTCACAGGAATTCATTTATGAATTATATAATTATTATAAATAAATAAAATTTATAATTCCAGCAGAAGACACACTCTTTTATTGTCTCCTTCAATTATAAAATAAAAATTAAACAGATTTGTCCCTCTGCTTAAAAATATGCTCGTGAGAGTATATATAATTTTGCTTACAGCTCATAAGGGCTTTAGTCTTTGAAAATCTCTTTGATTTGATTTTATAAATCGACTCTAAAATTTTACCAGCAAAACAACACTCTAGTAATAGAAATGAATGGTTTCAAAAGAGATTAAGGTTTGGACAATTCTTCCTCTTGGTTCTCCCAGAATTGCGTAGAGAGGGTGGAAACTCTCTTTGATGTGTACTTTACTTGTTAAGCTTTTGCTTACTTATTGGGTGTATTTTATTATTATTTATTTATTTATTTTTATTATAATATTTAAATTATTTTAAAAATACATTATTTATTCATTCATACATGATCCCTGGTGAAAGGTCTAATACAATATTGAACTAATTCTAGCTAATAATTTGTTTTTTAATGTGTATTATTGATAGTATATTAAAAATATAATAATTAAAATGCATTATCAAAGGCATATTTGAAATGATTTTATGACAGATGAAACCTTTGACACCAAATATTTGCTCCTATTATTTATTGGTATATATTAATTATATACTTTTGTATAATTCTAGTAATAATAATTTTTTTCTAATTTAATAGATTGTGGAGTAGGATATATCTTACTTTCAGTGCTTTTGTATAATTTTGACTAAAAGATTCCAACAATTTACATGATTTTGTTATTGTTAAATCTATTTGAATAGATAGAACTGTTTAAATTCCAAATTGCTTTTTCAAACAAAGAGCAATCCATATGCAAAAGCTCACTCATTCTTATTTGAACGACTCTTTTCAAAAATTTTAGCTTTTTTAGATAATCCTTCCCCACGTCCCATTTTGAAGCCGTTCACTCTGAATACACACATACATTACTATCAAATTTTGTTTGATTTTTCAAGTCTTCTGGGATTTTAGATTGTGATCATACCACTTTTATAGTCTCGGCTCCGGCCCTTATGAATGATTTCATTCACAATGGCGACACCTTCCTCTCTTATTACAATGATGTAACTTACGATTGCCAATCTTCTGAGTTTTGTTTTTTTAAGCAAATTAATTGCCGTAACAATACAAAGGTAGCCATTTTCACCTTAAATAGGGTAAAAAACAGTATCACTGCTACTACTTTTCTTGTTTGCATTTTAACCTTATCTTTTAGGCGGGTGGGGGAGGGGGCATAATATATTATATCCGAGCCCTGGTCCTGCCCCCTCCACCAGGAAGCCGAGACAGCTCAAACGCACATCCATCAGCCAGACCCCAGCCAACCCACTGGTCACATTTACGTGCGGCCCTCGGTCTTATAAAGATACCAGCTGCAGAAGCCTTTTAACGGCGCCAATGTCCATGAGACTGCTTAATCACACCGACCCTGAACATTAGTAGTTTTTAAAATATTAATTTAAGTTAAATAAATTAGGGAATGAAGAAAAGTTACCTGTGCCAACGGACAAAGGATCAGCCGGGATTCGAACCCAGGATTCTTCCGCATGTTAACGTGCCTTTATAAAACCTTACCTCTTATCCTCTCGGCCACTGACTGAACTCAAGCTAATACCTAATGTCTCTGGTATTTGAATTTCATTTATTTAATCACATACTAAACACGCTTTTTGCAGCTCTGTAGTTGGCTTGATAATTAAATCTATATTCAAACGCCTCCCATATTCCTGAGCAAAAGGTAGAAAATAATATTTTTCTTTAACTCAAGGCCTTCTTCTTGTAGTAAATCAGAAAAACAATTAAATATAATCAGCAATATGAAACGAATAAAAAGATTTTTTATATTACGGCAAAAAGTCAGCCGGGATTCGAACCTAGGATCTTCGCATATAACCTCTATTGGTTGCCTGGATGAAGAAAAAACCAATTATTTTCAGCTTTTAGGTTTGCGCTCAATTGGGAAGCGTTTAGATATAATAATTTAAAATTTTCTGTTGCTATTTACTACTCTTGCTGAAGCTTTTTCATGACATTATTCGGTAACACACTTTTTACTACAAAATCCTGTTGTTTTTCATTATTTTAAATCGCATTAAACTAATTAAAAGAAATAGCATTCCCTATAATTCCACAAAGAATAACATAAGATAATTTAATTTAATTTAACAAAGATACGAAATGCAAAAATTGTACTAGACCGAAATAACCAACAGATATTCGTTTGTCATTTTTCTTAAAATAAGACACGCTAATATTGTTCCGTGTGTGACTTGACTAATAATTTTGATAGATAAAAGCTCTTTACACTTATGAACATTACGTTCTAATGTGAAAATGATCGTGACCAAAAATATGGCGGGGGGGGTGGCAATTAGAAAAAGCTTCGCCTGTGTGTTCTGAGGTTATGCATTCGAACTCGAACGATCTGAATTGCTGGTTGCCATCAACAGAGTTAAATGTTCAAACATGTATTTTGAACTAAGATTGGAGTAATTTTCGAGAGACAGATTGATGGTAGGTTGAGTGGTAGTTGATGCGCATGTCCAAAGAAAGAAGATAATTCATACTATCTTTCTATTTTTATTCGCTATTCAAAAAATTGAAGCAAAAGCAAAAAGATAGTATAAATTATCACACTTCTTTGACTGCCAAGCATCAACTATGCAACTCAATGTTTTTGAATGTCGATAAAAAAAACTAATAATTTCGATAGTTGAAACTATTTTTAATTATAGTTATTACCAGACAAATACGTACATTTTGTTGTTGGGTCATTCAATGCATGTTTTCTTTTCGTATCTCGTTGTAGTATTGTTTTTTCACATTAATTTACACTGATTGAACACTTTCAGTGTACGTTTGCATTCACTTACAATACAAATGGCTAAATACGAAATCTTTTGTAAAGTCAGGTCTCGAAAAAAATATTTAAAAAAAATTAAAAGTATTCTTATTTGTGTGCTTATTTGGAGATCCTCAATGCGACCCGTGGTAGCGATTTAAGTTGGCCCGCCCTGCATTAGACTATGGAACCTGTGTTAAATTTAATGAAAGATAAAGTCATTTTCTTTTTAACATAAGTAAAACCATTATAGCTTCCAGAAAAATCACTTGGGATTTAAAAATCGTTCTTATTTGCTATACATAAGAAGAGATTAAATTAATTTGTTAATTTTTTTCTACAATTTTAGGTCAAGCCATTTCTGAACAGCAACATGTTCAAAAATCAACTAAAACTGCCCCTCCATTGGATACCTCCCCTCAGACGGACCAGATAAACATTCTAAAAACACTAATAGAGTTCCATTTTACTTTTTTGGATAAATTCATTTTTAATATCTTTGTTCTCATCTCTTGCCGTCAGAGGCCCTACCAGCTGGTCACTTGGCTTCCATGAGGAGCCGATAACGACAACACCTATTTCCTATATAATCAGTTTTCTTAGGACTCCCTGATGATGGGCTACTACGTTCTTATATGTAGTTCATTTAGTTCTGATTTCTAGCTTCAATTTGACTTGCTTCCTAAGACAACCGTGATGCGTACAAAGCTTACTTGATGTATTGTTAATCTTTCTATTGTTTATATTTATATTTATATATTGTTGTTAAATAAATGTTTTAAATGAGATTACGAGTTCTTAATTAAAATGATCGTAATATTGGCGCCCGAACAATGTGAAAATGATAAGAAAACCTAGTAGACCACTAGCGAAGAGGAATAAGAAAATGATTTTGCGAATATGGAAATAACGAGGGAGGAGATATCGAAGATCAAGGATCATATAAAAAAGGTGAGCATAGAGTAATGGATTTGGAAGAGGAGGTGAATAAATTAAAAATGAATTCGAAAAAATAATAAAAAATTAAAAGATGATTTGGAAGAGGAAAAAACAAGAGGATAGAGTTGAAGAAATAATAAAAAGGAAGGAAAATTCGGAAAGGAAGTGATTTCGAGATTAATAGGAATATTCAATTAGCAGACGTGGAAAATTCTTTCCGGTGTTTAGAGCTCTCCGAGGAAGATCCAGTTATTTTTAAAAAGGTCGAGAATACTCTATTAAAATATAAAGTACCGGAAGATGTTTGGCTCGTGGTGGTTTCGGATCAGTTGTTAGATAAGGCCAAGACATGGTGGCGGGTGATCAATCAATTTCAGCGTTGGATTGGAAAGATTTTGAAATAAATTCTCCGAGAATACGATAGTTTAATCGTAGTCTCAAAGTTAAAGGTTATGTTTTATGAGGAGAAACAAAGAAAAGACGAACCTATAAGGTTATTTATTGAGAATAAGATGGCTTTATATAAGAGAGCTTTTTCCGGACGAAGATGCTGGTTCAATCCTTCAAGTTTTAGTGGAGATGATTACTCCACGTGTTAGATCGTCCATTAGGGAATGAAATTCACTGATATTGAAGGGTTTATGCAGACGGTAGAAGAAATAGAAAGGGATTTAAAGGATATGGATAAAGAAGAGAAGACAAGTCCCACTCAGGATAGAAGTTGCATTCAGGATAGACGTTTTTGTGGATTCTGTAGGCGGGAAGGACATGGGAAGGCACGCTTCAAAAAGAAACGAGTGGAGGGGCAAGGAAAAGGGATTCCTTGTCAAAAAGCAGTAGGATTCCCTAAGAAAGTAGGAATAGAAAGTGAGATCAGTAGTCATATTATTTGTTGTGTGAATAAATTTTCGGAAATCATTAGTCCATCAATGGAATTACAAATAGAGGAAAGTAGAAGGGCATTAACTAATGAAGATGATTTAATTCCGTACTGGTTGAAGGAAGTCAAGGAGGATGGAGTTGAATATAATGGAAGAGGAGAAACTAGATGCTGGTCAGATGAAATTAAATCAAAATAAGGAAGAGTTACTTCATCAAATAAAATTATATTTAGAAAAATCGATGGATGGAGCAAAAATTATTGAAAACAGTCAAGAAAGGGGAAGGTTAGTTAAATATCATTCGAGTTATTTTAAACCTAGGAAGAAAGAAGAATGATCCTGTGGGAAGCTGCGTCCGTGTTCTAAGGAGGGGAGAATTGATGCGTACAAAGCTTACTTGATGTATTGTTAATCTGTCTATTGTTTATATTTATATTTATATATTGTTGTTAAATAAATGTTTTAAATGAGATTACGAGTTCTTAATTAATTATATTATATATATTATATATTAATTATATAATATAATTATATTAATTATATTATAATATTATAATATTATATTATATATATAATATTATATAATATAATATTATATTATTATTATATATTATATTATTATTATATATTATTATATTATATATTATTATATATTATATATAATAATTATATATATATATATTATATATAATATATATATATATATATATATATATATTATATATTATATATATATATTATATTATATATTATTATATTATAATATTATAATATATTATATTATATATATAATATTATATAATATTATATTATATAATATATATTATATTATATATATTATATATATAATATATTAATATTATAATATTAATATAATTATATAATATAATTATATTAATTATATAATATAAAATCATGTACTTGAAGAGAGTAATAAACCAGTGATTTATACATTTATTATTTATTCATCATATTTTTTGGAATTATTATTCTCAAGAATACCCTAGGAAATTCCTATCTCACAGCTATTAGTGCTCAGATCATTAAACCAAACACTTATTCCGAGGTAGCACAATAATAATCTATAAATATTCTGATAATATCTTCTCTGGACATTGGAATATGATGTGAATAATCTTTCAATCTTAGTAGATATTCTGGGAATATTCTTAGAACTAAAATATTCGTGTAGGACATTAAATTCTTTTTCCCGGATATTCTTAGCTGCGCATTCTTGGAATATTCGGAAAAGAATATTCTCAGAATATTGAATCCCATTTAAATATTTTGTAGATCTCCTGGAGATAATTGGAATATATGTCCTTTAAATAACTCAGAATATTCTGGGGATATTGTGTGTTACCTGCGTTCACATACAGTCCACTCATTCCTACATTCAAAGTAGATTCGGCCCTAAAAATCTTAACTTTTGTACCCTGAAAACGGGGTTTCTATGTGTAGTAATATGAAAATAGTGTCTTCTTGTTTGGGGTCTTATTGTTTCTGATATTTTTTATTTTTATTTTATTTATCTCTTTTTTTTTTAATTCAATTTTTTTAGTGACATTAAATATTAAAAGTTTATAGCAAAGTATACAACTATGAAATTTCATCTCAATATAGGTACTAAATTGTAGTATCTTGGTCGCGACAAACTAACATACCTTTAAGGTTCCATAGCTGCATCAGAAACTTTTAAAGTGGAAAAAATCTTAGCTGAATTGCGTGCTTCTGCCTACTAGGAAGAAAGATAAAAATCAAATGAAATTTATTTTCAATTATTAGGTCTAAAAATGACTTTATAACTTTATTTAGCAAAAAAAGTTAACGATTTGATAAGATTAAAAAAAAACTCTTTTAATTGGATTGGTTTCTATTTTCAATTGATTCTTCCTGAGATAACTTTTTATTTAATCTCTTAATTCTTTTAGTAGAATTTCAGTGTGGATTCTAAAAATATAAAGAATATACTGAAAGCTTCTCTAGATAGGTAATTGATTGTTTATTGGAGAGAGAATGAAATATTTTTCAACAAACAAAATAACCCAATCTGCAGATGATATGATTTTTGATATGTACTGAGAAGCAGGCATGCCAGAAGATTCTTTTAATTATAATGTTAAACTCCAAACCAGTCATGCAAAAAGCACCGTTAAGGGATCATACTTCATTAACCCTTTTAAACCCTGAAGAAGAAAAAAGAAGGGAAATATTTTTTAAAGAGAATGAAAATGACGTTCTATTAAATATTTTATTGGAAATTTTTAATTTTTATCCTTGGGCTTTCTTTTCGTAAATTCCCCATTTAATTAAATGGATAGTTAATTAAAACAAAAAATACTTAGGCAATTTTGTTAAGTTTATAACTTGTAGTGTTTTAAGTGTTTTACAACATTAGGTGGGGCACAAGGTCCTATCTTTGTATACATTATAAGTAGAGACCGGATTTTTTGCAGTAAAAATGCAGTAAAAGATGGCAAAATAAATTTTTTATGCGGTAAAAAATTAAAATTTAGGACAAAAAGGCTAAATATTTGAAGGAGTGCTAGGAATCTGGACTCTAATTATAAGTAAAATAAAATAAATTGACACGTTCTGATGTGTCCATCCACTTGACTTTACCATACATTTCTGGTTGAGTTTGGTCCAAGGGCTTAGATTTTCATTTTTTTCACTCCCCCCCCCCCCCCCCCATTTCAAGCGGTTTATTTTTGCATTTTCAGTGTTTATTTTACTGATTATGTAGGGTAAATCCGGGACAGACGCCACACTCGGGAGAGATGCCGCACCCCTTGTAGTTCAAAAAGTACCAGCTGGATCCTAGTGCAGGCCAGTCCTTCTTATCAGTTGGACGTTTATATTGATAGGAAAACTGTTTTTATCTGATTGTGAAGAATATTTTACTGACTACACTAAGAATCTTATTATACACTATAAAGTTTTTCTTAAGCTTCACTTATTAATTTATTAAGAGCTAATATTTTAAATATTCGAATAAAGTCAAATAGATAGTAAACAACGAAACCTTTAGTGAGGTTATGAGTCGGATTTTGGTTTGTTTGCTACTAATCGTGGCAAGAAGGAGGGTGTGGCATCTCACTCATACTAATTGGGAGAGATGCCACACTTCGATGAAAACTACTGTTCAACTTCCAAGAAATATGATTGGTTGCGTTGTGCAACATGCCAGAGATGGCTTCTTGAGGACTTCACTATTTTGAAGAATTTTGTGTCGATTGTGGTCGCCAAAATAGAAAAATTTCTAAAAAAGACTAAATATTGTTCAATTATCATTGTTTTCATTTGGCAAAATCTTGTTTAAAATCTTTAAAGAACTTTCTATGTTCAAAATATATTTTTTTAGCTTTTTTTATACCTAAAATTTTTTTTTAGTTCTTAAATACTTTTAATAACAATATTTTTACTACTAATATTGTAATTTGTAATTTGTAATTTAAAGAAGTGTGGCATCACCCCTGACACCTGTGGGTGAGACGCCACAGAGCAACGTTTTACAAATAAATTTTTTCTACTTATTATACTTTTTTTAATTTAATAATAACCCATTACACACTTAATACATTTTATTGTGTTAACATAACAAATATTTACTTATAGTTAGCTGCACAATAGGCTTTAGAATAATGGGTTTTTTTTAATGTGTGGCATCTCTCCCGGATTTACCCTATACAAAATTTGGTTGAGTTTGCTCAAATGGCCTAGATTTTTATTTTTTGACCCAGAAATAAAATATTTTCGTTATTATAGGTTCATTTTATACGAGTTATATTTCATTTTTCATATTTTTTTAGTTTGAAAATATTATAATTTTAAATTTTGACCTCCCCCCCCCTCGCCTTCTTAATTTTGGGTCGATATGCACCAAAATCTAATCAGCTTTTAATCTCGCGCATCAAAACTACATGTGTAATTTGGTTTTGATATTCACACTAGTTTTTGAGATACCTCGTCCACAAAATTTGTTAACGCACATACTAACAGACTAATTAACATACTAACAGAATAACAAACTAACAGACATATTGAAAAAACAGTTATTATCTCGAAAAATATAATTTTTTCGATGTTCAGTTTTTAGAGCTTTTTTGTATACCGAAATGCCATGGTTTCTCCCAATTTTTTTAATCAAAATAGTTTCAGCCGTTTTTGAGATATTTCGAAAGAAAGAAGCAAAAAGAACACTTTTACACGGTTACAATACTTGACCATACATACCCTGTATGGTAAAGTAAAAAAAAAAAAATGAATAATTTATTAAAGAAATCGTGGTGAGTTTTGAAAAAGTTTTCATTTTCTTCTATTTCTAAAAGGGGCTATTTTTAAAACTCAAATGACAAAAATAAATGGAAAGATTGAAATTCCAGTTTATTTTCTTGTTTAAGAACACAGAACATAATACCTTTTTGTATTGTTAGCCTGAGAAAATTTAATTTATAAGTATTTATACCAGAAACACTTGATCTTGTAGAAGAAATGTTCTAGCCTTGCTGCTAGCACCAGAATTAATGAATTCTCAATTCCCTTGGATATTAGTTGTGAAAAACTAGCACGAGGTAGCATAGAGCCATAGAGGTTAAATTTTTTATTCTGCTGTTTTGAGAATATTTCAAATAATTATCTAAGTAGTATTAAAATTGTATTTTAAAATATACATAAATATGTAATATATGTCTATTTAAAAAAAATACTTATCTTTCTTAGATATATTTTTTTTTCTGTGGTAATTTAAATAAGACTGAATATGTCTGAGTTGAGGGTTCCTTAACATTATCTTCATATAAAATCCCAATCATAGTGGGAAAGAGAGGGCGATATAATTCTTTCCCTCTCTCTTCTAACTTTATTAGCAAATAAACTATAAACACGCGTAATAATTAAAATAGCCATCTATCAGTACTCAATTGCTCTAGAATTGCCCGTTTTGCTTATTTTCAATTACAAATATTCAATAAATTTTAAATTATGAGAACTCGAGATTATTTCAAACAAGTAGAGACACGCATGGACAAGTTGAGACCTGTTGCGGGATCAGTTTAAAAAAAAACATTTTCTCGAATATTTCGAATTTATTAATTTTCTCTGATGAAAAAATATCAATTAAGTAAAAAAAATTTATTGATAGCTATATAAGATACAAATTATTTTCATTTGGTATAAATGATTTTAGTTAAACTTAATGAGCTATATATAAATTAGTAAGCAAATATGTATTTTCACATTACAATGCACACAATTTTTATCTTATACCTGAGAAGGTTTCCTGAAAATACAAAATGCATAATCTTGAATGGTTTTAGTAAATGAGCTGAAAATTGGTACGCAGCTATGTTACAATGCACTAAATTTTAGCTTTTTAAATTAAAACCTTTCCTGAGAGTACAAAATGCCAATCTTGAAAGGTTTTAGTTAATGAGTTGAAAATTGGTACTGAAATATGTATTTTCACATTACAATTCACCAAATTTTAATCTTATACCTGAAAACGATTTATAAAATAATTTTATCTAATGAAACTCGATTCGAATCTATGTATTTTCACATTACACTGTACTAAATTTTAGCTTTATACCTGAAAACATTTCGCGAAAATATATACATTTTTTTGAATGACTGTAATATTTTTCTTGGTTATTTTTAATATTGTTTAATTTGAGTGAACAGTAAAAAAAGATATGATTGTAAAATGGACCGATGAAATAAATCCATTTGATAAACACAAATTTCTGCTCTACTCTCGGCAAAATAAAAATTTATCAACAAATTTATTAGTTGGTCTATTTAGAAATAAAATTAAAAAATTATTGGTTTAATTATGTTTAGAAAAACATGGTTATTTCAAAAATTTCTAATTTGGATGAATTTATTAAGAAACCAATAAATCTCCATTGCTTTTCTATTAATTATTATTGGAGTAAATTAATAAAAAAGTAACTCTAGCACTTTATAATTTTGTGCAACGGCTGCATATCGAACTGTATTCTAATGGTATCATCATTCTGTAAAAATTTAATCAAAATCAGTTTTTTTTAATTGGGTAATTTTCGTAGACCGCTGGGCCGGGTTCCGAACCTGCCTTACGTCGGCCCTGTCCGTTCCTTGTATCAATGGTTCTTAACCTATGTGTCGCAAAGAATATTTTTTGGGTCGCGCAGAGTCATTAATAAAATATTATTATTTATTATTATAAGTTGAAGAATATATTTTGATTTAACATATTCAATACTATAAAAAATGAAAATATGAAAAACACGCTCTTTTTCATTAAATTTTCCTTAGACCGAAAGGTACCTTTGGTTATCATAATTGTTACAAAATAATATTATATCTGAATTAAAAAAGTCATCATTGAAAATTGAAGAAAATTTCTCAAGTATCGTCTAAAAAAGGTAATTAAATTTTTTGACGGGGGGGGGGGGTGGTCGCGACATGAACATATTTCTCAAATTTGGATCGCAGCTTAAAAGGGTTAAGAACGACTGCCTTATATCATCCAAAATGAGAAATAAAATTCGTTCTTATTTGTCGTTGATAAGAGAATAAGGAAAGAATTTGTGGAATTTTGAAAAGTATTTCACTGGTATCTCAAAAAATGTGAGTTGACAATTTAATAGAACTTTTGGCCACAAAAGCTCAGAATATTCTTTCTACCTTCTAGTTTTATTTTAAAAATATACATTGTGGATTCACTTTACTTTTTCCTTTTTAATTGTTCATAAAATCGTATAATTAAATATATGATCAGTATTTCAGAAATTATAATTTTAATAATACAGTTATTTAATTAACAATTTCAAAGTGAGAAGAGAAAGGTAAATTTAGATTCAACCTTTTATTTGGCTCTAGGGCGAATAATTACAATCCCTTAAAAGATTTAATGGAATTAAAAAAAATGAATATAATTATAAATAAATGAAAAATTAAGCCCTGATAAGAGCTATGAATCTAGTACATTTTGTGCAGATACAACATATTTTTTCAAAATTGGAAAAAACATTACAGACGGGATGATTTCAAAATGTTTGATTTTAAAGCATTGATGTAGGTACTTACATTAATTTATATTATATATTTAGTATAATAATAATAATATATTATAATAGGAAGGAAAAACTAATTGCCTATTAATGGGAAATCTGATCTTGGAGAAGTTATATTTATAACATATACAAAGCACTAAGCTTTCGTGACATGAATCCATTAAGTTTCGTCGCCTTTTACCATGCTGAAGTACTCTACACCCTCATTTTCATGGCTTAGATTTATTGTTCATATAATAACTCAGTAGGTATGCATATTTTTGGATTTTTTATTTGATCTTTGATTTTTTTTTTGTAAATTCAACGAAAAATAGATGGATGAGTGATTACGATCTTATTTATAGACGGAATATTTTGAAGGGAAAAATTTCTTTTAGAAATGTTTCCTTTTAAAAATATTTATTGGGGAGTTGTGTGGCTGCGTAACACCACACTACATCACAAATAAAAACTTTTCAATTAACATCACATTGCTTTAGTATCGTTGTTTCGATGACCAGAACGAGCCCTCTTCAGTCAGCTCTGTCCCATGCCAGGTCTTTGACCTCTCTCTATGAATCACATCCCACAACCTTAATTATTTGGGCAAAATATTCTAATCTAGGCCTTCCCTTCCGATTTTCTTTCCTATATCCTCTCCAAGATAGGCCTAAGCAATCCCCCGTGTCTCAGTGTGTGCCCCATCATCTGACCTCTTCTCTTCCTCAGACTTTTCCACAAGGTTCTTCATTCTCCTATTCTTCCATGAACTTCGTCATTTGTAATTCTATTCATCCATTTGATATTCATCATTATTCTGTAGCACCACATTTCAAAATCCTCCAATCTCTTTCTCTCCGCTTCTCCAATCGTCCATGTGTCATATCCATACATGGCGATGCTCTATACATATGTTTTCAATAGCATCTTCCTATTTTATAAGCTGTTTGAGGAGGAGCATAACAATTTTTGTTTTGAGTTAAACCCCATTTTTGTTTTGGTAATTGGTGATTTAATTTCTTTTTGACTCGACCCATTCCCATGTGATTTTAATTCCTAGATAGTCGGATTTCTTACTCCTTCTAGGTTTTCTTGGTTAATTCTGATGCATTCCTGTCTTGCTTGTTTTTTCTTTGTACAATCTAGGACCTTGGTTTTACTGTAGTTTATTTTCATTTTCATTTCTTCTATTAGGATTTGGTTGATTCCGTTCAAAGCGTCCTCTAATTCTTTTTTATTGCTTCCTAAAAGAGAAATGTCATCAGCAAATCTTAGCATAGCGATCTTTTGTCCTTGGATTTCAATTCCCGTATCAATTTTATCCTTGAATTCTTTTATCACTTCTTCTATGTATAAGCTTAAAACCATTTGTGATAGCACATATCATTCTCTTACACTTTTTTTTGTTATTTTGGCTTACCTTTGTTCATCTCCAATATTTATTATCACCATCTGGTTTTGATAAAAATTGTAAATTAGTTTTCTCTCCCTAAATTTTATTTCCGCCCGTTTTAAAATTTTGAACATAATTTCCCAATTTACATTATCGAATGCTTTTTCTAGATCTATGAACCCAATCTAGACTCTTCCCTTATAAAAGAAAGCACTTTCTATTATTATTAGCCTAAGAGAGAGAATTGCTTCTCGTGCTCCTGATCAATTACATTGTGTTTATAAAACTATTGTTTCTTTGATATTAAACGGGCATAATAAAATAATACTAGGAAATGGATTGAATGTTAATATAGTCTCGTCTATTAAGTTCGAAAATGGAAGTAATTTATTTTCTAATAAAACAATTCATTCTTTCAGAGTATAAAACGTCACGAGATTTGCTTTTTTCAACGCGAAGAAAACTTTCAATTATGATTTATATTGCATGTTTAATCGTCAGCTATTTATTTTTATTTTTAATATTTTAGTTACTGAACTTTATTTCTATTTTTATAATCAAATAAGAATCGTTTTATATAAATGTATATTTTGATAAAATGTTATGTTGTAGATTTTATATATGTAATATTTTTTGAGTTTGTAAAGTTAAACAGTTGTACATTGACGATGGACGCGTTGGCCGAATGCAACAGTAATGCTAATTCTAGCTTAGTTCATTCGGCTCCGAGTTAGTTCGCGGCGTTTACTCAGTGTTGGAGCTAGAAATTGTAAACTCATAAACAAATTTGAGCTCTTTGCCAACATTAATAATAAAATTCAGCTAAATGACCAAGGATCATTCCGGTAAAACATTTTCACTTCTTACTGCGTAGCTTAACAAGTTCAGCATTTTATTCCAATGGGTGGCTTTTGAAAATTAAACCTTTAAAATAATTTTTCTTAGGTATTGATCAAAGTCGAGTCCTCTTTTTGGTTCTAAATGCTCTCATATTCACTAATGATAGATTCAATAGACACAAAACTCGGAATAGGTACATAAACTTTAATTTAAACTGGATTATTGAGCAAGTAGTTTATACTATAGTGAATCATATTTGAGACTTTTTAGCGTATAGATATATTTCCTAGCAGTATATTTAACTTTGCAATAGTATTTGTAATTATCTCAACAGTTACTAAAAAAAAAAATTTTTTTAAATTAATTTATAAGGAAATTGGATAAATAAATTGAATTCAGAGTTTTATATTGAATAAGACGGACGTTTCGTCACTATATTGGTGACTTCTTCAGCGACTTATTCTTCAATTCAATTGTCTGATATTATTATACGAAACATTCCATCTTTTTTTAATGTATCTTATTATTAAACACATTTATTTTTCATCATAGTTAAAAAAAGAACCACAGAAAGCACACTTGTGTTGAAGAATATAAGTCGCAGAAGTAGTCACAAATATAGTGACGAAACGTCCGTCTTATTCAATATAAAACTCTGAATTTAATTTATTTATCTAATTTCCTAAGATCTTATAAATTAAGGTAGTTGTTTCGCGACAATGCTAGCAAAGAGTTAATGCTAGAGTATATTGAACAGACAATAAGGATTCATAATTCATAAGCCCAAAACTTTTTGCTGTTTATGTACTACTAATAGCCAATCCCGTGCTCGTTAGACAAATCTGGCAACGCTGTCCGAGCTTGTATATATTTTATCATAGAAATGTCAGATAAAGTACATTATAAAAGGAGATTTATAAAACAAAAAGTTCTTAATAAGCGATTGAAAGCTGTTGCGACAATGGCTGAAGCAAAAAAACGTCAAAAAATACTAAAGTTAACCCACTTTTTAGGTTAAATATATGCATTGTTGCCAGCTTGTTTTTAGTGTAAATTGTTCATTATACATTTTTGATTATTTATTAATTATTAACTCAAAAACTGTGTTGAAACTATGAATTAAAATTTTATTAAAAAATGTATTTGTTATTGTTTAATAGATTTTTTTTTTTGGCTTTTCGGCCTTTCTAGCCATAAGCCAATTTACGATACTACTTATTATTTTGTTAAAATTTGTCTCTACCCCGGGGTCAGATTTTAGCCGGATGCCTCGAGTCGGATTCGAACCCGGGTCCACTTGGTTAGCAGGCTTGCACGCTACCCCTAGACTAACCCTCCCCTATTGTTTAATGTTGGTTTAGTTTTTTATAACAATGGTAAGAACAGTTTCTTAATTATAATTAAAAATGTATGTAAGTTTTCCGATATCCCGTATAGTGCAATGTAAATATAAGAGTCTGAAAATCTCTATCTTTGGAATATATAATATCTCCGGAACTATATTGTTCATAAGTTTCGTTTTGCCACCAATCGATGCACTAAAAAAAGTATTTAAATAATAATCTATCTAAATTTCAAAAAAATCTTAAGAAAACCTATATGGTGAAACAACTACCTTAATCTCCCAATTCATTGCGCCTGTTTAGGTTATATTATGTATTACTTTAATAAAAATATTTTAAACATTAATAACTTTTTGATGTTCCAAATATAGAAAGTAAATTTAGTTTTAATTTGAATTGTAGTAATTAGATATTTTATTTTATAATTAATCTGACAGAATCATCTCATATGTTTAGAGCAGTGTTCTCACCTGTGTGCCGCGGCACACAAGTGTGCCCTGAGAGGTTGTCAAATACGCCGCTAGGATTTTTGAAAAATAATTAAAATTGCATGGGGGTTTCGTAACTTTGAAATAGTATTTGTAATTATCTCAACTTACTAAAAAAATATTTTTAAATTAATTTATAAGGAAATTGGATAAATAAATTGAATTCAGAGTTTTATTTTGAATAAGACGGACGTTTCGTCACTATATTTGCGACTTCTTCAGCGACTTATTTTTCAACTCACTTGTCTGATATTATTATAAGAAACATTGCATCTTTTTTAATTTATCTTATTCTTAAACACATTAATTTTTCATCACAGTTAAAACAAAGAACCACAGAAAGCACACTTGTGTTGAAGAATATAAAGTCGGGTTCAGACGAGGCTTTTTCTGCTACTTGCTCCTAACTTGTTCAGCTTACTTGTAATTTGGAGCCATGGAGGGGGTCAAAATGACGTCACTCCTGGCTGTCTTACTAGCATGCTTACTTGATTCAAAAGATAGCACTCAAAAAAAAGTTTAGCTACTTGAACCTGGCAGTGGCCAGCCAATCGAAAAAGCATTATTTTATCACGTGGGTAACATGCGCATTGGAACAATACATCAGAAGATATCACAGAACAGCTGATATTTTGTTTCTCACTGTTTAACTCTAATTTTAATTAACTAATAGTTTCTGCAATAATATTATTGTCAGCCATTTTTGTTTGCATGTGAGCTGAAACTGAAAGATGATAGTCCGTCTGTTTGGACTGACAAATGCGAGCGCAACCTACCGGCCCAACTTGAAAATTTTCTAAAAAAGCTCCGTGTGAAACCAACAGGCAAAAAATCAGCCTGATTGAACTATCTTCAAATTGCAAGTAGGTCGAACAAGTAAGGAACAAGTAAGAGAAAATGTCTCGTGTGAACAAGCCTTAAGTCACTGAAGAAGTCGCAAATATAGTGACGTCTTATTCAATATAAAACTCTGAATTTAATTTATTTATCCAATTTCCTAAGATCTTATAAATTAATTAAATTTGGGGTACGATTCTCCAAACAATATTTTTAAATTTAGTGGGCCGCAAATAATTCCAGATATTTTTAGTGTGCCGTCAAACAAAAAAGTTTGAGAAACACAGGTTTAGAGTATAATATGACTTAAGTTTATTTGTATTGTAATATACTCTATATCGTAATAAATACATTTTCCAATCTGTAGCACATTAAAATTCGGTTTTATATAATTCAAATATGTAGTTTTCATATTCCCATTTAGTATATCCATGGAGTAGAACGCCCCAAATTTTTATATTCCACATGACAAAGGGATAAGAAGATATGAATGGACTATTAGAATTGAATGATCAATTTTATACGTATTCCTCGCTAGTCTATTATATCCTATTATATCATATTAAATATGGAAGGATTCTGAATGACTCAATTAAACCGCTAATAGTAGTAATTGGGGACGTGACTAAAATCTCGAGAATGTTGTCCGTGGTATCTGGAAATCTGTTTATTATTTATTTACCTTTCCTGTATGTTGTTTGTAGCACTTAACTATTTAATTACAATCAGTCATCTTTTTTTACATTGTAAACAGAATTGTTCAGCAAATAAAGCATGCTAAAGGGTTTCATTTATTATTAATGGAGTTAAAGCTGATATTCACATTCGTTGCTTTATTTAATAGTGTCCTAGTAACCCGAATTAAGAAATAAAAAAATTAGTCATTTAATAGAAATATAAAAATAAAATAAACGTTGCGCCATAAACATACCTCGATGAATAAATAACCAACTGGTCGTAGAGGAAAGCAGAGAGGTTTTAGAGATGAAAATCAACGAATAAAAATAAGTCTAGCATTTGAAAATAGTTTGAATCTTTTTATATTTAGAAAATTTTTAAAATAGTACCACTTGCTGATACTTGTCCATTTGTTGATAAAATTTTGAATTCTATTCAAAAAATGTTAATTGTTTCTGTATATAAAATAATGTTTTCTAGTTCGATAGAAGCATTAAGCGCGTTATAACGATATACGGCCCCAAATGCTGCAAAAATGATCGAAAATTGACCTCCCGATTGGACTACAACCGAGCCATCAGCCGCGGCGGCCATATGCCAGAAATCATATTCAAATAAAAATGGCAAATTATCTTTCAAATAAAACCAAATACAATTCATCTGAGATTTATTTCATTTTAAAGTTCTATCCTCTAAAAAAAACACCCTAAACTTGCGAGCTGAGCGGCTCATGAGCTTAACATCTTGCATGCATTATTTTCTTTATAATAATATTGTAGTGAGAAAATATTGTGCCATATAAACCCAAACACTGTAGCCCAAGGTGTGACCTTTGCATTGTGAAAAAAAGAGAATAACTTTCAGAAAGTGGGTCGGAGTTCCTTGCGATGAATTTGTCCGCGAAGAATCTGCGCACAATCAATTTGCCCTGCGATGAATTTGTCCCTGATAAATTTGGCCTACCCCCAAAATATATGTATAAAATGTGTAAAAAAAAATATGTTAATAATAACACTGCACGACAAAAATTAAACAAAAATTTCTCCCCATAAACCTAACAATGGATTCCTGTAGAATTTTATACGCTGGTTATCATGCAATTTCCCGATTTTTTCAACACGTCAGAGTTTTGAGATATTATCGGTCAAAATAACGAAAAAGGCCATTTTGACCTATTTTCGAATCCCATTAGATATTAAACAACAATATTTGAAATCAAAGTAATTTATTGGCGTAGTAGAAAACAGCTTCCTCTTTGATTTTCAAACTACCGCTTGCTTTTAGCTTAATAAGAACTCGAGTTATATCTAAAAAACTAAGACCTTATGTTTTTATCTATGTTTATTATCCTTTATAATCACGTAGTTTTAGTTTTTTAGATAAACTCGAGTTATTATTAAGCTAAAAGCAAGTGGTAATTTGGAAATCAAAGAGGAATCTGTTTTCTATTACGTGAACAAAATATTTTGATTTCAAATATTGCTGTTTAGTATTTAATGGGATTCGAAAATAGGTCAAAATGGCCTTTTTCGTCATATTGACCGATAATCTCTCAAAACTCTGACGTGTTGTAAAAAATCGGAAAATTGCATTCTAATCAGCGTATAAGACTCTTCTGGAATCCATTGTTAGGTTTATGGGGAGAAATTTTTGTTTAATTTTTGTCGTGCAGTGTTATTATTAACATATTTTTTTCACACTTTTTATACAAATATTTTGGGGTAGGCCAAATTCATTGTTAGTTTTAGAAATTTTTTGTAATTGTGTAATTGAAGCACCTCGGACAAACATACAAAAGGCTGATGAAAAACCTATTGAATCAGGTACAATTAAATATACGTTTTAATACCCAAAATGCACATTTTTATGATAAAATTTTCTTCTTATAATACTCTTAAAAAATTAATACAAAAAATAATT
Source organism: Forficula auricularia (assembly GCA_024734495.1). Lineage (NCBI taxonomy): Eukaryota > Metazoa > Arthropoda > Insecta > Dermaptera > Forficulidae > Forficula > Forficula auricularia. The sequence continues at coordinate 628,139 of JALMQS010000165.1, forward strand.
TTATAGATTACATTTTTTCATTTATTATTTATTTTATCAAAAAATAAAATTGAATTGCTAAAAATAATCTGAAATTTGGCGCCCCTAAAAATCTGGCGCCCTAGGCGCCTATGCCTTCAGCTGGCTACGTTCATAGGTTTTTATTAAGCAATTTAAGACCAAATCTCAAAATATCAATTAAAACCTGGTCTTTATTTTCTCATTGAATAACAAATTACCTACACGTGTAAACATATTAAAGTTTAATTAAAAACATCCTATTCATTCATTTCTTAAAGATCATTTTCAAAATTATCCAAACAATCCGACCATTCAGTAAACACCTTTATGAGCACATATAAAAGATTCTCCTCTGCTTAGATGAGCAATCTATTTCGAGTGCTTGGTTCCTCCTCTTCCTTCGCTTGGAACAACACAAAGCCTGTACTCGTCTCTTTATAGACGAGAAACAACATTGTAGATTAGTCTTCGCGGTGGTCCCACCCCTACCCTTCCAATTCTTGCTTGTGTGCGAGAATAAATCCCTACCCTTTCGAATCGGGAGGATCAGAAGAAACGAAAAATATAAAAAACTGAAAAAAAGACTGAAGAAATTTTCATCCCGTCTCTGTCTGGTGGCGTCTGGCCCACCCAGCAGCCCCTCGCCTCGTCCCACCAGCAGCTATTCTTTTTTTCCGTCGTCTTCTATTTATAATTTCAACTAAACATTGCTACTATTATGAATTTGTTGAATGGAAACAGACCACCCGATTTTGTATAAAAACATTGTGGAGGGGATGTTTTGGGATGGCGTAGGGGGGCCATCCAAGATTGCAATCTGTTGGATGAGACTGACACAGATGCAGTTTACAAGTAACCCGCCCCTATGTATAAAATGTTTCAATAGAAACATGTGATTTGAGATAAAGAAATACACAAAAAGGACCGAGAGGATTCTGCTCGCTCTCCTCTCTTTTAGTTTAGAGCTCAATCTCCACCCACAAAAGAGGAAAGAATATATAAAAGAGAAATAAAGATTATGTTCGCTTATTTTAATCCAACAGATGGTTTAGATAAAAACCTGAAATATAAAAAACATGATGGTAAATAAAAAGTGAAACAAAAAAATAATATTTAATACTGCATCTCAGTCTTTGTTCTCTAAGGAGATGGCAATAAAATTCCTTAAAGAACATGACCTATTTGAATAGATTTAAGATGGAAATATTTATTTATAACTTGCTACAAGCAGTGGCGTAGTATTTAGAAAATTAATGAGAGTGGGAATCCAAGCCACAACTTGCCAGAGATATTTTTCTAGAGAAATTAGAAATATGCTGACGAAGTGAGAGTCGAACCGCGTACCGAGAGTTCCGTACCTTATAACTTCCAAAATACTTGAGGTACCAAATTCGTTCTTATTATAAATATTTTATGAATATGAACATGAAAGTACCAGCAGCTGCCACAAAAGAACGTTTATAAATTAAATTTACGTACATACATACAATTAATACATATGTATTAATGTATATTTTTTTAACTGTAAATAAATAAATAAATAAATAAATAAGTAAATAAATCTTTATTCCTCGACCTGCTTAGAGGCACAAATCCTCGGTGGCTAGGTCCTCCAAACATCAATACAATCTAGCTACAATACATTAATAAACATCAATAAAAATTAATTACAACAATTTAACAAATAATAAACAAGTAAAGAAAAAAAAAAAAAGAAAAAAAAAGAAAAAAATAGAAATGTATGCTCATTAACAAATAACATGACCATAGATTTCCATCAAAAGACAAAAAGTAATTTAAAAATTCCGCGCAAAAGCCCGATACCAGGAGTAAGCGACGCATTAGCCATCCCGGCATTTGCCATAAGTTGTTAAGGAAACCTGGTCAAAACCTTAACAAGGATGGTATGACCTTTCTCTACCTCACCTAATCTCTGCTTGTGAGAACTAAATAAAATTTTGCACAACTCTAGGACATTAGGACTTGACAAAATTTATAATTGACATATGTACAAGTTCAGGGAAGTTTTTAAAAGCTAATCTTAATTATGTAATACATACTACTACATACTTATTGTAATTCATCAACATTTAAATAGTATTTGCACTATTTTTAATTATTTTAGTGTCACAAATTTATGTTATAATTATAATAATTATATAATTTAACTAATTCTTTTTCATTAAGAATAATACTATGTACATATTGTGTATATATTTATGTTTTAAATTATTATGTTCGTAAATAAATAGCCAATGAATAAATTATTTAACTGTTCAATTTGATTTGTAAAGTATTCAATTTAATTTGTAAAATGTTCAATTTGAAGTGTAGAACCTGTATTTGTAGTTGATAATGTTGGAATAGGTGAATTTGTGGAATTTTTCAATACTTTTAAATTAAGATGTTTCTAAACGCCGACAGTGCAAACACCACCTAAAAACGGCCAATTTAGAACTGTCTTATAACTTATAACCTTATTTTAAATAAAAATATATTTCATTCTGAAACTTTGGGTCCAGGCACGTTATAAATTCGCATGAAGCTAAAATAAATTTTTATTTTTGACAAGGCTTGGTTCGATCACATATGTGTACCGCATTTTGTGTATAACTCTTAATTGACTGAAGATGGCCAAATAAAATTCAGGCCGAAACGTCTCATTAAAGGTGTTTTATTGAACCCAGTGATTCCATCTTTGGCTGATACCTCCTCCTTCATCTAGTACAAAAATATATTTATAAAAATTAAACCCTAATTCTATTTGCGAGATATCTTTACTGGATACCCCACACTCTCTATGACAGACAAATTCGTCCCTTCTCAAAATAATCATACGATTAAAATTTTAATACGATTTTCCAATTGTTTCTAAACTTCAAGTTTTTGTTCTATTTAGTTTTTTTTAATGCAATGCAACCCCAATGGATCTAGAATGACCCTTGCAAGACCGAAGAAAAGGGAAGATTGATTAAGTGAGAGAGTGGAGTTGTAGGTGTTTATGCACTCGGGTTTTGAAGGTTTGATGATTAAAAGTGCTGGGGAAGATGGAGGCTGGGAGAGAGTTCCAAGTTCCTTGAAGTCATGGGGATATACGCATTGGCGAATGAAGTGGTTCGGTTAATTAATAGGTTAATTCTAGTTTTTATGATTGTATTTCCAAAATAAAGAACTGGTTAAAATTCGATTTTTCTATCTTTAGGGTTTAAAAATGCAGAAAATCATTGATAATTCAAATGGTTATACATGAACAACCCTCGATTCAATGTAAATGTGTAAAATTTTAGTGCAAAGTTTGTATCAATATATATTTTAGGTACTGCATCTCTATACCAAGTTTCAGCTTTCTAATTTAAACTGTTTACAGACAAAAATTAAAACTAAACTAAAATTTGCGAAGAGCATACCGAGTCATAAAAAATCCTCCCAGTGAATTAGAGAAATTTAAAATTTTTAGTAATTAAAGTAAAAGGAAATTCTAGTAGGTTCCAGGCAAAGGATTCTGAAAAACTGTAAATGTATTATTCTACTAATGAGTCAAAGTTGTTTAGCTTGTTTATTTACGTTTAAAGAGATATTTAACTTAAATTTTCCTTTGGTTCGAGTGTTTATTCTAGAGCCCTACTTGAGGGAGGTTTACTTAAATTGAGGGAGGCTTGCCAAGGTAAAGAGGGCCGGCCGTAACTCAGGGATTCTCCGGGGTATTTGCACGACAGTCACACCAACCGAACTAAACAAGCCAGGCGGCAAAGAGGGGACAGGATCCAGAACCAAGAAGGGCAATTCGTCATTGTTGTATCCGTCGAAAGTTGGAGCTGAGGAGAAATGACAAGCAAATGACATCGGCAAGGGTGGGATTCCCACCGGGAATCCCGCCACCCCCCGCCAAATTGGACGCCAACTCGATTCATTTCGACACACAACTTGAACAGTTATCATAAATATACATTAGGGATGAACACCTGGCGAATTAATTAATTTCTCGATGTCGCTAGTAGACGAGAGAAAAATTACAAGCAATTTGTTTGTATTTGTTATCAGTTGATAAAGACAGGTTGCGGTAATTGAATCGACATCGCCCTCGATATGTTCTAATTTATCTCTGTATAATACTCATGTTTATACAATATTATTGACTAATTTTGTGGAAAAGACGGGGAATTTCTCAAGAGATGCTTGATGTAATTGAATACACTATTTCACTGATTTAAAATGAACTAGTATAATCATACAGAAAAAATATTAGTTGAAGCTGACAGTCATCTCTTCTTTTTTTTGGGGGGGGGGGTGAAAATATATTTTTATTTAAAAGGATCGTAGGGAGTTGGAACGGAATTTAAATCAAACGCAAAGTTTCTTAATTAAAATGGTCCAAACGTTTCGTCACTGATTAGCGACTTCCTCAGTAGCTCATTTTATAAACTTATTTTTCTTCTTGTAGTAATAACTCCTGGCAAATAAGTTTATAAAATGAGCCACTGTGGAAATCGCTAACGTTTGGCCCATTTACTTAAGAAACTTTGTGTTTGATTTAAATTCTGGTCCAAACTCCTAGGATCCTTTTAAATATTTGATTATGGATGCAAACAATGAAATTATATATATTTTTATTTTTGAATCTATGGCCTTAATTAAACTAATTTCACTAGTTTATTTTGACTCTTAAAATCATCAAAATTATCTCACTAAATCACAAATTAATTAATTTTTACCTATTCGATAACTAATTGATTATTAATTACTTATAATAATTAATATGGTTATTAATAGGGTTAAATTATTTAGTATACCACCGCAGTGGTGTCATAGCAAATTTAGCACTAAGGGAACACTGAAATTTTTTAACTCCTAAAATAAATAGAAAGAACACATCCCGTGCATTGTCGTACCCCCAAATATGTGATATGTATTGAATCAAGCATAGGACAACATCATTGATTTCTCTTTATGAATCAACAACTCTGCTACTCTCGGCAAAACAAAATCTTTTCAATAAATGAATAGTTTGAATTTTGATTAAGAGTTTATCACTTTTTGTATTATCTAATAATTGCCTCAATTAAAAAATACTAACTAGTATATGAGCATTTTGTCATAATTTGAACCTCGAAGCGTAAAAAAAGTTGAGCCGCAATAGGTAATTTAGGAACAATGCATATTAAAGCTGCCAATCAGTATTTGGCAATCACTATTTACCGATTCCCAACACTATTTCGCGGTCAAATTAGAAAAGTGCCGGAGTGCCATTCGCCAATACGTTTGTCCCCATGACTTCAAGGAACTGGAACTCTCTCCCAGCCTTCATCTTTCCCAGCACTTATAATCTTCAAACCTTCAAAATCCGGGTGCACAAACACCTACGGCTCCCTCCACCCTCTCGCCTAACTAGCTTTACCTTCTCTTTATTAAAATCAAATGTTTCACCTCTTTCTCTGATCTTTTACCACCCTCGACTTTAACTACTCGGGCTCATGCAACCAATCCTATTAATCTAAAACACTTTTCCTCTATTAAAGGGCTCGTTCATTAAGCGAAAATATAGGAAATTAAGTGAAAATTAATTGTTGACGGATTCTACTTAAAGGCCGTGGTTGAGTTCCTATTTCTCTTGGTAATCAAAAATCGAAAATGTTTCTACTTAGTGGAGATATCAAAGCGCACACTGTACGCAGCCCAAATTCGAGCATTGCCAAGTGGCCATACACGCTGTACACTATTTACACGAGCCATTTAGAGCCAATTTCGACCCCCTTGCACCTCGGAACCCATTATGATACAGAGCTATAATCCATCTTGAAGTGTTCAAAATTGCCACAATTTTTCACTGGTCAAATCAGTCATTTCATCAACGCACTCGGACCCCTATAGTCGGCATTTGCAACTCCACTCCCCACCACCTTTTTTGCTCTCGAAACCCTGGCTAATGCGCCCACTCGTTCTTATACTCTCAACCACCAAAGGGTAAACATCTCTTAGAATTACTCTATGTGTGTTATTCGTTAGACTTGTATGGGCCTGAAAGTTAAGAATATTCTGATAGCTAAAATGCATATCCTATACGTGTTCATATCTTTAATTATTTGTCTCTTTTATCCTGAAAGGTTCTTCAATGTGTATGTTTTGATCGTCCACTCGATTGACAAAGCACAACATATATACAAACCCTCGCCCAAAACCGCTTGCGGCAATACCACTGACAAACCTCATAACAAAAAGGAATGATACTTACAACATGAAGAGTGTACCAAATTTCAATAATATAACTTAAATAGATTCTGAGATATTGACCTGAGAACATAGCTAATTTTGGCACTCACTCACTTGACTGTCAGGTCGTCGAAACCTATAAGGTATTTCCAATCATTCCAGCATCATGAAATTTCACATGATAGTAGAGTTTCGTACACAAACAAAAGAAAAATTCCAAAAATTCAATTTTTCCATCTTTCAACCCATAACATGAAGGGATGAAGATTGTAAGATAAATTTCCATCTAATAAATATGAACTGATTTGGGGTATTAATAAAGGAAAAATTAAAAAACCTAGACTTTCTAACTTTCAAACCCTAAAATGAAGAGGTGGAATAAATTTTCATTTTTAAATATGTAATGTCTATAGATTGCTAAAATTTGGCGATTTTGAAAGAATTAGGGAAATACTAAATGGGAAAATTATTTACAAAAACTTTACTACTCTCAATCTCTAAAAATTAAGAAGTGAAATTTGAAATGACCCTAAAAAAAATAAAAATAATAATTATAATAAATAAAAATAAAATCTACATAGGTATTAGCTGACAAAAATAAGAGAAATCCCACCCAAAAGATTCTGTGAAAAGTTCGAAAAAGTAGTGAAATCTAGGAAGCAGCCAAGCTAAATTCGTCAAGAATAATTAAGTTGGGAAAATAGTATTTTTTGAATGACAATCTAATTTTATGGATTCTAAATTTTTAATTTAAATTATTTTCATGAAACTTGGCTGTTACGAATTATGCCGTTAGGGTAAATGAACTAAACCAAATTCGTGACCGAATATAATTTAAATTAAAAATTTAGAATCCGTAAATTTAGATTGTTATTCAAAATGGAAAGAATGCATTTTAATTATTTTCTCAACTTAATTATTCTTGGCTCCACGCTAGATTTCACTACTTTTTCGAACTTGGCCTCTTTTTTGACAGAATGTTTTATTTTACACAAGTATGAAATAAGCATTTTTTTTGAAAAAATCACATTAAAATCGGAAAAATGATAAAAGTAGTTAGTTATTCAGAGTATGCTCCATCACTAGTTACAATTTTCCCCATTTTTCGGGCAATTTGTGGATACCACCCAAGTAAGACCGGTCGTCCACTGAAAGCGACAATGCGCTTCGGAGATGAAGCGCGACAATGAGCCAATACTCTATTTACTAAATACTACTACTACTAATACTACTCTACTCCATTTGCTAATTGTCGCGCTTCATTTCCCTAGACGACTGGGGTAAAAATCTTCCTTTTTACCGTGAACCATTCATCGAGCCACTTTTTCAATCTCTTTTATAATTTTCTACTCTACAAAGTTGAAAAAATCACAATCAGATATAATTTAGTCTACGAATATATTCTTTTGTTTTCAACAAAGGAAGGGTATCTACATTAAATGACATATTTTTTATCAATATAAATTGGATTGCTTTCTTTTATTTTTGTGAAATGAAACATCTCTTTGTTTCTCTTTTAATTGTATTTCATGTATCAAAATATTAGTCAATAAATATATTTCTTTTGTTAAAGGTACTGGTGTCTTCCTTGTCTGGGTTCTATTTATTCAAATGTAAGAATATAAATAAAGTGTCATTTACTTACATATTACAGTTACTATTCAGCTTCTCGGTGTTGGCAGTTCTCGTTTGTGCCGTCTGAATGAACAAACAAAACAAACACGAATCCAATTAGAAGATGAACACTTCACTTGAGCACAAAGAAAGTGACACTAAATTTCTCTGTCATGTTCACGAAAGGAGCAAGCCAACGGGCGGATTAAAGGAACGATCTAAGAGCTTTGCGGTCAAACGTCTGACCAAGTCTCATACGGAAAGTGGAGGAGTACCAAGCGTGTTTTATAAATAACTTGAGTTTTCTGGTTTCTGGCCTGGGACCAAACAACGCTCATCTACTTCTCCTTCCCCACTCCCAGCTGTCACGCTGTCAGTCACAACTTCCATTTTCGAGATTTGGAAAACATTTATAGCTAGACTACCACCTGTCTCAATATATATGCCGTTGATCCAGACAGTTCACAACTTTAGCTTTTGGTCCTGATAACTTATTCGAGAGAGAAAGATTCTCCAAAAATGTCGCGAATGAGGAAAACGCAAATATAGGTTGGTAAAATGAATAAAAGTTTAGGCTCTTTAGGGGATGCATTGATGGTTTATCATAAAAGAAGTTTCGCCTGAAATCACCTAGATTTCACATTTTTAATAAATAAAAAATAATCAGAATACACGATATTTTGACACCTAGTTCTGGATTCGTTTTCAACTACTGAATGTCCATAAATCATCAACTGAGGGATTAGATTTTCAGATTTGCGGTCAAACGTCTGACCAAGTCTCACAGAGACGAAAAATAAATTGAAATGAGTGTAGAATGGAAGAAATTGGGAGAGGCCTATGCCCATGTACATACTTATTTATGATTAGAAGCAATCCAACACAATTATCATTGTAAATCCATATAAATATATTTATAGAAATTGTAGCTCAATAAAAGCTTAAATAAATAAAGTATACACCAATTCGGTAAACGGCCCCGAGTGCCAGCTAAAATATATAGGTAATTCGTTTAAAAGGGGTGGAGTTTTTAAAGTTTGGAAGAAGGTGTCTCTAAGAATGGCTTCAAGTATCAAGTATTTCTTAACATGAACAAGCAAGAAATAAATTTAATGGATTTTGTTTTATACTCTCGATTTACAACCCCATAGACAATTGTCTTCTTCTTGTTGTATACCATATTGGCATATCTAGATAGTAGCCTAGTAATATTTTCCGTCCCTAGAAGCCCTTTCCCACGGCAGCCTGGATCCAGGCAGAATGGAATCGGTCAGGATGCAACTATGCTCGCCTGGCTGTGCCCCGGCGAAGACGGTTCCTAGGTTGTCTTGATGAGGTGTCGGGGGTCGGAAAGTATCAAGGAGAATATTCTTACCTACGTGATGGCGCAAATGACCATAGTAATCGATTCGCCGATAAATAAAATAATAATAATAATAATAAAAATAAATATTTCATTATTCGCGCCCATGATTAATAATTAAAGGATCGTAGTGAATTGGACTTGACTTTAAATTAAATGCTAAAGTTTTTAACTTATGAGGAGAATTTTCTAGGTTAAGTTTCACAAAAAGCGAAATATATTAAAACAAATGCATGTTTTGAGTTTGAGTTAGCTCGATATATATTTCTGGGTTAGTTTACTAGCCCATCCTCAGGAGCTCAACATAAAAACTGAATACAAATTTGTAAGAACGTTTAACAAGTAAAAGAAAAAAAAAAAAAAAAAAAATTTGCTTGTTAAACGTTCTTACAAATTTGTACTCAGCCTTTATTTGAACTCCCGAAGATGGGCCAGCAACCCGAAACATATATCGAGCCAATCAAACTCAAAAAAAACACACACTTGTTTTAATATATTTCCCCCCGTGAAACTTAACCTAAGAAAAATTCTCCTCATAAGTTATTTATAACAGCCTCACCTAGAACCGACACCCAAATCCTTAAAAAATTACAAAGTTTTTATTTAAATAGGATAAACGTTTCGTTGCTGGTTCGCAACTTATTCAGTGGCTGAAATTGCGAAACAAAGCCGTTAACATCTTTTTATTATTCCATTATTTTATATTTACAAAAGTACAATGGTAAGTAAGGTTGAGTTTTTCTCACCTCATTTATATTTATCTGTCTGCGGTTTTCGACCAAAACCATTTTCAAACAGTATCTTTACAAGTCACTCAATTTTATCAAATAATATAAAACATAAAACAGTTAAGGGGGGTCGGGTTAGACTAGGGGTAGCGTGCCAGCTTGCTAATTAAGATGACCCGGGTTCGAATCCGACTCTTGGCATCCGGCTAAAATCTGACCCTGGAGTAGAGACAAATTTAAAAAAAATAATAACTAGTATCGTAAATTTGCTTATGGATAAAAAAGGGCTGAGAAAAATTAAAATAAATAAATAAATAAAACAGTTAAAACAATGTAATTGTTTTCCGTTTTATTTTATTTGATAAAATTGAATGATTTGCAAAGATACTGTTTGAACATGTTTTTTCACTTAGTCAAAACCCCAGACAGCTAAGTTTAATAAATGAGGTGAGAAAAACTAACCCTTACTTACCATTGTACTTTTGTAAATATGAAATAATTGATTAAAAAAAGATGTCTAACGGCTTTGTTTCTCTATTTCAGCCACTGAAGAAGTTACGAACCAGCAATGAAACGTTTGGCCTATTTAAATAAAATCTTTGTATTTAATTTAAAGACAAGTCCAACTCCCTAGGATCCTCTTTAATTAAAAAATAAAAATAAATTTAATTTTTTTTTCAATGAACCAAACATTCAACGAGCTTTGGTCACTGAGTGTATTATGGGGATATCTGTTTTGCTGATCTCTAGCTGTTAATAGGAGCATATTTTATTTTGAAAGGAAATTCGAACTGATTTGAAACCCTTAATCAGATAATTGATAAGGGATAACATGGCAAAACGATTGTGACTTTGATGGACATGCGAAGACATTAAAAGAGTTGAATTCGTTCTCTTGAAGTTTATTTATACTTTTATTGTATTATGCGTGTTCATATATTACAACTTGATTTGATCTCTTCGCCAAATGTCAGAAGATTAAAAACGTAAATCACCACCTTAGAATAGATAAAACGAAATTGGAATTTTTCCGGCCTCGCCTTGCGAGAACTAGTTGGTTAAAAAAGGCGCGTTTACGCCTTGTACAATTCACTTAGTATTTTTATCTCCTTCTTAAATGGCTTGTTAATTCATTTTAATTGTCCGTTTCGTTAAAGGCGCGTTTGTCACCAACCCCCGTGCCCTTATTTCTCTCACCCCTTCAAGCACCAGGCCTAAGAATACAGGGGGCGGCATTTCGGAATTAAACTGTATTTATAAGCTAAATCACGGACTAAGAAGAAAAGGCAAAACCTTCCCCCGCGCTTCGTGAATGTAATTTGCCCTTTTATTCCGGGAGACGTTAAAATTACTCCATGAAATTAAATAATAGGCCGGCAAACGAAAATTACCTCTACAACCAGCATAGAATAAATTTAAATCCCACTAGGGATTTTCCCGCGATAGGAAGATCTTATTAAACTAAGATAAATGAAAGGAAAAAATGCAGAATATAATTATTTGTTTCTTCTTTGAAAATGTTTCATTATTTTTCATTATTTGGTACGAAAAAAAATACATAGGTTATTTAAAACTTTTACTGATAACATTCTTCTATTCTTTCAAATCATATTAACAAATCGATTTTGTTAGTTAAAAACAAATGCAGGAGGTTTTGTGATTTCTCTAGAGAATTTTTTTATAACTAGTAAAAAGATATAATGAAAAAAATAATTGAAGATAAAATACAGTCGCATTTGAAAGCTATAAGAGATACCCGAGGAGTGAACCGCGACCTAAAATCGTGTACACCTACTTCCACTTCCACTTTCATTTCCAAGTAGAAGACAATAGATGACAATAGATTATCTAATGAATTCCAAAAGTAATTTGAAATAATTCCAAAGACGGTGTACACCTAATTCCAATCGAGGTTCACCCCTCGGAGGTACCTAATTGATAAGCAATGTGAAGAAAAAAATGTTATACCCGTTTTTTAAACATGGCTAATTAACTTCCCACCCTTAATGTCATAATCAGAGTAACATTTATCCACTTTAAAGAACATTTATACTTAATAAACACACAGAAATCTTTTTTTTAAATGTCATGAGAGTCGTGTTTAAAGAAATTTCAAAAATTCTAAGAAACGCTAAAGGATGAGGTACTTCCGGTAAGTCGATTTGATTCAAATTCGATATATAATAAGCTAAAGTTTCAAAATAATTTGCTTTGAAGCTAATAATTGCATACATTCATGCCCATGCAAACTCACACAGCCTCTTTAGGTTTTGAAAAATATTAGGTATATAAACCGATTTGATTTCTTCTTCTTGTTTTCTAGATTTTAAAGTTATCATACACTTTAATTTAAAATTGAAAAAAGAAAATTAAATTTGATCTTATTCGAGTTAGAAGACATCACTAAGTAAATATTTAGAAAGGCGATTGCATTGTTTTATATTAAACTAGCTGCAAGGCCTCGCCTTCGGCGGCCCTCTTGCTAGCCATGAGACATTTGATACAAATATGAAATTTCATATTAATCCCTTCAGCCGTTTTGACGTGAATCGTGAGCAACTTTTCGCGGAACCCACGGAAACATACAGACAGACAGACAGGCAGAAATTTTGTTGAGGGTGTTTTCGTTCATAACTTTGCGTTCTTAACGTGTGCAGCAAAATTTGGCGTGATTTGGACCAATGTACAGACAAAACCTTAATTTTATATATATAGATATATAAGAAGCAGAGGCGTAACAATAGAGTGCCACGTCGGGCAAAATGCCACGGGCCGCTAGCACAAGAGGATCCTAATATTTATTATTACAAAATTCGTGTCTCTTTTGTCAAGGAACTACTCAGTTTTAGACACGAAATAGAAAAAGAGAAGTTGCTGATTAATTAATCATAAAGAATCATTTTATGTCTTCAAGCTTTCCTGAAGTGTGCACTGCATTTCTGTTATGTGTAATTATTCCTTTGACTACGGCTAGTGCCGAGAGATCATTGTCAAAATTAAAATTGATAAAAACTTATTTAAGAAATTCTATGGAACAAGAAAAGTTAAGTAATTTACCTATTCTATCCATCGAATCCTAATTTGAATTTTGATGTTGTCATTAACTCTTTTGCTGAAACAAAGCCCGAAAAAAGGAATTTTAATAATTAAAATTTCGACTAAAAATAAAATTGTTATTTCAATTCAATACACTCTTTAAATTAATATTTCTAGAAAATCAACAAAAAATGCAATAATAATTATAATAGCGTTTACACGTACTTTACGTAGTGATTAAAAAAAACTACAAGGTTAGTTTTGCTTCTTTATATTGAGGCAGGGCCCCATCCGATGAATTTGCCACGGGCCCCAACGGTATAGTTACGGCACTGATAAGAATTAAAATGTAACTTAACTTGATAATATTAACATAGTAAACTCGTTAATTATTAGTAAGATGATTATAAGAGGCATATTAGGTTTGAAATTCTTGTATTCTTAAAAAGATTCAAGATTGAAGTAAGAGTCAAATATTTTTAATTATTCCTGAATTACAACCAATGTTATAGAATAATGTTTGGATGTTTCTTTGCATAAATGGGAGCCATATAATATGAGACCGTAAAATAACGTTTTAGACCTGAATAGGAGCCTGTTTCGTTTTTGAGGCAGTTTGTTTCAAATAGTAAACATGATCATTCCAAGAGCTATCAAATGGTAAAATTGCCAGAGAGTTAAGCAAGGCTGAATTTCCTAATAGTTTTATTACCTACTTGCTTCAGTATCGCATCTAATGTGTCAATGTAGGATGTGTCTGTTTTGAAAGTTGAAAATAGTTGAAAAAAGTTCTAATCAAATTTGAGCCATGGTATGGTCAAGTATTGTAATCGTACATGAAAAAAGTGTTTTTTTTTTGCTTACCTCCAAAACGGCTGAAACTATTTTGTTTAAAAAAATTAAACAAAACCATGTCCTTTTGGTCTTCAAAAAAGTCCTAATGAGCGAACATTGTAAAAGTTATATTTTTCGAGATATTAACTGTTTTGTCAAAAAATGTCTGTTAGTACGTTACCAAATTGTTGTGTATGCTCTAGCTCAAAAACTAGTGTGCATATCAAAACGAAATTTCACATGTACGTATAGTTCTGGTGCATTGAGATTAAGAGATGATCAGATTTTGGTTGAAATCGAACCCAAAATTAAGGATGAGAGGTGGGGGGGGGGTAATTAAAAATTAAATGATATGCAATATAAACATATTTATCTACTAAAATCTTAGATATGACCTTAAATTCTTTTTTTAATATATTTGCTTATATAAGTACCTCGAGTTAATTTTTGAAAAAAATTCCTTTTTTCAAATAATGACACTCAAATCTCTATACAATTATAAGATTTTCAAATTAAACAAACAAGAAGCTCGAACTTGGCCTGCGTAAGCTCGCTATGATAAGTTAAATTGTCTTAACGCCTGCGATATAGGCAATCTATGTATCATCTTAGAGAAAAATAATAGAATAGTAAAGGCGTTCTTGTATAGTGCTGCCCTCCTTTCCTTAAAGATTATGAATGATGTTTTGATTAAATACTATAGATAAATAAATTAATATACGTCGCAAATTCGGGAGCGTATTCTATTGATTGAATGAGTCTAAAAGGTTATATTAACTAATCTCTTTTCTTCCTTCGTCTGTCCTTATATTTGTGTTTTTACTTTACCATACACCACCATGAAAAAAGTGTTTTTTGCCTCATTTTTTCGAAATATCTCAAAAATGGATGAAACAATTTTCATTTTTTAAAAAATGAGCAAAAACAATAGCGTTTTGGTATTAAAAAATAATCTCTAAAGAAGGAACATTGAAAAATTGATATTATTTTGTCAGAAAATCTATTAAGATTAAGTTGTTACCAAATTTTTTGTACCCCAGAGCTCAAAAACTAGTAAGAATATCAAAACGAAATTTCAAATGTTGAATCTTTATATTAAGAATAAGAGCTGATTAAATTTTTGTTGAAATCGAACTAAAAATTAATGGGGGGAGGGAGCACTGAAAAGTTAAATTTAAAAATTTTCTAACTAAAAAAAAAAAAAGAAAAATGGAATTTACTACAAAATGGTCCTATAATAAAAAAGAGTCATTAATTTTTTTGGGGGGCCAATTAGAGGGGGATTTCAAAAAATAGAACTATCAATATAAGTCCTAGACCCTTCAATCAATTTGTACGAAATTTCGCATATGCACGCTATAAAACCATATTTAAAAAATAATACATTGGAAATTGATAATTACCCAAAAAATGGGAGGGGGGGGTCAAAAATAATTTAAAATAATAAAATTTCCAAATAAGAATTGAAGAAAACTGATTTGCATTGTAAGATTCTCATTTATAAGGAGATGTCATAAATTGCTAATAAAATTTATTAGAGGTAAATAGATTAGAATTAAATAAAGTTGTATTTTTTGATCAAATTTATACTTAAGTATATGATTTGTAAGACGCTCTTATAGGACTCACGCCGAATGACTGATTAGTATCATTGCATATATCGAATTTAAGAAACAAGAAATGAAATTATACATGAAACTAAAAACATTTTTAAATAATTTTCTATTTGCACTACACTGTGTTGGGCTTGAAAAGATCTTCTGAATAGTAATTACAGTGAAGAGCGAAGTCTTCAAATAGATTATGGTATTACATACATCTAAAGCAAGCTACCTTAGCTCCTATAAAAGAAAATTTCGATCTGAAAGGCATTTTCAAGTAAAAAAAATATTTTACGTAGAGAGGTAAATGCGTATATGCGGAATTTAAGCCATTAAATTGTGCGCTTTAGTTTATGGGTCAACAGCGAATACATTTGTTTAATACAATAGCTTTATAGGTGTGAGTAATAACCAAGTCATGGTGAGTGATATATTTTTATAGCCTATACAGCTGATAGCACTTAGCTTTTCCACGAGATTAAGTCTTAAAATTTACTAACCAACGTTTTTGAGTGGAGTTTTTGAAATATATTGGCCAGTGAAAGAAAGTGAAAGTTAATAAAAATAAAATAATTTTTATAAAAAAAAATAAAACCGACTTCAAAAAACTTAAATGCAACAAATAAAATAATAATAACTTAAAAATAAAATAAAATCCACTAAAAGGTATAAAATAATTATCTTATTTAGTTACAACTAAACGACAAAATATTAACATGAAATTACTTTTTGAAGTCGGTGCCAAACAAACTATACCTATAAGCGAGCCTACCCGCCAAACGTACTAAGTAAGATCCGTCAAGTGCGATTCATAAAATGTATATGTTTGGCCCCGACTTCAAAAAGTAATTTCATGTTAATATTTCGTCGTTTAGTTGTAACTAAATAAGATAATTATTTTATACCTTTTAGTGGATTTTATTTTATTATTTAAGTTATTATTATTATATTTATTATTTGCTCATAAGAAGATTTACGTTATTTCGTCGTTGATCATATCATCAGAACTAGATCAAATTAATATGGCACTATCCCTAAGATACCCCCTTTCCAATAAAAAAAGAATCATCGAAATCAGTTCATAAACAATGAAGTTAGGTCTGAACAAACCTAACAAAAAAGGTCTAATACCAATGAAAAAACGGGACCAATCGGAAGCTAGACTGAACCCAATGCAATAAAATTTCAAAATCGGTTCCCAATTGGCGGAGATATGAGGTAACATGGACAAAAAAAATCAGTCGAATAGAGAACCTCCTCCTTTTTTGAAGTCGGTTAAAAATACTATAGAACATGGGTTTCCAAACTTTTTCGAGACGCGGCGCCTTTTTTCAATTTTATTATTAGTATTAAAATAGTTAGCTTGTGTTAAGGAGAAGTAGACGCTATAGATAAAACTCTTATTATACTTGTGATTAATAGAAAATTCTTTATTTCCTCTCTGAGCTTGTTTCAATGTCTCCAATGGATATGAGAACTTGTCTCGACATGTATCCGGGATTATTATAAAAGTGCCCAATCTTATATTTCGCACCCTTTTCTTACTCTACCAGGATGAGACATTCTACACCAATTGCATTTCAGAGAATTTATTATTTTTTTAATATTTTTATCTTTAATTGTTTTTAAAATATTTTCAATGAAATAAGGGAATTATTTTTTTCGAAATTTCGATAGATAGAAAGAAAACAATTTATCGAATACATTTTTTCATTAAATAATTATATACAAAATGAATTTACTTTTATTAGGTAGATTTTTTAATCAAATAAATATGAATTAACAGATATTTATTATATTATAAATTCATTTTAGAAAATCAATTCGAGACGGAGGTTGGTATAGAGTTCCAGTTCCTTGAAGTTATAGGGACAGACGAAGTGGCGAATGAAAGATTCCGGCACTTTTCCAATTTAACTGCGAAAGGGTGTTGGATAAAAATCGTGCTACGTGCAAAAATTATAATATTTTTTAAAACAGAGAGCATATTAAGTTTTACCTTTTTATTCCAATTAGTTATTCAAAAATATTCCATTCTCATAAGTTTAAACTTTTTGACCCTAAATTTGTATTATTTCCAAGGCTCATAGCTTTTCGGCCAAGCTTAGTGTCACAATGATGACGTACACAGTAGGGATGTTAAGGTCGGTACTCATATGAGCGTTTGAGCCGAATGAGCATGTGGCCCGAGCCTGAGTCAGTGTAGGGGGGCGATGACCACTGAGCCACTGTGCGTGAACTTGTGCGGAGCGAACAGAAAAACCCAGTCTTTGCCCTACAGATAGATGAAATGTATTGTAGTCTGAAAGGAGAAGCAGTCTGCTCATATTGTTCGGCCCGACTCCATTTGTGGCCAAGTTGACCGCACCCAGAGAGCACGAATTGAACACGTTCTCACTTTAAAGTACCGACAACCCTCGGCTCAGGCTGAGCCATTCGGGTCCATTCGGCACGGCCCATACTCATATGAACAAAACAGGGTAAACGCATGCTTATTCGGATCAAAAGTTCATATGAGTACCGACCATAACATCCCTACTATATTCTTTTATCTATGCATATGAGTACCGACCTTTACGGAGCTTCGACTCCGTCTCCGAAAGGTCGGAGCTTCCGATTGATTTTACAACTAGACTCCGACTTAGGCTCCGATAATCGGAGGTTATAACTAAGATCGCAAGATTCGACCGCGACCAGCCAGAGCGCGCATCTACAAGTTTTGACTTGTCGGCCCCTCATGCCAGCATATTTTTCTATTGTTGCATCTTACTTACGTATTTGAATTATTATTTATGTTTGACTGATTAAAGAAACTGATTACTGAATTATATTTCTATTATTTCATTAGGCCTGCCCTTAACAGTTAAATACATCTCTCTTTTACTCCGATTCCGACTTCGAATCCTCTGGTAAACCCACCTCCGTAATATTCCTAGTACCCAGATATATCACTCTAGAAGATGTCTTATTCAGCTCTTATTGTTTTTAAGATTTCTTTAAGATATCTAGAAGATATCTTGGTGTCTAGAAAACATCTTCTAGACCAAGCGTACTAACAGGGTAGGAGCTTTTATAAAAAAAAATATATAAGACATCCCGCAAACTAGTTCGAAACCTCTACTTGACATCAGGACCATTTGAGTTCCCATTGGGCGCTGACGTCACACGTCGCTGTCGCAATTGGCGACGTCGCATCGCTTTAACTTCCACTCAATTCTAGTTGTTATTATAATATCTACGTCATTATGACGTCACTAGACCTGGAAGGGAAGTACAAGTATATACCATTCCCGCTTGATATAAAGTTGAATTTTTATTGTTGTGTAGTTTGCTAAAGAAAAGGTTCAAGATAAGCAATTCAAATTTAACTAAAATCAACTGATGTGTTCACCATACAACTTTCACATTTTCATTTATTTGAAGTCAGCGCGTCACTACCAATATTTACACCCTCTTCCTTTATTTTTTTTTTATTTTTTCAAAAACGGCTAGAACGATTTTTTTAAAAATTTGACACAACTAATAACTCACGACACTTGATATATATACTAATTTTTAAAAAAATCGTTGAAGCCGTTTTTGAGAAAATAAAAATAAAAATCTTTCATGTAAATGTTCACTTCCGGTCTTCCGATTTCAACCAAAGTTTAAGCTTAAGTTTCGAATTTCGTATCTCTGAGGCTTATGGTTGCGAAACGCAGGGGGTACATTCTTACGTACGTAAACATCAACTTCCGGTTTTTCCATTTTAGTCAAAATCTTGTTATACTTCTTCTAGCTTCTAGATAGCTTAAGTTTTAAATTTCAAGGCTCTGCGACTTTCCGAAGACGAGATATGAGTGATTAAAATATTTATTTTACGACACTCCTAATTTACAATCCTTTCCTCTTTTTTAATCGGATTAAAAATTTGACACAACTAATAATTCATGACAATTGATAAATGTACTAATTTTTAAAAAAATCGTTAGAGCCGTTTTTGAGAAAATCAAAAAAAAACGAAAAATATTTCATGTAAATGTCCACTTCCGGTTTTCAGATTTCAACTAAAAGCTTGCTGTACTTCTTCTAGCCTATATTGAGCTTAAGTTTCGAATTTCGTAGCTTTGAGACTTATAGTTACGAAATGCAGGGGGATACATACGTACATAAGTACATACGCACTGACCATTAGATTTTGGACCCCTTTTTGGCCTCTTGGGACCACAATTTCTGGTTTTATGTCCTAAATCCGGTGTCCAACTATTAAGGGCAACGATTCCTTCCACCTAGAAGTTACAAAATGAAATTTCTGTGATACAAGCTCTCAAAGAGTCAGGACCCAGACTGGCCATCGCAATACTCTTCCATTATATTCTATAGAATATAAATGTGAAAGTAAAAAAGTACAGGTATGCATTTTTTTGTATTATTCATTTTATATGCGTGAATAGCGTGGTTTTGCTCAATTTTATTGTGTTTGTTCGGCATTAGATCATATGGGACTATAAAAATCCACTTTTGCTTCAGTAACAAAAAACAATCACTTTCCACAGAAAATAATTCAATTATATTTTTTCAAATGACTAAAAAAGATAAATGGAAACCAATTTTAATGAATTTATTTCAGAATGAATCCATTGAATCTTTTGAAGTGGAAACATTATCTGGTTCGCAAAACGGTCGAATCGGAGTTGCTTAGGCAGTGTCGGTATTTCCTCTCCATTTGTTCTTTTATGAACTGGGAATGGTTTAAGCAACGCCAGGAGCCACCTGTTGCTGCTCGTCCTCCACTTGTCCTCCTCATCCTTCTTGGGCCACCTCCACCCATCCACCCATCCACCACAACGCTGCCACCTCGGATTCGTTTCATGCCTCTCAAAAGCAGTCAAATCGTAATTCAAAAACAGATCTAGCTTTCACGTTAGGAGAGTCAATCAGAATATGAAACGCTTATTCGTCACCTGAAAAAGCGTATTTGAGATCAGATGTACAGTGAAAACAGAGCTGCATGAATAATACAAATTCGATTAAACCGACTTCAAAAAAATTAAATGCAACTAATAAAATAATAAGAACTTAAAAATAAAATAAAATACACTAAAAGGTGTAAAATAATTATCTTATTTAGTTACAACTAAACGATGAAATATTAACATGAAATTACTTTTTGAAGTCGGTGCCAAACAAACTATACCTATAAGCGAGCGTACCCGCCAAACGTACTTAGTAAGATCCGTCGAGTGCGATTCAAAAAATGTATATGTTTGGCACCGACTTCAAAAAGTAGTTGTAACTAAATAAGATAATTATTTTATACCTTTTAGTGTATTTTATTTTAATTGAATGTAATGGAAGGCAGCCCAGGGGTAGTGAGGAAAGAAAAAATTAACACATATCAAATAAAGTGCAATTTATTGGAATCCTTCCTCCTTTCCTTTAAAACCGACGTTTCGGAAGATTTTTCCCTCCTTCTTCAAGGTTTCAAAGGGTCATCAGTTTATTTTTAAGTTCTTATTATTTTTTTAATTGCATTTAATTTTTTTGAAGTCGGTTTTATTTTTTTTTATAAAAATTATTTGTATTTTTCTCTTTTTAGTGATGTTATTAATAGTGACTTAAGATAATACTTTGTATGCATCTCGTAAGAGAAAGCGTCGGGCGAATGAATCAGAAAATGATAATAAAATTCAATTAATAAATATAGAAATTCTTTCGAAACGTTTGGGGGTTTCAAATGAAAGTTTTAAGATTTTTTTTAGAAAAATATTTTATTTATTATAATTTCGATTATTTGGTCATAAGAATTGGAGATTTACGTTATTTCGTCATTGATCATATCTTCAGAACTTGATCAAATTAATATGATATCACCTCTAAGGTACCCTCTTTCCAATACAAAAAGAATCATTAAAATCGGTTCATAAACAAAGAAGTTATGTCTGAACAAACATATAAAAAAAGGTCCAATACCAATGAAAAAACGGGACCAATCGGAAGCTAGACTGAACCCAATGCAAACAAAAATTTATCAAACTCGGTTCATAATTGGAGGAGATATGAGGTAAAATACAAAAAAAAAATCATTCGAATAGAGAACCTCCTCCTTTTTTGAAGTCGGTTAAAAAGACGAGTTTATTGTATTCATTGTTTTGTAAAGCGTTTTAAAAATAAGATAACACTTTCTAAATTATAGTATTATAACTAGGGTTCGGATTTTGCATATAATACATGTTTTTTCCTTGATTGCTATCCTTCTAATCTTTTTTATCTGTGCGTTTTCGGGTATCAGGACCCACCCAGACAAATCCTATTTTGCATATAAATGCATATTTTGGAGTTTAAGAGCATATTTTGCATATTTAGCAATTTAAGCTATATTTTGCATATTTGTGTCATTTTTGTCTCTCGTTTGTTGGAAAAACAGAAAAATAATTGAAGAAAATTATAGAGACAGAGAGCGTAGGCCATAGGTTTCAACCCTTTTTTGACCCCCCACCCCCTTTCACTGTCAAACAAATCGAGAAAATTTAAGTTTAAATTAAAATAATATTTTTTATGAAAACTATTCTAAAAAAAATAAATATATTAAATTTCTTTTAAAAATAAACTTTGAAAATATTAATTTTATATTAAATAATTCGCAGTTGTTTCTTAAAATTTTCTTAAATTTTTAAAGAGAAATAAATCACGCTGTTGTTGTATTATGCTAAAAAAATATAAAAAACCCGAATTTCTTTAATTTTATTTTCGTTAATATTAATTTTAAATTGTTTTCCTTGGAACTGAAAATGACAAAAAATAATTCCCCTAAGGGCCGGTTGTATGTCGCAAAGTAAATGCTTTTGCCACTGAACCAGGGTCGCTGGTCAATGGAGGGGCTGGGATTGGCCAATCAGACGACAGGAACTTTCGTGCCTGCCATTTGATTAGCCATCTCGACCTCTAGGGTTAGTGGTAAAAAGCATTTACTTTGCGACATACAACCGGCCCTAAGATTGCTACGTTTCATTCACGACTGATGGTAAAATAATATTTTGCCAAATATGTGAAAAAGAGGTAGGTCTTTATCAAATATTTCTATGTGATCTTAACCCATAAATAGTGTAGTTATTTTTTTTTTACTTTTCCTGAGTTTAATTTGCTTTTCAGGTTATATGTAATAAAAATTTTCAACTAGATCAGCACAAGTTACATTATCAAGCACTAGATATTATGGGTTTATAATGCATATTTTAAGTGTAATTTTCTTTTAAAATGCATATTTTTAGTGTATATTTCGGCCTTTTTAAATGCATATTTTGCTGATTTTTAGTGCATATCAACCTAATTATAATCAACTGCGAAGCCCACCTCCCGAGGGCTTATTCTTAACGTGAGGCCAACGTCCCCTGTACTCCTCAATGGGTATAAAATAATAATAATAAATTGAACCAATTGTATTACATGAAATAAAGTTTACATTGTATTTGAGACTTCGACTTCGGAAATACTTCCCCACTAACGACTGTCCTTGATCTTCTTAAGCTTGCGATAATCTCTGTAGTCCTTGTTTTTAAGGTAATTGTATCGCAACAGTAGTAGCAAAAAGTTAATGCTAGAGTATATAGTACAGCCAGTTAGGATTAATAATTCATAAGTCCAAAACATTTTGCTGTTTATGTACCACTACTATCCAATCCCATACAACTAACTGCTCGTCCGAGCTTGTATATATTTTATCATAGAAATGTCAGATAAAGTACATTATAAAGGGAGATTTATAAAACAAAAATAATAAGGGATTGAAAGCTGTTGCGGCAAAGGCTGAATCGAAAAAACGTCAAAATGTGTACTAAGTGGGTTAAATAAATGCGTTGTTGCCAGCTTGTTTTTAGTGTAAATTTTTCATTATTTATTAATTATCATCTCAGAAACTGTGTTGAAATAGAGCAAAATAAATTTCCTCAAGAAAAACTAAGAATTAAAATTAGTAGAGTTTTTACGCGGATTCTCATCGCTTTTTCCGACTTTCTACAGTTTGTACATTTAGTTATGAAATATTTTTGTTCATAGTTCCGAAAAGGTCTTTTGACTAATTTTCGAGATGCTTTAAATATGAAACAGGAATATTTGAAATCAAAATATTTTAGATAGAGTACTTCTAATCAAAATATTTTGTTTTATTTGTAGAATTCATCTATCATTTACAAATTACAGAAATTATAAATCAAGTTCTAATCGAACTACATAGAAACAAGAGGATTGCAAATAATAGATGAAGCTTTTTATATTAATAAAATGAAATATTTTGATTTCAAATATTGCTGTTTCATATCTATGTGCGTCAGAAACCGATCAAATAATCTTTTTTTTGAAGTTTTGACCAAAAACCCTAATGTACTGTAAATAACCTCGCCAAAGTGGGAATCGGACTCACATATCGAGAGTTCTATAAGTTAATATTCGTATATATATATAGCTATATATATATATATATATATATATGTATATAGCTGAATGACTCCTCGCACTCTGAATCCAAAACATCGGTCCTTCCAGAAGGTGGACAGTCAGCAAAAATATGATTACTGGTACATCTTCCAATATACTTGAAATAACAAAGTTATTCTTATTAGTCCTTTATAATGAGAAAATAAGTTAACTTTAAGATTTTTTTGAATATATATATATTTATAGTTGTTAAAAACACTAGCTTACTGTTTTTTAGTATAAAAATAGTCAGACTTTGTTCAAATTAGATAGTTTTATAACAAATTACATATTGACCAGGTGCTGGGTGAACTTGAGTATGCAAAATATCAGGACCGGAAACTATGCTCAGATTCTTATACCTGAGACCCCAAATAACAACAAATTGGATGTTGCCAGGAGCTGTGTTGGTCCCTTCTCCCCCACCCCCACCCAATTTGTAGTATTTTCGAATTTTTACGCTGACAGAGGCTCATATGATTCGAAATAAAGAAAAAAATATCCCCTAAGTTTCAAGTCTCTATCTCAATTTTAACCCGTGGCGCACATCGATCTAAGTTTCCCAACTAATGTAAATGGGGGTTGTTCAATTTTTTTATTCCGGCCAAAGTAATAGTTCAAAATTTTTACACTCTGTATACATTATCCTTATAATAGTAGCTATCCTTTAGAGTTTTTAAATTTTTTTATATATTATAATTTTGGAGTTACAGCTAGATAAAATACTGCTATATTTATTAGCGTTAGTATACGTAGTTATAGACTTCAAAAATTATAATAGATAAAAATCTCTAAAAATTCTGAGTGATAGTTACTATTATACGGATAAAGTCTACAGAGTTTCAAAATTTTTGAACCATTATATTGTCTGGAATAAAAAATTAATAATTCAATACCAAAAATCACACAGCGATGAAGGTTTCTGCATCTAAATAACATTAGATATATCTAGCTCTAACTTCAAAATTATAATAGCTAAAATTTTTTTAAAAATTCTGAGGGATAACTACTATTATACGGATAAAGTATAAATAGTTTAAAATATGTTGAACAATTACTTTGGCCAGAATAAAAAAACGAAAACCCCCACATTTTCATTAGGAGGAATACTTAGATCGCTGTGCGGCACGGGTTAAAATTGAGATAGTCTTGAAACTTAGGAGATATTTTATTTATTTATTTCTGAGCCATATTAGGCTCTGTAAGCGTAAAAATTCGAAAATCAACAAAGTATGCGGAGGGGGGGGGGAGGAGTAGGGACCAACCCAGATCCTGGCAACATGCTGCTATTTGGGGTCTCAGGTATAATATAATAATCTGAGCATAATTGCTCCTCATATTTTGCATAGTCAAGTCCACCCAGCTCCCGGTCTTTATGATAATTTTAAATAATTAATGTAAAGATTGAAGCATTTTTTTGAGTTTCTTTATTTAAAAAAAGATGGAATTTTTCAAAAATCAACCCATGTTATTTTTAATTATTTATACCTTTCGCTGCTATACTTCTCACATTTCCATTTTCCAAACCATTTTATATTAGCAATGTGACAAAAATTATTATTTAATAAACTGACACGTTCTGATGTGGCCATCTAATTGACTTTACCACACACCCTGGCCCCTCTCTTATATTTAATATTATTAATTATAATCATGTAGGGGAGGGAGGTTAGTTTATGCATTTTTACTCTTCTGGGGTCTCACTGATTATGTAAGTATAGAAAATTTGATGAGTTTGGTACAAGGGCCTATATTTTCATTTTTTGAACCTACACCCCCTCCCCCCATTTTAGGTGGTTAGTTTTTGCATTTTTAGACTTCTGGGAGTCCATTGATTATGTATACAAAATTAGGTTGAGCTTGCTCAAATGGCCTAGATTTTTAATTTTTAACCCCCTTTCCACCCCCTTAATTTTGGGACGATATGCACCAAAATCTAATGAGCTCTTAATCTAAATTCACCAAAACTACTTGTGAAATTTGGTTTTGATATTCACACTAGTTTTTGAGCTAGCTCGTCCACAAAAATATGGTAAAGCACAGACTAACAGACATTTTGACAAAACAATTCTTATCTCGAAAAATATAACTTTTTCGATGTTCATTTATTAAGACTTTTTTGTATACCCAAATGCCATGGTTTTGCTCAATTTTTTAATCAAAATAGTTTCGGCCGTTTTTGAGATATTTCGAAAAAAGAAGAAAAAAAACACTTTTTTCATGCACGATTATAATACTTGACCATACCCTGTATGATATAAACGAATGGATGGAATGAATGGGACAAATAATTAAACATCCAATGTTGAACCCTAAATTAAAAACATTCCTAAACTCCTGTCTAGTTTTAATAGATATAACATGTACTTTTATTTAAGAAATATTAATATTTACAAAATTTATGTCGAAACATGTATCTGTTTCTATAAATAAATAATAAAAGAGATGACATATTTGAAAATGTCGAAACGTTCCTGGTAACAATAAAATAAATGATAAAAATGTGTTTTTTTTGTCAAAAAAGAATAAAACCAACACCTATTTATATGAGAATTTGTATCCTCAAGAAGTTTGGTTATATATAGTTATATAAATAAATAAATAAAAAATTCTAAAAAAACTAATCAAGAAATTAATCAAAGAGAATATTCCTGCACGTTGTGTGATTTTTTCTTTTATTTTTTCTCACCAACAACAACAACTTTCGGAGGGGCTACAATATACTCATTCCAGGTGAATCCTGAAACGGATTTTCACCTATTTTTAATAATTAATATTTCGTTTCAAAAATAAATTATATTAATTGCGTGTTACGAAACCGTCCATACCTCATTTCTTTTGTAAATGGAAAGAAAGAAAGAAAAAAATGAAAAAAATCTTTTCTTTTGCCGTTTCTTTATTCCGTTACACCATTTCTAAACTCACTTTCTGTTACACTATATAAAGACACGGAGACCCACTCTCCGTGGAATAAACTCTAAATAATCACCATTCACTGTGTCACAATTCGATAGATATTTTTCTGCTGTTCATAGGTCAAAGCCGTTCTCTTTATTACTATTCATTGCGTGTACGAATGAAAAAATTCCACCCTCTCCTTTTTCGAGTTCTTTCACAAACACCCCTTGCCCCCGAGACCCGTCGACCCTTATAGATCGTGGTCCTCGGTGAAAAGGAAAAAAAATATATTCAATCGTTTTCCACCAGTCACGGAGATAGAACATATTTAAAACCATATATATATATATATATATATATATAGGAAATCTTTTATTATATTTCTAACAAAATTTGAATATGTTTTTTTTATTATATATATATATATATATATATTAATTTCCATTTTAACAAAAAGAAAACCATTTATATGTGAAAAGTAATCGATTTTTGAATTTAATATAACAAAATAAAATGGATTTTTAAAAGTTTCTTTTTTATATCTTTAATATATATGAACATTTCAAACCTTTTCATTTCTTTTAGGAATATGAAAATTGTTAAAATGTTTATCGATCTATTTTTTAATATGTGTGAAAGCTACTTGGCACGATCGAAACCGAATAATCTAGGATAGAACAAAATAAAAAAACTTCAGTGTATGCTTAAGACCACACGACAGAAGTGATAACTTATATGGCATTTATAATTCTAATATTCTAAAATTATTAAAATTTATATTTTTATAAAAATAAATTTTTTAATTAAACTTTTAATTATTTTTTGTGGGTTGTTAAATATATATTTATGTTATGTTATTTTTAAATATAATATTATTATATTTAATGTTTATTTTTTTATTTAGCATTTTGGACTAAATATCTCCTACGACTAAATCGTAAAATAGAGATACAAAACCAAAATTCTGAATAAAAAAATCTAAAAAAGAAAAACTAAACATTAAATATAATAATATTATATTTAAAAATAACATAACATAAATATATATTTAACAAACCCAAAAAATAATTCAAAGTTTAATTAAAAAAACTTATTTTTTATAAAAATATAAATTTGAATAATTTTATTATTTTTTGAAAAGGAATAATTAATATATTTTTCGGCAATGATTGAACTGGCACTAGACCACAGCTCAATCGTGACCAGTGACGTGACGTTACTCGTGACGGCTCAATCCCATTCATTGCCCAGGAAAATAAAATGTACATGAACGCCAAAATTCAAATATATGATATTAATTTGATCTTAGAGTTAATGCTGCAACGCCATCTGTGGCTTGAATTGGTACCAACCGTGACACGTGATGCGTGACGGCTCAATCCCATTTACTGCCAAATAAAATAAAAAGTGTTCAAGGCGCGACAAAAGAAGTTATCACTTCAAAAAGTTTCATATGGCCTTATAGTATCTATTCATTTGAGTCAGAAAGCTGAAACTAACCCACAAGCCTTCCTTATCAAAACAAATTCTATCTCGAATTTCAATCAGCTCTGAAATTCAATCATTTCGGTACTAGAATATATTTTGGTTCAACTTCTATCCAGATGTGGTGAAATTCGAGCAAAGAGAGTCTCTACAAACATAAAAAATATGTTTGGAAATGATTTTTCTTCACATATTGGGTATTTATAAACAAGATTAAAAAAATATTAAATTAAATTTTTTAAAGTAAATTCAATTTGGATCGCGTATGGAGTGAGAAGTCATAGGGCCAGTTGTATGTCGTTTGGTAAACTCTTTTTAAACGTTGACAAAGGGTAAAACATTAAAATTCACCTTGTGCCGGGTGGATGGCCAATCAGATGACAGGCCATCTGATTGGCCATCCCACCCAGAACAAGGTGAATTTTAAGTTTTTACCCTTTGCCAACTTTTTAAAAAGAGTTTACCAACCGACATACAAATGGGCCTTAGAAGGATGGGCAAGTGGAGGCATTTGACCGCATTTGGAAAGCCACTATTCTAAAAATCATTTGGTGTGGGCATCATACAACTTTCACATTAGTTTCTCCCTTATTTGAAATCATCATACCAATTTTCTTCATTCAAAATACTTCAATTTGGATGTACTCTAAGCCAGTGTTTCCCGACGTGGGGCCCACACCAATCAAGGGGGCAATTAGAAAATGATCTCGACCAGAGCTTAAGCCTATGGCGACTTTCAGTCACTACTCGAGCCTGTTGAGTGCACGCCCCCGAAACCTCGTACCTCCCCCATGAGCCCCACTTCCTGCACCCCCACATCTACCTCCCACCCCCGCCCACACCTTCAGTGGCCCACAGATAATGTGTATATAGGTATATAAATAAATACTGTATAATTATTTTTTTTAATTAAATAACAATTTTTGAGTTCATCAATTAAATTATCAAATTAATACTTGTGGGAATTAAAACTCGATTTTTTTTGCCCAACTTTTTATACCAATATAATAATAATTGTAATGATCTTATTGTCGGATATAAAATTAAAAAACCAATTATTTATTAAAGGAAATTGAATAAAAATGTAAATAAACATTTTTATCGAGACAACCACCTGTGAATAATTATTTCAATTAACAAAAAACCCATCAAAAACAACTTAGCCGAAGATGAGACTGTGACAGATCGAATCACAAACCCATCCTAACCCGTGAATTTCATCCAAATCGTTAGAGCCGTTTTCGAGAAACCCATTGAATATATATATATACAAGATTTGCTCGTTTAATATAATAAGATATAGAGACAGTTCAATTAATTTTTAAAGAACTTGGAAATGCTTAGAAATAATTAAACTCGATATATTTCTATAAGAATTCAAATTGTTAATAGAAGTAGACTTTAAATTACTAAGAAAATCACAAGAAGTTGTCATCTACTAGATCCGAGAGTGAATGTATTATTTTTGTATAATATATATAAGGTTGTTTTCACCCCCACGGAAATCGAGCCCGAATTCTTTAATTACCTAATTTCACTAAATTGAAAGTTTTTGCCGAGAGTAGCAGAATTTTTATATATTGAAGGAGACAATAAAAGAGTGTGTCTTCTGCTGAAATTATAAATTCTATTTATTTATAACGAGACTATAGTTTCGAGGGCTTTAACCTCTTCATCAATCTATTACAATGGATTCACAGGAATTAATTTATATTATATATATTTATATATAATAAATTAATTCCTGTGAATCCATTGTAATAGACTGATGAAGAGGGCAAATCCTCGAAACTATAGTCTCGTTATAAATAAATAAAATTTATAATTCCAGCAGAAGACACACTCTTTATTGTCTCCTTCAATTTCACTAAAATTCAGAAAAAAATGTAAAAAAACATTTATTTGCTGTGACTCTAACTGGCAAGCGTAGATTTTGAATTTATATTAGAGATAAGAAAATATTAAATCTAAATAAAAATCACATTAAGATATTTCTCGTTTTTCACTAAAACTGAAAACAGCGTACCGAGTCATGAAAAAGTTTCAGTTTTTCTCCAATTAATTTTAAATTCTGGGGAGGTCCGATAGGCTAGTCGGTAGCGTGACAGCGAGCTAACCAGGAGACCCGGGTTCGAATCCGACTCGAGGCAGCCAGCCAAAATCTGACCCCCGGGGGTAGAGACAAATTTTAAAAATATATCTAGTATCGTAATTAGGCTTATGGCTAGAAGGGCCGAAAAGCCGAAAAGCCAAAAAAAAAAAAAAAAAAAAAAAAAAAAAATTTAAATTCTTTCACTATAGTCAATGGATGGTTTGTGGGCATTAGATGTATAAGTATATATTATAGAAATTGAATAAATATAATATAGGGGTAGATATTAAGGGTAGTTTACCTTTGGGTGAGCGTAGGTGTCCTCTGCTGATGCCCCGATGAATTTTCGACCTCAACTAAAGAGAAAATGCGAGATTGAAAGAATCCCGTTACTCGATTAGATTACCAATCGGGCCAAAGTTCACCGAATTATATTCAATGGAAAATGTTCAAAGGCACTTTTTAAGCGATTTTATTATTTTATTATAATAAAATAACAATATATATATAGATGGTGTCACGGACCGTATTGTTTTTTTTAGGGTAGTTAAATGTCAAAAATTTGAACACCTTATTTTTTATGTTATTTTCTCCTCCTAAACCAGCGAAACATTAATTTGTTATTAATTAATCATCCATTTGAACATAAATATAAATTTAAAAAAAATACTCCTATTTCAAATAATTAGGAACGGCTTTTTGACTCTAGGTACGAAAATATTAAATCGAATTGAATGTATAAATTTAATTATTTATCATTTATAATTATTAATTCACAGAGTAACGAGTCTTGAAACTTTTTCCTCAAATTTTATCTTTACTTATCAGCCTTTTAAATTTGAATATTGTAAAAAATATTAATTAAATAGATAACATATTTAGCTGCTAAAGCTTGTATTTGTGTGAATAACATAATTAAGGGTTGACATTTTGTTTGTCACTCATAATTATTTATAATTATTATTGAACAGGAACAAATAATACAATGTAACTAAGACGTTTTGATTGCCTTATTCTGCAATCATTTTCAAGTATGCGAACACACTCCGATTGTTTCTTCATGTTCAATAAAACAGTTATCAGTAAGCAAAAATGTAACCGTTAGGTGGGGCATGGCACAAAAAAGGTTGGGATACAGTGGTCTATACATGAACATAAATATGTAGATAGAAAAGAAATCATGGTTGATAATGATTTTTCTCCACGTTTCAGAAATGGTTAAACACAGTAATAAACAAAAAAACAATACAATATAAAGCAATAAATTATTTGTTAGAGACTAGAGTTTCGAAGGTTTGGCCTATGATTTTTTTAATTATAAATATTTTATCTGATCAATTACTCGATTGGATATAGAAAATTTGTTTTATCTTTATAGGAAGCTAGCTAGATAAACGATCATAGCTGGCTGACAGCTGACGTCATTAATCAAACCGTGAGTAAAGCACTTTTTCGTCTAAGCAGGTTGTCTAAATACAGGCGTTGCCATCAAGTGCTGCCATCTACTATGCGATGTGTCTATGCCCAGCCGCCCTTAAGAGTGTTTGTGACTAGCCTGGCTGGACTAATTTAAAATAATTATTATTTTATCTATAGTATATCAAACTAAACTATTAAAATTGTAAATTCTATTTCAATATGGCTAGTTAAATATCTGTTGAGCTTGAAGGAGACTATAAAAAGAGTGTGTCTTCTGCTCGAAAAATAAAATTTAAATTTATTTATAACGAGACTATAGTTTCAAGGGCTTTGCCTTCTTCATCAGTCTATCACAATTCATTCACAGGAATTGATGTATGAAAGTCAAAAAGAAACTTTCGTATTTTTACGCTGACATTGGCTCATATGATTCGAAATAAAGAAAAAAATATCCCCTAAGTTTCAAGTCCCTATCTCAATTTTAACCCGTCGCGCACATCGATCTAAGTTTCCCAACTAATGAAAATGGGGGTTTTTCAATTTTTTTATTCCGGCCAAAGTAATAGTTCAAAATTTTTTACACTCTGTATACATTATCCTTATATTAGTAGCTATCCTTCTGAGTTTTTAAAATTTTTTAGATATTATAATTTTGAAGTTGTAGTTAGATAAATAAAATACGGCTATATTTATTAGTATACGTAGTTATAGATTCCAAAATTATAATAGATTAAAATCTCTAAAAATTCTGAGTAATAGGTACTATTATACGGATAAAGTCTACAGAGTTTCAAAATTTTTGAACCATTACATTGTCTGGAATAAAAAATTAATAATTCAATGCCAAAAAACCACACAGCGATGCAAGTTTCCGCATCTAAATAACACTAGATATATCAGTATTTTATCTATAGCTTTAACTCCAAAATTATAATAGCTAAAAAATTTACAAAATTCTGAGGGATAACTTCTATTATAAGGATAAAGTCTTTAAAAAGAGTTAGTTTAAAAATTTTTGAACCATTATTTTGGCCGGAATAAAAAATTGAAAAAACCCTATTTTCATTAGATGGGAAACTTAGATCGCTCTGCGGCACGGGTTAAAATCGAGATAGAGTCTTGAAACTTAGGAGATATTTTTTTATTTATTTCGAACCATATGAGGCTCTGTCAGCGTAAAAATTTGAAAATACGACAAATTGTGTGTGGGGAGGGGGGGGGGGGGGAGAAGGTACCAACACAGATCCTGGCAACATGTTATTTGGGGTATCAGGTATAATAATCTGAGCATAGTTGCCGGTCTTCATATTTTATAATAAGGCTAGTTATTTATATATCTGTTGAGCTTGAAGAAGACAATAAAGAGTGTCTTCTGCTGGAAAAATAAATTTTAAATTTATTTATAACGAGACTATAGTTTCAAGGGCTTTGCCTTCTTCATCAGTCTATCACAGGAATTGATGTATGAAAGTCAAAAAGAAACTTTCAATTTATTTGTTGAGCATTATACAGGAGATGAGGGGAGGTCTGAACGCTCGCTTTCCCTCCGGTACTAACTCACTCCCAGTCAGAGAGAGCAGAGATAACCGATTCGACCGGCGCGGCGAGCTGGGCGCTTTGCTTCCAATAATTATGGATAGCACACTGATTGCCCCAGCGAGCCTAGGATAATATCTATCAATACGATAGAGAGGATTGACAACATGAATTCACAACATCTAGATACACCAGAGAGGAAACCAGGTACGCTGTTTTCCTGAGAAACTTTGGAAGCTGAGCCTAACATCTCACAGCACCGACCATACCCGGAGGTGCTGGACACAGATGGAATTCGCCTTGAGCCTCGTCCAGATAAATACCTACACTCTTGTATATCTCTCAACAATAAAAGCAGATTAGTCACTTGTCATTTTTATTAAAAATTGAATACTTTATTTATTTATTTTTTCAGCCCTTTATTTATTTGTTTATCATCATTCATCCAGCCTCATTAACAATTTTAAATAACAATAATTAAATAAAAATTACATTTTCAATTAATATGTGGTATAATTGAAAGTTTTTGTTTTGCCGAGAGTAGCAGAGTTGTTGATTCACAAAAAGAAACAAAGAGATTGTCCTATGTTTGATGCAAATAAACATACACACATATATCGAGATTATATATCTATCTATATATATATATTATTTATTTGTTTGAGACCATAGTTTCGAAGACTTGGTCTTCTTCATCAGTCTTTTTTAATTATAAATATTGTTTTTCATGGTGTCACTACCCTATGGATATTGAAAATTTGATGTTGCTTCACTGGTGGTAATAATTTAAACAGGGACGATGGTTACAATCTAAATGAGATGAGGAACCTGATCTTGTAAATATAATCCAATAATTCCATGTAATCTACCAGATAAGGTAACTTAAGTTATCAAAAATATTTGGTAAAAAATAAGTTTAAAGAGATGCTTTTAGAATTTCTAAAAAAGACTTTTTAATTATCAAAAGATTTTTGAATACCGTGCCAACTTACAGATATCAGGATGGCGGAGAAGTAATCTCCGGAGTCGAAGCTAAAATACAATGTATACATTTATTCATGTAAAATAATTGGTTTAATAAAAGTACACGACAGATGATGACGAAAGGTGAGAATATGGAATTGGAATAATTATAGGAAAGAGTTTTTTCTTTAATTAGTTTTTTCCTCTTATTAAAAACAAGGACTAAAAGATGATCAAGGACAGACGATGGTGGAGAGGTAATCTCCGGAATCGAAGCTCAAAAACAATGTATGCATAAATTCATGTAAAAATAATTGGTTTAATAAATTATAAAAAGTACACGGATTGATTGGGGTGAAATTGATTGGATTATGTAATTGAAATAATTATCGGAAAAGAGGTTTTTTATTTAATTAGATTTTTCCTCTTATTAAAAACAAGGACTAAAAGATGATCAAGGACAGTCGATGGTGGAGAAGTAATCTCCGGAATCGAAGCTCAAAAGCAATGTATGCATAAATTAATGTAAAATAATTGGTTTATTAAAAAGTACAAAATAATGTAATACTTAAACAAAAAGCGTGGGGCACTTTGTCGAAATTAATTAAAACTACTTGCTTCTGCCCTTCACGCTTTTTGATTAACTATTACTTTATTTTGTACTTTTTTAACAGACTTCAAAAAAGGAGGTTCATAATTCGACTGAATTATTATTTTTTTTATGGTAGAATAAGGTTTTTTAATTTTTTAAAAATATTTGTTAGGATGCAGGTGTATGAAAAAGACATATTATGTATTTTAATCATACCAGATTTTTTTGAAAATAATATCACTTTCAATATTTTAATTATTACTCAGAAATCACAGATATATACAATGAAGTATCGGCATTTCGATTTATCGATATTTTAACTGCAACCATAAAAAGCTACTTACATAAAAAATATCAGATGAAATTAATCTTTTATATAGAAATTTGATATAGGTATTTTATTAAGTTGATAATATAATCGACAAAGACAACTAAAAGATAATCTAAAGAATCTTATATTCAGATCCTGGAATGGAAAAAAGAACAACTTATCAATTTCACAAAAAAAATGTATAGCAGAGAAGATTGGAAGAAAGAAATATTCAAGGTAGATATATATTGTAGTATATTCATTTTATCTCTTAAAAAAGATGAACATCCCTTCCAATTCGACATCTTTTTTCAACTTTCCCTAATAATCCTTTTTTTCTCTCTTTTATCTTTCTCAATCGGTTTAAACATTCTTATATGCTCAAAAGAACTTTTCTTTTTTAAATTATAGTAAGTATGGTATTGGAGATATTTAAAGGAGTAAGATCCATTTATATATATATATATATATATTTATTTAGTTATTTTTATTATTATTATTTTTTGTAAATTCTGGGAAGTAAAATCACGTGGGTGGGAAGAAGCCAAAAAGAAATTAAATCCAGGATTGTTCAAATAAAAACGAGGTTAATTCAAAACAAAAATTATTATGCTCATCCTCAATTGAGGAGATTAATCTGCTTAGGAAATCATATTATGTTTAAAGTATCAACCATATATGGAAGTGAAAACCTGGACAATTGGAGAGGCAGAGTGGCAGAGAAAAAGAGACTGGAAACCTTCGAAATCTGTTGCCACAAAAGAATGTTAAAAATTAGGTTGATAGAGCACGATGGAAGAATCTGAAGAGGAAAAGAGCTCAAATGATAGGGTAAATCTTGAAACAGGGAGGATTGCTTAGGACATTTTAGGTGCCCAAGTGGGGAAAAAAATGGAATACCTAGATTGGAATTTTTAATGAAAGATATGATATGTGGAAAATTTTCACAGAAGTGAAAGAGTTAGCATTGCATAGGGATGAATGGAGGTGGGTCTAACTAATTTGTTTGTATTTCCAAAACAATAAAATGACTAGAATTTGAGTTTTTTAACTTCAGAACTACTAATAGAACTCTGAAAAATCTAATTGATAAATGGGAAGCTGAGCTATCAAAGGATTGTAGATAATGAGCTGGAATTCGGCAAACATTTTTTATATTAAATAAACTGAACTAGTCATTATTATACTTCTTGCTCAAAGTCTTTCCTACAAAAAATTACCAAATCACTAACATTTTTGAACAGCATCTTGAAAAAGTTTTAACTTTTTCCTGAAATGAAAATATTGTTTTATTTTCTTCAAAATAATTCATTTTAATCGATTTTCATATGTCCATTTTTGCATCTTTCTTGGGAATGAAAATATTCGTTAAATAACTAGGATAGTATTTACAACTTAAAAATAATATTTTTAAAGATATTAAATATTTTTGAGAAAAAAATGTTTTTGATTTTTTTTTTATAATGATATTGATACATGAAGAAGTTGCACCAAAAAGGTACAATTTCTATAGTCCGCGAAGACTTGTATCGTGAATAAGGAGAGATTTAGGGATTGGGTAGGAGTTAAGGTATTTATGGATGAGGGTCATGAAAGATTGAAGGTTATAAGTTGCTGGGAAGACGGTAGGATAAAGAGAGATCCAATCTCTAGATGTCATAGGGATAAACGAATTGGCGAATGCGTTTGTTCGATTAGTATTCAATTTAAGCGCGTAGGGGTGTTGAATATTAGAAAATCCTGTATTTCACGCAAATGAAGCCTTTAGAGGGATTATTGATTTTATCTAGTCAGAACAAAAGCCATGGTATTATCTATAAGAAAGGGAAAGGGCGGAGATAGATCTACGATGGGCTAGGGAGTCCAGAGTGTAAGTTAATGCTGGATCTCCTATCAGTATGATAGCACGCCTCTGAATTCCATCCAAGGTAGCAAGAGAATGCTTGGAGGCCCCTCTCCACAAAACAAGCAATATTCAAGACAGGGGCGAATTTGGGCCTTGTATAATATAAGAAGTTGAGTGGGGGTGAAAAAGCGGTTGATTCAGAAAAGAAAGCCAAGCTTACATGCTGCAAGGTCAATTGAATTTTTGTGCCAAGTTTGAATTTTCTAGCTTAAGCCATTTGTTGGGAAAAAATTGTCAAAATTTGCTGAAAAAGTACCGAGTTTTTTTCTTCGTTTATTTATATAGTTTGAAATTCAATTGTTAAAAGTTAACGAAGTGGAAATGTGTCCAAATGTTAAATTTGTTTTATTCATTTTAAGCTTTTCGCTTATTTGATGTTCAACGCTAATTTATGTTTTGAATCATTCAAAATGGTAATTTCGGGATACATCGATAATTAATGAATAATTATTTGATGATCCCTTTTAGATTGATTCGGCCTATGCTGTGGAAATTTAAGTAATAAATGAGGCCGGTTGATTGCTGGGGCGTTGAGATGTCAACTCACATTTCTGATATGGACGATAGACAGAGTTTGGGCGGAGATTGCCTTAAAAATCTTCACCGAGAGAGAAAAAAGATTTACTGAACGAATACAAGGGGAAAAACAAACAAAAAAAAAAGAGCAAGCAGAAGAGAGGAGGGGAGATTTTTATGGAAAACGAAAAGCACGCAAATAAAATCTATTCAAATGGATATATCTTATAGAATGTGCGTTTGTTTGGAAAAAAAGTACAAAAAGCTAGTCATTATTATTTATTTATTGGAGACAGTAAAAAATTTAATCCCAAAGGAGACATTATGTATCTTTTTAATTAATATCATATATGAAATGAAAGATAAGAATTTGTATTTGAAAGACAAATAAATTATACGGCATGATCCACACTTTTAACCATGTCATCCAGTGCAGCCGTTACAGCACAAATGTATATTGTTACAGTACATTTTTGCTTGAAAAGTACAATAGTACATTAACATTAAAATAATTTCTAGTACATTCCATAAAATATCTCAAAGGTAGTACATTTATTAAACATTACAGTCCTAAAAATATAAACTTCAAAATATCAATATAAAGTACGTAGCCCAGTCAAATTAGATAAATCGGTGGAAAAAATCCCAGAGTTTTAGAAATGGTCTTAAACGCTTCCCTTAGGGCCAGTTGTATGTCGGTTGGTAAACTCTTTTTAACCGTTTTAAAGGGTAAAAGGCTGACAATCAGATGACAGGCACTTTCATCTGATTGTCCATCCCAGCCTTTTACCCTTTGCCAACGGTTACAAAGAGTTTACCAACCGACATACAACTGACCCTTAGACTTGGGTTAATGTGTGTCAAAAGTCCTCGAGGGTGGGGGTTGATCACGAGAAGGAAGAGGGGGGTTATAGTTCCAGTTTTTCGCTTATAACTCGAAAACGGTCCATATTTTGTAAATTGCCGTCCTATAGTAAATTAAAGAGGACAAAATTTCCCGTCGATTAAAAAAAATTGGTCCAGTAGTTCGAATTTTTATGGGGATCCAAAAAACAGCCTCCCGGATTTCATTTTTATGAAGGAAAAACTGCGATTTTTTCCAAAAAATTGTAGTTTTTAAAAACTTCAACCTCATTTCGATACGGCTTAGGGCTTACCATTATAGAGTTAAGATGAAGCTTTGTTTCAATCGCAGCAAATTTAATCTACTTTAAGAAATTTATAGAGTGGTCTTTGTCGAAAACGTGCTCCTTCTTGGTCAAAATGGGAAAAAATCAAAAAAAGTGCGAGTTTTTGGGATATTCAAAAGTGATCCGGGATGCTGTTTTCTCCATAAAAAATCGAACTACTGTACCTCCTCTAGCTCAACCAGCACTCTCGGGTTTACAGTAGATTTTACTAAAAATAAATAGTAAATTAGTATAAAAAGCTCTCGGCAGCACTGGTGCCATCGCTTAATTTTTTACAGCAAAGGGAACGGAGATGGAGAAAAAATTTAATTACAAACCATTTCATTAACAAGCTTTTGATAACATTTTCGATTTCAAACAACAAACCCTCTTCGATTTCTTGGCTGATTTAATGGCTGACAGAGACTCTCTTGTTTTTTCTTCACCTCTCCTACGTCGTTTTATCACTGTCCTTTCATGTCCCTCTTCAATCGCGCAATTAAAAATGAATACCCGGTAAAGTTGTGTAGTATAATAGCTGCGAGGGCCGGCGAAGGCTTTGCCCCCTGGACCCCGAGCCGCCTTCTCAGGGGCTCTTTATGCTCCAAATGGTCTTCAATGATTTCGAATTCCCATAAAACTGAATTTTACTTTAAATTACTCGAAATGTGGAAGGGGGTGAGGGGGATGAAAAAATAAAAATTCTAAATCCTTGGAAAATTCAATCAAATTTCGTAGAATCTCAATACATAACGGCTCAGGAAATAAAAAATCTATAATTATCATTAGAATATGGTAGAGAAATGTTAATTATTTATTTAGATCAATGGTTGGGCTCTATTTATACAGGTTGTAAATGTGAAACAATCACAGTAATTTTAATGATAATTAGCATACTTGCGTGCAGTGGCGCAGCCAGAAAATTTTCGTGGGGGAGGGTCAATCCTCAAAGCAAAATATTTAGTGGAATTTTTTTTATTAAAACAAATAGGTAGGTACTTCAAGAAATTAAAAAAGAACACAATTTTTGATTAAACATATGAAATATATTTAATTACGGTTAGTTTGCCATAAGAAACGGTTTGTTGTTGCCATTACTCATCCCATTAACCCTGCCCTTGGAAGGGGTTCTGACTCTCCTCCCCACGTGGCTACGCCCCTGCTTGCGTGTAAAATCATTCTCTGATAATTCAGAAATTCACAAGTCCAATTGCGATATTGTTTTAGTATTGATGTTTGGATGCACAAGCACTTCAGATAATCAACCACCAGTCTTCTTGAATGAAAGATAGTCTTGTGTGATACAATATGTCGATTCCTGTCTAATTAATTATGAATCATAACTAGCAAATTAATGATTCTTCAAATATTTCGTTTTAGTCCATTTTAATTAATAAAATGATTAATTATAATGAGTGAAATATGGTTGCAAGTTGGCATTGCAATTAACAAATTATCTAGAGTTCTAAAGTCTGCCCTATTTATGACATTTTTCAATAATTCATTCTTTTTATATTTTGCGATAATAAAAAAGAGTCAGTTTTTCTTTAGGGGAACAAAATAGGGTGTGCAAAAAATAAAATTATCAATAAAAATCCTACACCCTTTGATAGATTTGTATGAAATTTTCGCATATGCACTTTAGAAGACCTTACGAAAATAATTCACTAGTATCCCAAAGGGGAGATGGAGTGTTAAAAGGTGATTATAATCACAAAGAGAAACAAAGAGGTTGTCCTCTGCTTGATGCAAATAAACATACATTGCATCAAGCAGAGGACAACCTCTTTGTTTCTCTTTGTGAATCAACAACTCTGCTACTCTCGGCAAAACAAAAACTTTTCAATTAAGGTAATTATAATGATAAAATTTTCAAACAAAATACTAGAAAGCTATTTACCCTAGAATAGTTCCCTATTTAAAAGCAGATATGATTAATTGGTATGGGCCCAAAATTAAGAGGGGGAGGGAGCTCTTTCGTAAATGATTATAAATTATTTTATTGAATATTAAAAATAAGAGAGGGGACAGATGTATGTTAAGGTTATGTATGGCCATATCAATTTATTCATGTTTATTCATTGATTTTATTGAAATTTTAAGATCATGTCAATATACCATGCGCAACGAGTCTTGAAAAATTTTTCACGTTTTCCACCAATTTAATTTTTGAAAATTAGAACTGAAGAGAGTCTATTAAACATAAGCTTGTTCAAGCTGGGTCCTGAATTTCGCCATCACACCGTTGCAGTATTTTCGGTTAGATTAGATCCACATCATCTCGAATCCTTTGTTTGAGGGCCTCGATTGTTCTCAGTGGTTCCTCCTGGTAAACTCTACTCTTTAAATAAGGAAGTCAAAAGTTGAGAGGTCTAGTGAACTTTTTCGGGTGGCTTAATCTGCTTCATTAAAAGCTTGAACGATTTTAATATTGTATGGGTGATGGTGGAGATCGTTGTGTAAATCCACCTTACCGTCTGGTGGAAATTCGAAGTTTGGTGGTATGTTGGTGATCCAAAGAATTGAGGCTTCTTACACCTTCAATGTTTTCGTGAGTTCGCAATGATTTCGGTCTTACAAGCGTCTTCTTTGTCATTGACGAAGAATCTTCAAAGTTCTGAAACCACATTTTTATCGCATGGTCTATATGGCAATGGCCGATTCAGATAAATATTAAAATTGGTAATGAAATCACCACAAGTGCGCACGTAAGAGCTAACGTTTTGATAAAACAATTTGACAGATGATCCACCGCCCGTCCTCCCCATCACAACTATAAATGTTAGAATGTATGGAACACGACCCACAGCTTTCTAATCTCTTCCCTTCAATATATAGAAATAGTGACACCTTTTCAAAATTGCCCAATATACTACTCCACCTTATATATCCAGTATCTAGCGAAATTTTAATATTACGATTGCAATCAGGATTCCGATTTAGCACTTGAAATCCGTTTTGACATTCAATCAAAAATATAGCATTTATTAAGATCTTTAAAACAGATCTTTCAATGGAGTTCGGGACAACTTATCTATCTGGTTGATCTTTAAAAAAATCTTTTGTCTTTGTGCAGAATGACAACGTCTGTC
Source organism: Forficula auricularia (assembly GCA_024734495.1). Taxonomy (NCBI): domain Eukaryota; kingdom Metazoa; phylum Arthropoda; class Insecta; order Dermaptera; family Forficulidae; genus Forficula; species Forficula auricularia. The sequence continues at coordinate 669,951 of JALMQS010000165.1, forward strand.
TACTAAACTTTTTTTTAATTGTTAATAGTGAGGTTAATTTCGAATAAAAATCTTTGTTTTGATAATATTAATAAAAAGAATATTGAGATAAATTTTTTCTCATAATAAAAACATTTATTTAACACAAAACGATTTCAAGAAATAGAGTTGGAATTCTACACTAGTCCTTTTGTTATATTCTGTTTGCTGCATAAGACTTTTATTTTTTACATTTATGAATAATTAATTAACTAGACTGTCAAATCTATTGAAAAATGTATCATTCGATTCATAAAAGTTGAATTATTTATCTGTATAAATTTGTTGAAAATTGAATAATTTGTATAGAAGTTATGGCCTTTTAAAAGCTCAGTCCATTTACTTCCATATTAAAAGAACAATTTTCAATAATTTATTTCTCGGTAATGAGACAGAAGATCAACTTCAAATACCGGGAATAACTATTTAATACATCAATGATTCTATGATAAAAATTTGAGAATTTTCTTGTAAAAATGATAAACAGTCCCGAACCCCCTTAAAGTCGCTTTCTAAATTAAATGTATTGTTGTGACGTTTATCGAGTCGCTAAATGACGTTAGAATTTGGAAAAAATATGTAATTTTTCAAGATTCGAGATACTTGTTTTTTTTATTTATGTATAATAAATTAAAAAATTAAAATCTATTTTTCATTATCTGATTAATATTTTATTTTTGAAATATTCAAATATAATTTGAAAGAAATGGGAAGATATTGAAATAATTACCTCCTTGTTGGCTGTCGTTCCTCTCTCTCTATTTTTATTTTCTCCAAGTTGGCATCCGAGTCAAGATCGTTAAGCAAAAATGTTGAAGAGAAAAGCGGTTGAATTCCACTCTACAGGCAGCAAATCGCCTGGAATACTGTATACATTTGTGCCTTTAATGGGCTTGATTTTTTTATCTCTTACCCATTTTGACCGATTCCTACCTCTACTTCTTGCTATTTGCTCCCTTCCGAGATTTTTTTTATTTTAAATAGTAGCGTTCTCTGTGTGAGTAAGATAGATACATATAATGTATTTCAAATTTGCATCGTTTTGTCGTTTTCTCATTGGAGACTGGGTGAGTTTGGGAAATTACCATTCGAGCTATGCTACATGCGCAAACACCACACGGGCAGACAGACACACACAAAACCAGAGAAAAGCGATGACTTAATATATATCTATATACAAGTAAAGAAAAAGAGAGAAAGGCTAAAAAACTCTCCACATTCAAAGGGTATAATTTGTAAATTTATCTATAAACGACAAAAGAAAAAGATGTCTAGTTGAGTGGAGTTTTTATTCTATTTAAATTGCTTAATGGGGTGGACTGAAATAAAAATTATCAAGATTATTCAAGATAAAATTTTACCCGCGATTGGAATCCCTTATTGTTTTTTGAACGGTAGTCCAATAACAATAAAAAGATGTCTCGTTAAAACAGGATTTCATCAGAATATGGAAGATTTCAACATTTGTTATAAATAACTTATCTGATTGTTATTAAAGTAATGCAAATTGAATATTTTATAAAACAAAATATATTCATATAAAAATATAATATATATATAGATAGCAGTCGATCGAAACGTCGTAGTTTTATTGTATTATTTATTCATGTTCAATAAATAATTATAATTAATTGTGTGTGATTATAATAAAATTTCAACTCTTATTAATATTAATTATTATCAATCAAAAGATTTTTCTTGCAGACCGTTTAAGAGTCGTTGATTTTTAGGAGGAAATATTTGAAGGTGCCTCTCATGCTTGATCCAAATAACATATATGTTTGTTACTTATATATAATGAATATATGTAGATATATTAATTACAAGAGAATTTATATAAGAAGAATTTTATCAAAGATCTTAGTAGATTATTATTAACTATTTTTTATATGTTATATGTCAGAAGGTTTCGCACCCTGACATATAATATACAGGGTGATTCACGGTCGATGGCACGTTAGACGTTCATGGAAAACGGAAGGCAGGATTTTTCTGGAAATTTAGCACCTTACATTTTCTTACCTGTTATATCGATCTAAAATATTTTGAGCCTTGCGACGTTTCGGCTTCAATCAAAAAGTTGTAGCAACTTTATTTTTTTTAATGGAACACCCCGTATATTAACAGGTTTTTAGGACCGCTCTTTTATTAAAATACTTTTTTTGTTAATATTGTCCTATACCTACCTATCTCTATCTTTTCGAGATAAGAAATAATTTGTGTTAAATATGGTCCAAAATATGGCCCTAATTAAACTTAAATAAATTAGTGCTATCAATTAATGAAAAGTTGATATTTTGTTGGTAGTTTAGACCTGAAGTATTTAATTTACGCCGAAAAATCGACTCATACTTATACAGGGCGTACTAAGATTACTATTTTTTCCGTTATTCATAAAAGCGGTCAAAAGTTCGTTTTTTTTAAATTAGACCCCCCGTATGTTACTCAATAAATTGATAGACGAAGAAAAATGCTTTAAGACGATATATCATGTTCCTATACCTAAAACATCAAGTTTTCTTAATAAAGCCGGTTTTTCGTGAAAAATAACTTTTTAATGAATCTAGTTTTAACTAACCATGGCAATATCAAACTTTTGACAGCTTGTAGACTATTTTAAAGTAACTTATAAACAGTTTATTGACGATGTTCAAAAAAATCTCACAAAATGATCACAAATATTGATTATTCAAACGAAGTTCTTATTAGTAAAAAATAAATAATTTCATAAGAACTTCGTTTGAATAATCAATATTTGCGGTTATTTTGGAAGATTTTTTGAACACCGTAAATAAACTGTTTATAAGTTACTTTAAAATAGTCTACAAACTGCCATAAGCTTGATATTGGCATGGTTAGTTAAAATTAAATTAATTAAAAAATAATGTTTCACGAAAAAGCGGCTTTATTAAGAAAACTTGATGTTTTAGGTATAGGGATATGATATATCGTCTTAAAGCATATTTCTTCGTCTTTCAATTTATTGAGTAATATACAGGGGGTCTCATTTGAAAAAACGAACTTTTGATCCCTTTTATGAATAGCGGAAAAAATAGTAATCTTAGCACACCATGTATAATATGGAGTCGATTCTTCGGCGTAAATTAAATACTTCGGGTTTGTCTAAACTACCACCAAAATATCAACTTTTCATGAATTGAGAGCACTAATTTATTAAAGTTTAATTAGGCCCATGTTTTGGACCATATTTAACACAAATTGTTTTTTATCTCGAAAACCGATAGAGATAGGTATAGTACAATTTTAACAACAAAGTATTTTAATAAAAGGCCGGTTTTAAAAACGTATTAATATACGGGGTGTTCCATTTAAAAAAATTAAGTTGGTACGACTTTTCGATGGAAGCCGTAACGTCACAAGGCTGAAAATATTTTAGATCGATAGAACAGGTAAGAAAATGTAAGGTGCTAAATTTTCAGAAAAATCCTGCGTTCCGTTTTCCATAAACGTCTAACGTGCCATCGACCGTGAATCACCCTGTATACATAATAATCTACTAAGATCTTTGATAAAATTGTCCTTATACAAATTCCCGTATAATTAAAATACAAGTATGAAACCCGGAAGTTGTTCGTTTTTTTGAAAAAAAAATTCCATCCATTTTTCATAAAGATAAGACACTCAAATTTTCATATTAAATATGTAGACTTTTCAGCCAGGGGATGCTGTCCAAAAGACAAGACTTCATTTTTTGAAATTTTATTTTATTCTTCGCTTTTTTTTGCAAACTCCACCGAATACGGCATCATTTTCGTTATTTTTGAAATTTAACATTAGATTTTTTAAAAAATTTATTTTGGGACCTTCGACCCAAACGGATATTGCTTTGTATGACTGAGGGTAGAAGTCAGAAATTAAATCTTCTGATTTAAATTCCGCAGTCCCTGAGATGGAAATCTACCGTCTTCCACAATGAATCCGCCTGTCCTATAAGAAATTCTTAAATTTATCCTAATTCTATTGTTATAAGCAAGCTATGACTTTTCCTCTTTATTTATTCCTTTTTTGTATTATTATTAATTTAATAGTTCCTCAGCGATAACAATTTTTATTCGACTGAAACTCGTCTAGACTTGTCTTTGACATGCTTGAACTAGAAAATATACCAGGCAGGTAGTTCAAACCTTCTATCCGCACCCTTTTCGTAAAATCATTCATTTTAATTGCCCCTTTAAACTATGCAACAATTATAATTCATTTCGAGAACCAATATACTTTTCAAAACAAAAAATGTTTTTTTATAGAAATATTTAAAATAACGGATAGTAATTTGAAAATTAAAAAATCCTCTTGAAATTTTAAAGTCGATATTTATAAAAATACTCTAGATGTTTGAAATTTTAGTGGTGCGCCGCATCCACAGCATCCACAGACCGCACGGCACTGATAGGTAGGTAGGTATATGTAAAAATAAAGTTGTCATTAATTTAGCAATATATATTATTTATTAGCAGTTAGAAAGGGTTGTTAATTTGGAATTCAAATTATTTTAATAATTAACAGCATTAAATATTTGTGAATGAACACATCGAGTATTTAAAATAAATAATTAATTTTCATTTTTTTTATTTTTTTATTTTATATCATAATTAAAAGATTATTAATAAATGAACTTCAGGTAATAATTATTGCATTAACTTTTTATAAATTAACATGGCCGATGATTTCTTTTTTCTTTTTCCCCCCTTTTTTTTATTTATTTTGTTTTTAACTCGATCGCAAATTTCAATTTAGTTTAATGGATTTAAAGAAATATCCACTTAAGAGACCCTATGTTTGTTTAATGTTGAGAATAAATTGTTGAATGAAGGAATGAGGAGTACCTGTGGCCTTTCATTTGATTGCCATTACACCATATAAACACTGATTGGCCTAAGCCTTTGAGTGCCATGCATGAGTGCAGACCATTGATGAGCAAACAGAGATGGGTGCGATTAAAATCGAACCAAGAACCGGCCATCAAATTAACTACTAGTGACGCCTGTCTTTAATAATCCCGAGAGAAAGCTTGAAACTTATTAGTTCTTTTATACATACAAATTAGGGTGGTCCTTATTTTGGGTATTTTCTTATTTTTACTCTGACAAGGGCTCATATGGTTCGAAATAAATAAAAAAAAATATCTCCCAAGTTTCAAGTCTCTATCTCAATTATAACATGTGCCCCCAGCGATGTAAGTTTCTCATCTAAATAACATGGGGGTTTTTCCATTGAAAGATCAATTATTTATTCCGGCCAAAATAAGGGTTCAAAAAATTTGAAACTCTGTAGACATTATCCTCATAATAGTAGCTATCCCTCAGAATTTTTACAGATTTTTAGCTATTATAATTATGGAGTCTATAACTTAGTAACATTAAGATATAGCAGTATTTTATCTAGCTGTAACTTCAAAATTATAATAGATGAAAATCTGTAATAATTCTGATGGATAGCTATAGCTCTTCACTATTTTCTTATTTCCCGATAACATCTTTAATAATAATAATATTAATAATAGTAGTCTTAACTAGTGTTAAATAAAAATAATTAAGCAAATTATGTTTTTTTAAATAAATCCAACGCAATCAAGCAGGGATTAACGTATTTAAACTAAAAATACGCATTTTGAAAAATCTTACTTGTGATTAGGGAAGAGTTGGTCGAGCCAAATCTCACGACATCTCACCAAAGTTGGAGGGGAGGAGGGAGGGGGGGGTTCGAAAAATCTCCAAAATCGCCTCAGGTAATTTAGGGAATCCCTCTTATCTTGTAAATTTTATTTTGACACTCATGTCATGCTAATGAATCTAAAGAGTTACCTCTACCAGTGTGTATCTATTTCAAAAAACCTAGAAGCGACTTAGTTAAGATTGGTTGCTTTTTTTTATTGCAATAACTTAACCATTATGTATACTCAAATACCAAAAACAGCAATTCACGTTTTCATCAAAAAAGAGAGGGTTGGAAATGGGATACAGATCGGTAAAAATTCAGACTGGGAGGAAGTTTCAATCTATGAAAGATACAGAGACAAACACATGAATAAGTTTGTATAACATTGCTCTAATTTGACAGGGTAGATCGCTTTTAGAGATTATTCATCTTTTGCCAACTTGTATTGTTTTATTCATTACTTTTTCCTGTGCTCATATGTTAGCATTTATCCTATTATAACGTTAAATAAAGAAAGTTAATTGTATTATTTCCGTTATTAGAATTTCTCAATATTCGAATTCACTTAGTCAATGCGAATACCGTGAGTGGATAAGAAAATATTTTTTTCTATTTTCCACAACGGATGTTAATTTATAGATCAATCAACAGAACACATTTCAGCAAGAATATTTGTTCCTTTGTCTGCTCGGCCGTTTATTATTCATAAATGAGCGAATGAAAAATATCAATTATCGGACTTGCCTTTGGGGGGAAAAAGAGTTCAGTTGCCACTTCGAAACGCAATTGCAAGTTTGGTCATTCCGTCGATGCCAAATCAACTTAGCAAATGAATAAACAAAAATGGAGATTTCGCTTTAAACATGTCAATAATCCTTCAAAAGCCTTTCATTAGATGTCCCATCTAAATTAGTATTTTCGCCCAGATATTAAAATATTGATCTACATTGCAAAAAAATTTTTTTGATTGAACATTTTATATTTCATATAAAAGTAAAATTTTATTGGAATATGTTACCTCAAAGTAGCTCGGTTGGGATTGAAAATTTATAGAATATATATTATTAAATACAGACTGGACCTTATGTCGTGTTCAGATTTGATTCAAATTTTGGACTAGTAAAGGTCGAGCTAAAATTTTCAAATTATTTAGAGAAGTGTTTCTCAAACTATGATCTACAGACCACAAGTGGTCCACAAGATTTGTTCTTGTGAAAGAATGAATTTTAATTAAGAATCTGAAGAATTTTCAAAAGGCTTTTTTTATTGAGATATTCATTTATTCAAAAACGTGTGAATCATGTGACTTTTACACACCATATTAAAAGTATTTTAAAAATGTCAAAATTAATTTTATTTTCAAATTAACGTTCTACTAAGGATTTTGTGAATTGTATTAATTGAAATTAACAATTATTAAATAAATACAAGGTTTTTTTATTAAAACAGTCTCAAACCGTGTATAAAATATCCAAAAGTTACAGGAAAAATTATCCCCTATATCAATGGAAGTTTGGAAAAATAGTTGCTTTAAGCTGACGCCAACCGAATAGTTGCTTTAAGCTGACGCCAACCGAATCGTCTAAAAACCAGCCCGAAAAGGAGCTATACAAACCCAACCGAGCCGAACTGAATATATATTAACCGAACCTCCGAAAGTTTAGTCCGGGCGAGGTGTCTTTCTAATCAAACACACATTGAAAACCTAACCAGCCAATCGTCGGGCGGGGTGTGTTTGGGGCTCCAATTTTCTATTTTTTTTTCTAATCAAACACACATTGAAAACCTAACCAGCCAATCGTCGGGCGGGGTGTGTTTGGGGCTCCAATTTTCTATTTTTTTTTCTAATCAAACACACATTGAAAACCTAACCAGCCAATCGTCGGGCGGGGTGTGTTTTGGGGCTCCAATTTTTTCCTAATCAAACACGACAGACAGCAGCACATTCAAACGGCTAATTAGCCCCCAAAATATGAACGTCTGTTTATATTATTCAAAACTATGATTATAAGCTTCTCACTTAATCTCTTTTGTATTCTCCCTTATACTGGGAAATATTTTGTCAGAAGATATTATGTTAGGGGATATTAGTTGAATAAAAGATTTCACTGTCGATGGTAACAGAATTGTTTTTATTTTAGGTTAAAAATAAAATGAGAGAGTAATCTGTTTTTTAAATAAAATAATTTTTAATTATTTCTAGATGTTAGATGTTAGGGGATATTTTGTCGGGGGGCTGAAATGTCGCGGTACCCTATAAAAAAACTGGACTTATCTAAAATTATTATAAAAAATAGATATTAATTTTTCTTTTACTTAGTATTATATAGATGTTAGCTATTTTTTGTCATGCTGAGTGTCCGTATATATTATTTTTTTTAACAAACTTTTTTAAAAAGCAGTCAGTTAAACCTGACAAGAACAGAAATCGGCTGAATGCCGAGGACTGTATTCAAATTGCGCTCATCACGTCAAAAAGTCCTAATTTTGAAATCATTTTAGCGAAAATGAAACAACATTTTTCTAAAACGTAAAAGCATTTGAATTATGTTAATGTTTACAATTTTTATTTAGTTACATATAGTTTTCATGTAAATTCCAATTAATTCAATAAATAATAAATAATTTACCTTGCTTTTTTTGCTTTTCAGAATGAAGAGATAACAGCGAACTATACAAAAATATTTTCGGGTAATGGCTAAAAATATTCCCCGACCTCTGATCTAGTGGGACTCAAAAATAGGCCAAAATGAAATTTTTCGCCGTTTTGACCGATAATATCTCAAAACTCTGACGTCTTGTAAAAAATCGGGAAATTGCATGAGAATCAGCGTATAAGACTCTACTGGAATCCATTGTTAGGTTTACAGGATGAAATTTTTGTTGAAGAGTGTTATCAGGAATTATATTAAATATGTACATTTTTTTGTAATTTACTGGTTTCAATTACGATGACTGGTTTAAAATATTGAAAGTTACAAGTAAGAGAGATCCTTGACTTGTTTGCTTTTCAATGGAATTGAAGATAGGAGAGAGAGAGAGAGAAGGAAAAAGAAAAGTTCAATGAATAAAATAGAGTGTAGAGGAAGAGGAGGGAAAATGAGGGCGTGTGCCTGTGCGAAAGAGAGAGGATCACGTTCATTTTTATTTCGAAGCTGTGGAATCTGTGAAGATGGAGGACCTCAATCGGATCCACCTTTGGCGTCTTCCTCCGACTCCCTGGGCCAAATGCCTTCATCCCCCCCACTGGGCGACACTGTCCATTCTGCCCTACTGGGTCACCTTAGCCAGGATTCTTTTTCCGTGTCTGAGATGACCCAAGCGAAGAGCGAGAGGGTTTTTTATTCGATTATACGGATGGTGGGGCACCTATCCAAAATTTAACTCGGGATGTTATTCTAAAAAAAAATAAAAAAAATGGTAGACCACCGCAAATAGAGTTGAGGACAGGATGACATAATCAATTATTGCCCCTTCAAATGAATAATTTATGAATGGAAATACGTAGTATAAAAATTAGATTAAATTCTTTTATAAAGATTATTCGATAATTTTTAGGGGTAATAAATATAAATTGAGGAATATGGAGAATCAGTGAGATTGTCCTCTGCTTGATGCAAATAAACATATAGGTATATATGTTGGCGTGCGGTCCATGGATGCTGTGGATGCAGCGCATCCCGCAAATTCTAAAATGTCAAGAGTATTTTCATCCGTGTTATATTTGAAAATTTGTAAAATTTTAAAACACTTTCAATAAATACTATACAACTAATTCATTTAAAGTTATATAAAATTTAAAATTTACGGAGCTTTTTAACGTTAGCAAATTTAAAGAATATGAAAAAAATATTCCAGATTTCCTATTTTAATCACTTCAGCTATCTTGTGGAAAATACTTTGATTTTATGAGGTTAAAAAGTGAATTAATTTACATGTACTCGTCCCATGACTTTCATTTAAAATCTATAAATTACATTAAAAAAATTAATCGTGAAAGATGAACTAAAAGATGTTTAGGCAAAAGTATTTGCTTTAATGAAGTCCAATTGAATATTCTCTCTCTATAGCGAGTATCGTTTTGGTCCAAGTGCAAAGGTCATTCCTAGAATAATAGAAATTAAGAAATTAATCTCTAATAGTCTGAAACAGGTCTAGACTTGTATTTGGCACTATTGCAATACACCTTAGCTCTAAAGAAAGAGAGATCATTATATCCGCACACTTTTAAGTTATTTTCATCGACCAGATTCTAATGAAATAATCGCTCATCCGCACATTAAATAATAAAAAAGTGAAAACTTTTTCAAGACTCGGTACACTACAGACTGCCTTAGTAATGATTAATGATTAATAAACTTAAATATAAATTGTTCATTTATGGCTATACTATAACATCCTCTTAAAATCTCAATAGAATAATTCAAAAAATATTTTCTGCCTTTTGAACCAGATATTGCAAAATCTAATCAGTAGGTACTATGTATTGATACAAAAGAACTTTTTGACTTTACGTTCTTGGGTTATCGTGGGTATCGGAATTCAGACATACAAAGAGAAAAAAATCATAGTTGAAAAATATTTTTCTCCGTGTTTCAGACATTTTAAAGCACAATGAGCAAAAAATTATTTTTATGCATGATTTAATACATATAATTTGCATTATGGCTTCTACGAGCGCGTCAGTCAGTTTTCAACTAGAAAAGAATTGGAACATCACTAGGAGAAGCTGAAGGGAATATAGATTATCCGCTCTGCTTAAATATCAATTGATAAAAAAATCTAATGTTAAATTTTAAAAAAATACGAAAAATTCTATGATGCGTTTATCGATAAATTTTGCAAAAAGAAGCGAAGAATAAAATAAAATTTAAAAAAATGAAGTACTATTTTTTGGACAGCATCCCCTGGTTGAAAAGTCTCCGGCCGCCACTGATATATATCCATTCTATCAAAATCGTCATGGCTGTTTTTAAAATATTTTCTTACAAAACCTATACTGAGACTCTTAAAGTATTTCCATTTGATTGTAATACTTAGATTTATGGTTTAAAGTAAAATAATTATTATATTCAGAAAGGAATAATTTTTGTAGAGCTTGTATTTGTGTGCTAATTAAAATCTTTTAAAAATTATTCATTTTTATAAATACTGGACTTTTTTAAAAGTATTAATGAATTCTTTCTGATTTTAAAAATTATTTTACCTTAAAGTATTTATTTATTCCATAAATCTATATTATATTAAAATAAAATGAAAACGCCTATAGAGAGTCTTAGGATAGGCTTTGCGAATCCAGACCGAACTATTTAGTTGCATAAATTCCAGGCGCTTTGCGGCGATTGGATAAATTGAAATTAATTTACTAGTATATAGAACAATTATTAATTTTTATTAAGTACCATTTTATTTATGATACAAATGCAAGATATATTACTACATATTAATATTCTATTACTTTTCTTACAAAAATTATTATAATTTGCTTGACATTTTTTTGACTATTAATTAGTGAGATAATTATTAATTATTTGATTATATTTTAAAGTTATTTAATCATCTCAATTAAGACTGAGCTTTGATTATTTATTAAATATTTAAAAGATGTTGATGGAAAAATTGTAGGTAATATATCTATCTGTATATTATCACGGACAGCCCAAACCGCTAGACCTAGAAAGATGAAATTTGGACTGTATATTCTTTCTAAGATTTATGGGTGTGATAAGAAGGGATTTTTTAGGACACTTTTTTGCTCTAAATGGCGATTTTTCCAAACTTTTAATTTAAATAGTATTGTTTCTTGTTTTTCTTAATTTTTGTTTTATTTTTCCTACTTTCTAGTTAATTAAATGACATATCGGCCAAATCGTGAAACTACTATTCATAATAATTAACATTGAGCTTGACTTATTTTTGAGTTTTTAGCTCTTTTTATTATTATCACAGAAACAAATTAATACATTTGGTGAAATTTTTAATTCTGAACATTCTTTGTATTTACATTTTTGTTCTAAAATTAATAGGATTAATAGATAATCGTTAAATGAAAATTGTTTACTAAATAACAAAAAAGACCCTTCTGATGAAGCTCTAATATGCTGAAATTCAACAATTTTAATAACTTGTTTTGTTCCAAATTTCAGTTTTCTAGCTCTAAACTTTCGCTCATAAAAAATTTCCAAATTACTAAAGAGCAAATCGAGTCGTGAAAAGGTTTTCATTTATTTTCTTCCAGTTTTATTATTAGTTTATTATGACATATTTTTCGGCGATAGCAAAAAGTAACTCTAAGATTCCTGCAAAAAAACATGATAACTAATTTTTAATTTCATGCCAATACTTTTGATTATTATTTATTATATTTATAAGTGAAAGTAATAAAGAAAATTTTTTAAAGGGAATTTTTCTATAAGATATGATATTTTTCTTTTTGGGCTAAAATATAGTCGTTGTATTATGAAACATGAAAACGTGATTTGGAAGTTTATATTCCATCACTAAGGCTGCTATTATTATTGTGGCTAGTGTGAAATATAATTAGTCACATGATCGTTATAAACGGCTCATTAATCACAGCCAGACTCAATGGACTCAGTCGACCCCATCCTTCCTCATTGTATATAACGTTTTATATATCTGTATAAGTAATAATGGTTACTGTGCTATACAGCTGAGTTGGCATTTACAAGTTGTTCGTTGTAAAATAACTTTTTTATTAATTATACATGAAATGAACAATATTAATTATCCCCGATTGATCATTAAGAGAGGAAGCCCATTTAATTTCCCCTCCAGGTTAGTTATCTTTTATATTTTGCGTTCACTCAATTAATTAAAATTAGTCCGTTTTAATGGATTTTAAAAAAGTTTCTCTCACATCGAACTGCAGTTACACTAAATAATTGACAATCAAATAGTAATTTCTATTGAAGGAAATGTTTTCGTACTCGAAGTATATTGAATTTCTATGTAATATATTTTCTTGAAAATTCTTTGGTTGTCATGAATTCTAGATTGATGTGCTTCCCTGAATTCATATTTCTATAATCTTGGATTCAATTTTTTTAGAAAATAAAACAGGACGCTTAGTGTCGTCCTTATTTTGGGTATTTTTCCAATTTTATAAACTGATGATAAAGGGGGACCCTTATCAACTTTCACATAAAATTCAAGGGTATAAACAGAAACTTTTTCGGGTTTCTTTGACGAAATTATTATTTCCTATAACTTTATAAAATAATCTACTAGAATTAAGTATAATCCCTTCGAAATTCAAATATTAATTTTATAAAAAAATTGGGAAACTGATGATAAGTAGGGACCCTTATCAACTTTCACATAAAATTCAAAGGTATAAACAGAAACTTTTTTCGGGTTTCTTTGACGAAATTATAATTTCCTATATCTTCATAAAATACTTTACTAGAATTAAGTATAATCCCTTGGAAATTCAAATATTAATTTTCTAAAAAAAATTGGAAAACTGATGATATGTGCGGACCCTTATCAACTTTCAGATAAAATTCAAGGGTATAAAAAGAAACTTTTTTCGAGTTTGTTTGAGGAAATTATAATTTCCTATATCTTTATAAAATACTCTTCGGTGTCCCTCTTGCTAGCCAGGGCCCTGGACCCCCACCCCGAAATCCACTCAGCACCCCCACCCACTCCACTACCCCAATGTACAGACAAAACCTTAATTTTATATATAATAGATAATTTCATTTAAATTGGTAACCATGACGAGTGTTTTTGTTGTGGGACTGACATAGGTACATACATAGGTATATACAGAGGCAGGCACAAATGCGCTTTAGTAGTAGATTCGACAGCACAATGACGCACTGAATTGTTTATAGTGGTGTCTATAGCCCGCGGGCCTTCACACGCACTCGCAACCAGCGCATGCATACTCTCGTATCGCATGTGTACCCTGAAAGATCGAAAAATCACCACGAATGGCATCAATCAGGGTATTGGTGTATACGCAGAGGTATACGTGAAATATAGCGGGCGTATATTCCACCCTCGCTAGTGTTGAAGCTATCAACAGCTGGCGAGTTAACAACAGCTATCTAGACGAATCCTTGTGCCACCACGAGTCCAACCTCAGTCGAATGGAGCTAGGAACTTTCGTCCCTAGGGCTTTCTCCATTCCCCATGGCACCATTTGTTTTCAACAACCTTTGGTATGGTTGTTCGAGGTTTCTCTTGCACATGACTTTCCATGCTCCACCTCTTCAGATTCGGACTCTCTTCCCACAGTCCCAGTACGTGATAGACTGCATGTGCGGTTGGTTAACCTGATGTGATTGCAACATCACATACACCTGACAAACCGCCTGCAAATCGCCCAAGCCGGCCCACACCTGCTGCAAACAGCCAAGTACGAATGCTCCGTTTTTACATAATCAGAAGCATTGTTCGCCAAGCAAGCTCCGAAACAATGGTAGTCGAGCGCTTACAAAGCGTCCAATGCGGTTCACGCCCGCTGTAAAAACAACCAGTAGGATTTGAAGATTCAAAATCTTCAGCCCAGGTCCGCGACCGATTGTCGTCTGGCAAACGACTCGCCACCCTCCATTCCAGGCGGCTTTCTGCCTATACCTCTATTTGTTATGTGTACCAAGCAAACCCACTGTGTTGCAGCTTTTAGGGTGTAAGATTAAAAATCTCCAGCCTAAGTTCGTGAACCGATTGTTCGCTTGGCCAGCGGTTCGTCACCTTTTGTGCCAACCCAGGCTTGTCTTTTAAATCTGGAAGTCGACAACCTCTTCTACATGATATATAACCATGCAGCTTATCGGACTCCATGGTAATCAACCATGCATACCACAGTCAAGTGGCACAGATTAGCATTCACTTCGGTAAAGGGCGCCAGTCCTTCATTCTAAAGGAACCTGTAAGACACCAATTGAATGGCAGCCGCAGGCTACTTTAGGTGTGTTTACCGTTTTGGCTTACACTCAGCGTGGGCTCGCCAAACCCAATCTGAACCACCGTCAGATGTGCCGCTGGACCATTTTAAATCAGAGGGCAAGTCATCTCCCTTGTCATGTCTCCGGCCCATGGCAAGCGAGCGGGTACAATACACGTACGTCCCCCGCTCGCACTGATTGGCTTACACTCAGCGTGGGCTCGCCAAGCCCAGTCTGCACCACCGTCAGATGTGCCGCTGGACCATTTTAAATCAGAGGGCTAGTCAACTCCCTTGTCATGACTACGGCCATGGCATGCGAGCGGGTACAATACACGTACGTCCCCCGCTCGCACTGATTAGCAAGCATAATGCCAGAGCAACACCAATTTCGGCTTGCAGGTTTGTCACTTCCTGAACACGTGGACATCGCGGTGCTCCGAGCGTGGAAGCCGATGAGCTAGTCACGGAATCAATCATGGCCAGCTTTTGTAGCCATCACCATATACTGGTGATTTTCATCGGCCGTTATGAATTATTCATATTGATAAGCAATTTCCAGCAGCGCCCTCAACTGCTGGTTACAGTTATTACTGTTTACTGTCTTATGAAATAGTTATAATTATCATCAAAGAATGACAGCTTATTTATGCTTATCAATCTGCATGGCCACCATCAAACCATGCGCCGTGAATTATTGGCTTACTGCTGTGTCATTGATCAGCCCGGCCGCACGCACCACTCAACCAGGCCAAAGCCCGCAGTGTCGGCGTATTTGGTTCAAGCCACCAACATCTCGGCATAATGAAGCATATCCAGAGCAGCGCGTCTGAATATACTAAAAGGATAGAGTATTTCTTACTATATATGTCATAGACATAAAATAGCATATCCTGGCAGGATCAACCGAAATATACTAAAAAGATAGAAGAAATTCTATATATGCAGAGATGTGTAGGTCACCATTCCAATACATGCATTCTTGCATAATTGTTTATGCAACATGATATCATCATCATTTGATAGTGATATATTCATGAATTTATATATTCATTAATCGACAGAGTCGATGTAGTAGGATTTGTAGAAACAATCGTGTTTATGATATTTCTAATGTAATATCATAGCATTTTATCTCTTTTAGAATTTATCAGATAAATTCAAGAAATTTGTTCACCATAGTTAGTTTTGATGCAGCAGCTGCTGCATCTGTTGCCGGCATAACATAGCACCTCTTGGCCCACTGAATATACTAAAAGGATAGTCCGTAATGGTGGGTCATCCATAGGATCCATTAGGACTATATATGTCTAATGACATAATATAGCATATCCAGTGCATTTTCCAGATTTACTAAGGACATAGAAATATTTCTATATATGCCAATGGCAACTGCGTTCTTCGCCAAGGGTAACACTCTTAGTTCTCCGAAAGGTGCGGATATCCACCTGGACCACGGGGAGGTGGTGTTACTCCAAGAAACGGCCTAGTGCAGAGATGAGCTGCGTTGCCTTTAGCTCGTTCTCTAGCGACTCGTTTCGCCAGGTTGCGCTTTAGTAGTATAGGATATACTATAATACAATATTTGCCCCAATTCGCCCAAATTATTTGAATAAATAAACACAAGAGAGCGCTCGCTACCTTTGGCCGTAGTGCTGCCTCTATGTTTAACGCACGGTCCCTATAGATTGAATTATATCCTTCTAACATCTAAGAAAAATTATTTCTAGCATCTCCGACACTTTCATTGATTTTTACATATTTTTATATTCAGTTGTAAATTTTAATAAAGAAAGAATTCATTTAATGAAAGAAAAAACCTATAAAAGATGTTATATTTTTTGCTTTCTGTCATTAAAAGCCACTTATTTATAAATTTAATTAAAATACCAAACACATTTTTGTCCCTGATTTTCTAAGATTTTATTTATATAATATGAATTAGTCTATTGTTATAAAAGATGATTAAATTTTAAATAATTGTTTTATTGCAATTTGACGGTAATTTTGGCTAGAATCTTTTTAATGATTATCCCCGTTATCATTTAGAAGAAGATACTACAAAGAGAAATTGAAAATTAATTAAATTTTATTTTTAATATAAGACCTTTCATAAGTTTTGTTTTGTTTAACATGGGTGAAGGCTGATATAAGAATATAATGGATTTTTTGATATTTCTTAAGCCTAGACACGAAACCCTGTCTTTATGCCACATTCCCATTACCCAGTCTCGCTAAAAGCCTTAGTTGTTGAAGAGCCCTAAAACTTCAAAATAATAATAATTCAACATTACCTGGTCTTAGATAAAACATGCTATTTAACAAGTTTAAAAAGATGAAAAAAAGTAAAATGTTTAAAAAAAATGTAATTTAGTATTTTCAGAAATATCCTATTTTTGGGAAAACTAATTTCTTTAAAATTTTTCTCTGAATCATAAAAAGAAATCAAAGAGGTTGTCCTCTGCTTGATGCAAATAAACATATATGTACATTTATATTATGAGTAGGTACAATGTGTAAATAGGTATATAATTTATTTCTTAGAGACTATAGTTTCTAAGGTTTAACCTTCATCAGTCAAATTCGTTTTGTCGTAATAGTAAGAAGGTTACTCATTTGGAGGATTCGTTTGTTAAGTAGTGACCTGCATACTATTACGACAAACCGAATTTAATTAAATCCAATCTGTTATCTGAACACATGAGAAATAACAGATAAAATATTTCTAATTAAAAAGACGGATGATGAAGATCAAACCTTAGATACTATATTATAGTCTCTAAATTATATATAGTAAATGGGAGGCGCCCAAAATCCCCACATGTGAAATTCTGGCTTAATTTTGATATTTTATTAACCTTGTGGACATTTGCAAAAATATATATAGTATCTATATGTATTTGACTATATTAACCTAATTAAGACTAAATGTGCATATCAAATATCAAAATAATAAATAAACCCATAGTAAGTATACCATATAATCATTTTCGTAAAATGACAAAAATGATGTTTTGACAATTTAAAAGTTAAATAATTTCATTTAATATTATATTTCAAAGTCTTGTCTTTAAATTATTAAGCTTCGGAATTCTTTAAGCTTTTTTTGTAATTTTCGTTAATTTAAATAGGATGTAATTACTTTTTTTGACTTCTCCAACATTTAATTGAAATAGAATCCTTTTTTTTGTCTTAATTTATAGTCAAAATATTTATTAAAATTTACCAAATATTTTTTCATTTCTTAATTTTTTCCCTTTAACTTTCATTTTTTTTACTTGTCCTGGTGGGGGCTCCTTGTTTTGATACATATCTTTGTTTATTTAATAGATAGATAAATAATATAAATATTATGTATTTGTTAGATAAAATAGTTTTGAAGAGTGAACTTTAGTATTTTTAATTTAAAATATTTTATGTATTTTTTGTCCAAATACCCGATTGGAGGTAAATTCTTTTTGTTAGTAACTTTGGTTCATTTTCAAACGATTGCATCAATAAGATGACAACCTCATTGATTTTTCTTTAAAAATCAACAACTCTACTACTCTAGTTATGAAAGAATCTTTTCAAATACAGTCGATTCTCGATAATTCGAAATCCAAGGGACTACAGAAAAATTCGAATTATCAAGAGGAATCAAAAAATTCGAATTATTAAGAATTTTTATTATATTTTTGAAAATATGTATGAGCTTACATAGATTTTATTTATAGCCACAAGTAAAAATAATTTAAAACAACAAAAAAGAACAAAAAATTGCATAGTATCTATTAACATTGCAATAGATAATGTGAGCTCTTGAAGAATGTAAACAGAAAAGTGCAATACTTTGGTAGAGCTGGTAATAATTTGAATACGAACACTAGAATTAAGGTGTATAGAACTATAATTAATCCTAGTTTCTCTTAGTGTCCTACAATATTATATTTTGGTACTCAGGAGAATATTGATAAGCTGAAACTCTTACAAAATAGATGAATGAGATTTATTTTAAAATGTGACATCTATACATCAATAAGTAGTATGCTGAAATGTTTAGGACTTATGAATGTGAAGCAATTCTTATTTTTACATACAATGTGTTTTGTATATAAATTATATCATAGGCAGCTGTCAGCCTATCTGAATTTCACATTGGTCAACGAGATCCATGACCATGAGACGCGAATTAGAGACGATCTATTTATTGAGAGGGCGAGGAAAGAGGGCACAAGAAATTCATTATATTTTAGAGGACTTGAGGAATTTAATTCTTTACCAGCTTAAGTGAGAAATGCATCAAGTCTGATTCAATTTAAGAACCAAATGAGGATATATCTTGAGAGAGGGACAGTTGAACACATTTCTATTGAGAAATATTGATATATAAAACTTTAGTATTAAGATTTGTAAATATTATGAAAAATACATTTAAATATAAATAAATAAATAAATAAATAACATACATAATTATAAAAATGAGGAGTGAACATTGCTAGGAAAATTCGAATTATAAAGAGGGGAATAACTGGCCTAGTTCGAATTATAGAACGTTCTCTCCCCCTCTTGTTACGAAAAGGATTTCGAGTTAACGAGTGTATCAAAATACACAGCATTTTCGATTTACCGAAGATAACAGATGAAGAGTTCGAATTATCGATAGTCGACTGTATATTTATATTCATGAAGCGGAAGAAGCACCTTTTAATTTATTATGATTTAATAAACTAAGTTTGTGCTTACTAAATTTAAAAGAAACATGAAAGAAATAGGGTTTAAAAATAAAATCTGTTCGTAAATTTAATGTCCTTCAAGTAGCATGGAGACAAATAGAGGAGGACGGAGTTTATTTCGGATCCCCTTTATCCACTTGTTCACCCACTCAGACTTATTAAAAAGCAGAGAGCCCCTCTCTCTTGCACACACACAGTGAGAGAGATACTTTTTTCGAATTGAGAGGAGAAGAAGAAAGAGAATCTTGGACTTTTGGCCTCCCTTGGTTAACTCGATTTGTACCAAACTCGGCCTTCCCTCCTCGAACCAGCACCCTTTCCCTCTTCTTCTTCAAGGGAGGATTCAATTACGGAGGCTTGGGGCTTAAGGCTTCTCCAGTCAAATTGAGTTGCATATATACTAACCAGAAAAAGTTCAGAATGCATATATAGAGTTACAGTTTTATTTTATTTCGACACGACATTGACGTTTTTTTCGTTCACTGTCACGCGCGATATATCTTTCACGATTCTAAAGAATCAATCAACTTAATAATGAGAAGTTAGAAAGTTTCTTATCTACGTTGAACTAGACTAATTTCAAATAAATAACAGATTGTATTAGAACAATGATAAAGTAATTTTCAAACAACTTCGTTATTTATACTATTAATATACAGCAAAGAATGTGATAATATTCCAACAATTTGTTTTTACGTGATAAAAAATGAATTACTATTATTTTGAGATTAACTTTTTATCAATAATTTGTTTTCCAAGGCAAAAAATTCATTAAAAAGAAATCAATGAGGTTGCTCTCTGCTTGATGCAAATAAAGATAAATACAAATCTTAAAAAAAAAAACAATTCTCAAAAGTTTAATCAAATTCAAAAGTTTCGGGAGAATATCTCAAATGAAAAAAAGAAAAAAGATGCTTTTTATAAGAAATTTAAATAAATATAGAGTACAGTAGAACCTCATTTATCCGGGCTAACTGGGACCAAAGGAAAGGCGGATAATCGAAAATCCGGATACATGGGTAATAAAAACAAAACAAATCCTCAAATAAGCGAATTTCAATTTATTATGATAAAAAAAAACATTTTTATATCAAAATTACATAGAATTGTTTAAAAAAATTTGATTTATTTGAAATCATCGTGACACTACCAATTTACACCCCTTCCTTTATTTCGTTTTTACTTTATTTTTTTTTATTTTCTCAAAAATCTTTCATGTAAATGTCCACTTCCGGTTTTCCGATTTCAACCAAAAGCTTGCTGTACTACTTCTAGCCTATATTGAGATTAAGTTTCGAATTTCGTAGCTCTGAGACTTATGGTTGCGAAACGCAGGGGGGGTACATACGTATGCACTGACCAATGGATTTTTGGCCGCTTTTTGACCTCTGAGGACCCTAATTTCCGGTTTTATTTCTTAAATCCGATTTGGAACTATTAAGGCCATCGATTCCTTCCACCTAGAAGTTAGAAAATGAAATTAACTTTTTTCATCTCTGAGATACAAGCTCTCCAAAAGTCAGGACCCAGACAGGGCATCACAATGCTTCCACATTATATTCTATGAATATAAATGTGAAAGTAATTATTATCTATGTGAACATTTATTGAAATAAAAATGTCTACAGATCCGATCCGGATAATACGGAGGTCCGGATAAACGAGGT
The DNA here is from genome assembly GCA_024734495.1 of Forficula auricularia. Classification (NCBI taxonomy): domain Eukaryota; kingdom Metazoa; phylum Arthropoda; class Insecta; order Dermaptera; family Forficulidae; genus Forficula; species Forficula auricularia. The sequence goes on from JALMQS010000165.1 coordinate 690,947, forward strand.
TTTACTGTATTTCTTTTAATTTCTTAGAAAAAGTAACTTTATTTTTCTTTTTTCTCTTGAAACATTAAATTGATAAAGGTTGAAATTGTCTCGAAACTTTTGGATTTGATTAAACGTTTGAGGATTATTTTTTGAAAAGTGTTTGTTTTTTGCTTCTCAAAAGTGTTCAATTGATTTTGATCAGTGCATGAAAACCTAAAAAAAATTATATGTAAAAGGTTACAAAGCACTAATTGAATTAATCAGCTATAACCAAGTGTAATTATTTATAAGTTATGTTAGTTGGATATTTTGTTGGCTTCCAAACTAGTAATTAATTTGCCTACGGTGTCATTTATAAGTAGAGACCGAATTTCTATGCAATTGCATATTTTGTTTGCCGCCACGGACGACCCAGGAGATCAATTATTTATCCGAATCAATCATCTAGGATACTGTGGGTTAAATTTTATACTGCAAATTTTTGCATATTTGAGTAATATTGCATAAAATTGCATATTTTGCGCCAAATACAGAGGTTTTAAATTTAACTGAATATTTTGGCAGTTTTTACTGCATAAAAATCCGGTCTCTATTTTTAAGTTGTGATATTACCTCGTGAAGTGAGCAATTTATTTATTTTGCTCTTTCTCTTGATCTATACTAAATTCAATTTCTATGAAATTTAATAAATTAATTGCTTGTATCTATATATACTAATGTATCTATATATACTAATGGACATTTTATTATGAATAATATTTATTAAATTAAAATGTAATTATAATTAAATATTTATTCAATTTAATTAGTGATTTCGCTTGATTGGTCAAAGATATATACTCACTTAAACTAAAATAGGTAATTAGGAATTGAGTCTTCGTTTTGATTTGACCCGAGCCTTTTTTTAATTGATTTGATTAATTAAGGAAAATTATTAAATCAAAACAAAAATTTCTTTCACTCATTAATCTACTATGTTCGTCAATGAATAGAGTTCTAAATTTTACATGGAAAGTGAAAGTCATTAAAATATAATTTTAATTTGAAGACACAAAGAAAAAGAGAGTGATTAAAAAAGTGTTTTTTAATGATAGAAAATACGAAAGGGCGCAAAAAGTGTTTGGCTATTTGTTGATATTCAGTTTGGGTGTCAAAAGAGAATCCATATCTAAAGCTTTCTCCACAGACACGAGCTAGAAGAAATAAGAATAATATATTGTATGACAAAGCGCGTAAGTGAAATTGAATATTCTCTCTCTATATAACGAGTATCGTTTTGGTCCGAATGCAAAGGCCATTTCTAGAATAATAGAAATTAAACTCTAATAGTCTGAAACAGGTTTGAACTTGTATTTGGCATCCTTGCATTACACCTAAACTCTAAAGAAAGAGAAATGATTCTTCCGTGCTCTTTGTAGTCATTTTCATCAATCAGATTCTAATGAAAGAATCGGTCACCCGAACATTAGATAATAAAAAAGTGAAAACACTGAACACTAGAGCTACCCTAGTAATTATTAATGAACTTAGATAAAAATTGTACATTTAGTATTATAGTTTCATTTTAACCATTGGACTAAGAAAATATTGAAATTTTGTTGCTTAAAATATATATTAAGCTTAATAATTTTTAAGCTTAATATATGTTTCTGGAGTGTGATTTTTTAAGGCGGATACATCTTTTGACCCTTAGGCCCTATATACAAATAACAACTACGGCTAGAGAAGTTGGTAAACAGCGCTGACTGTTGGTTAAAATAAAAACTAACACAATCGGGTCATATTTATTTTTATTGTATAAAGAAAATTATTAAAAAATATATAAATAAATAAAAATAAATTATTAGTTTGATGTTTACAATCTTATGCAATCTCGAGTGCTTTATTTAAATATTCTTCGGCATCTCAATTTTGCAAAATTATCCTCGGCATGATTGATAGTTGTACTGCTGACCCGAGTAGTTTAGTTATATGTTTGGCTTCGAGAATGTGTAGTACCAAGAACCACTCTAGTAGCACAATGTTTCAAACTATATAGTAACTACATAGTGCCTATATAGATTCTCGAAATACTAGGGCACTTACCAATAGAAATAATCGATTTGTTGAGAACACTCAATAGTATTTTATTTTAATAATGTTAATATTATCAAAAATTGTAATTTAGAAAAATAATAATTTTGCAAGAAGGTCAAAATATAAATTTTAGAAAGACTTTTAAGCAATTGTACTATAATCAAAATATTGTTTATCATTTGCTTTTTGTAATGAGCATTTAAAAATTGTAAAATTATTTTAGTAAAATAATAATGATAAAAAAGGAAATTTTAGAATTTTAGTAAAATTTTCATTTGTTTCAATCATTTTTTTAACGAAAAGCGAATGGATTTATCTGTTCTCCTCAGAGCTCAAATCAAAAAAATGATCAGGCATATAGTATAAATATTTTGTCCCACAAGGAAATTTTTGTGGGACATCTGTTGGGGAACAGGAAACACAACACATTTCTCAAATTGAATTGAAATACTGACTATATCGAGACGTCCGTACTCTTACAAAAAGAAGATATTCAGAAGTTATTTTTAAAGACAAACATTTACAAATGATGTTACCTATCAGTTATCATCGCTTCATAACAACAATAATAAACATTTTTCAACGAATACCCACACAAGCATTACCGATATTATTTTTTAACATTGACTTCAATGTCAAATTTTAATCAAACTCGAAAATAACTTTTTAATCTTAATTGATAATAAATTTGAAGAAGATCAAAGATTAATAAAATTAATAAATAATTAATAAATAATATTATGAAAGAAGCTCTACTGGTTTCTGAAGAAAATCTTATTGATGCTTGATTTGATTGATTTTTTTTTTACTTTTAAGATTTTTATTTAACCATAATATTGATACATGTGAGAATAATTATAATTTTTACAGGTATATATAATTTTTAAATATTTTGTTTGCTTCGACTTCGGGGATTTCTTCTCCATCATCGAGGGTCCTTGATCTTCCATGTCTGACTGAGTTTGGTTTGATTCTAGTTTTGAAAAAGGAACAAAATTTGTATTGAAAAACCTCTTTGTCCCGTGGTATTGATTTGGTCAGTTGTGATCATGTCCAATGTAGTTGCTGGATCAGCGGGTTTGTGTTTGTTTGGCATTTTAGTTTGAATCTGCTGTTTTGATTTTCCAAATTGTCTAGGAGGTAGTCCATTCCTAAGCCAATTTGGATTCTTTCGTTTGAAATTCCCGGAGGAGGCTGGCTAATTGTCCGTAATGTTTTTGTTTGAACTCTTTCCAAGGAGTTTAGGTTTGTTCTGGAGGCATGGGGGAGCCAGGCTGGAGCTCCATATGCAAGAATCGGTTTGACTAGCATTTTGTATAATGTTAATTTTCCTTCCAGTGGGAGTGAGCTTGATGGACGGAGAAGTGGCAGAATTATTTTGGCAGCCAATCTTGCATTGTCCCTTGTTATTTTTGTGTGATCGGCCCAATTTTTTTTTTTTTAATCACAATCGAATGCAAGAAGGGGCGCACCAGTAAAGAAGCAGCCCCTATTGATCTAGAAAGACCTTTGCATTACCGAAGAGAAGGAAAAGTTGATTAAGTGAGAAGGTGGAGACGTAGGAGTTTATGCACTCGGGTATTGAAGGTTTGAAGATTATAAGTGCTGGGAAAGATGGAGGCTGGGATTTTCCTGGGGTTTGTGTGGGCTGGCGGGGGTTTTGGTAAATTGGCGGAGGTTTTAATTTTTATCAAATTGTGGTCAGATTTGCCTAATGGGCCGAAATTTTAGCCTCATATGACGAAGGATGGGAAGTGATGAAAAGATCGAGAAGATTGGATTTTTCATTAGCTTTGTCTGGGATTCTTGTAGGGCCATTAATAATTTGCGTGAGGTCACACGCCGTAGAGAAGATTTCAGCTGCGGAGCCCGCTGGGGAGTTTTGGCTAGAAAATGTTAGCCAATTTTTGTTGTGGACATTAAAGTCGCATAGGAAAGTTATTTCAGAAGATGGAAATTCTTTCAGGATAATGCTATGGCACTCAAGGAGGGAGTCAAAAAATTGTTAGTATCTGGGGTCTTTTGGGGGCAAATATATTATGCAGAAAAATTCAGTCGATTGGCCTATCGCGAATTTAATCCATATGACATCGAATTCATTGGATTCTAGATTAGTTAAACGCCTACTGGGAATGTCCTTTCTAATATAACAGCAGACCCCTCCTTTTTTCGGAATTTTGAATGAAGTGTATAGTTTTCGAATTGGTAGTCGCGACCGTTAGATTTATTCGGGTCGATTATAGCTTCAGTTAGGCCTAAAAGAGCTGATTTTTCATTTTATAGATGTTGGTGAACATCGTTTAAATTTGATTTTCGAGATAGTCCGCGGATGTTGCAAAAAATTATTTTAATGGTTGTCATTAGTAAGGAAAATTTGTGGAGGAAATAAAAAGGTGACAAGGAAAGTAAAGAAAAAGAAAAAAAGAGATCGGAACACCAATTAAAGCTCTCAAACTTGCATATATTTTTGAATATATTCAATATGAGTGAGCTCTTAAGAAAATTGGACAGTGGTTTCACACCGGGCGATTAAAAGGGTTTAATCTTCTAATTGATTTGGTGTTAGAAGGGAGAAAATTATGTGTTATTTACTTAATTATTAGGGTTGATAATAGATATATTATAAATTATAAGATTATGTTAATATTTAAAAATAAGATATTAGTTGAAATTATTATAGACTAATTAAAATTTAAAAAACCATGCAATAATAAATAAATAATATTAATAAAATGAAAAGGTATATTCCTATTTATATATTAAAAAAAAGAAAAGACAAAAATGAAGGAGAAGATTGAATCTAAGTTTAATTAAAATTAAGAAAAATTGAAATTGAATTAGTTTAATAAGGAATGTTCCACAATAAAATATTTATATTTGATGGAAATATTTTGGGTGAAATGTGATTGTCAAAAAATGAATCTATGGCTGGCCTTTGGGTGAAATGCTGGCAAAAGGGTGGGGGTGAATGGCCAGACAGGACATGTGCTTTTCGGAACAAAGGATAGAAAGAAAATATTATATAGAATAAGATATTAATTGAATTAAATTTGAAGGGATAAAAATAAAAATGATATATTTATATCACTGGATTAAGTAAAAATTCTGAAGAGTTTCTTGCAAAGAAAATATAAAAAGCCAGCCTGATAAATGGAAAATTTCAATGGAAATGCGGAGAGCAGCAGGTAGCGATTATTCTCTTTGAGTCCCGAGGCCTGACTTTCTGCCTTACGGTCTAGTATGACGCCCAGATATTTGACCTTAGGTTGCTATTTTAGGTTGTGTCCGTCGAGGCTTAGCGTTGTTTTTAGATATTTATATTTATTTGTGAACAAAATAGCCTCGGATTTGCTTGGGTTTGTTTTAAGCTTCCAGTTTTTGAAGAAGTCCATTATGAGCCTGGTTTCTTCTTGTATTCTTCGCGTTAGGCATTTGAAGTTTTTGTTCGAGTAATATTGTTACGACAAGACTAAGTTTTTGGTTGCAACCCTTCTTGACCAGAGAAAGGTTGGCGATTTGTTGATTTATCTCGAAGATAGCTCTCCGTGAATGGTCTGGTAACGCGCCCAAGCGATTCGACCTGTTTAAGCCTGATGCCGATTGATGATTTAATTGAAGTAGGAGGGATTGTTCAAAGAAAGAGCATTAATTACTTTTGATTATTTTTATTAGTTAATTATAAATACACTTGTCTCCAGCTGATGGCCGGAGGGCTTGAATTCATCTCCTCTCCAAGTGGATTCCAAAATAGAACTGTCCTCTCTCAACTGCAAATTAGAACTGCCTCCAAGTCGATTCCAGCTTCGACTGCCCCTTTCCTATTGTCAAAAAGGGGCCTTCGAGAATCAAAAGGGAGCCGGTCGCCAAATATTACCCTTCAAGAATAATTATATTTATATTCAAGGAAAATATTGTCGGCGGCACAACAATATATCGCGATATCGTCGGCAAATTGGGCTATCTTTACGTGACTTGTACTTGGCATATCCGATGTGTAGAGTGCATACAGCAGGGGAGATAGAAGCACGCCTTGAGGGACCCCGATTTGTTTGATTTAAGATTTAGATGTATAAGAAGCGAGTAAATGATTGATAGTCATCACCTTTTATTGTTTTGTTTGTTTGTTTGTGATTTATGTGTGTGTCTCAGGGTGATTTAACATTTGTACTCAATAATATATACATTGATCAATCTATATATTGATTGTACAAAAACTTTGAATTGTTGAACATTGAACATGAATTAAAACTTATAGTGAAGTCTCTTATTATGGTAATACTGCCATCTGTTGGCGTTTCGACCAACTAATAGGTCGGGGATAAAGTCACAATGCAATTGACTACCGAATAAATCTGAAATATATATATTTTTATAGATCTACATATAATAATAATTATTATTATTATTATTTAGATTTAATATATATATTTACAACCATTATCTAGGGAGAGTTGAAGCATATAACATAATTCAAAACTTATATGAGTTAGAGGGGATGAGCTTCCCCATGAGCTTATATGGATGAGGCTCACACAATTTTTTTTAAATGGGTTGCGGTCCAGACAACTTTGGAAACTACTGTTCTATATATGTATATTGTATAGTAATCGACAATGATACCAAAGAGTATAAATCAAAGAAAAGATTAGGACAACATTTATGAATAGAACATTTAATACAAATGTTTCAAATGACTGTCTTCGTTTTTATTCAAATATCATCTCTTTTAAAAAATAATATTACCATTTTCCTCTTCTCGCGGTTATATTTTACCGCCTATTTTAATGGAATGCATTTATAATTCAATATGTTTTGACACCTTATTAATGAATTCCACTACAACCCGCAAAATACCAGCCACACACTTCCCTCGAATGTGGATAAATTATATCTGTCTATCTACGGATAATATTAAATATTAACGCGGATTAAACCCATAATTTTTATATTTAATATTTCATTTTCAGAGTTTTATTCGCAGAGAGAGCTTTTTGGAATGGACGGGTGAACCAATGGGATAGTGAAAACATCATGAACCGATATTACAAAGTATAATGGAAACAATGTTCAGTTTATTATTAATTATCCTTCAAATGTTCATTTCACTTCATTTTGCTTTAGTATTTTTTAGGGCGAGTCCAGAGTTTATATTACTTTCAGTACGCCCGGCTGGCAAAACCCGCCCGACTACTGAAACATTGAATTCACTGAAAAATTTTCAATTTTTTTTCACATTTACAAATATCTGAAACTAAGAGAAAAACTATTTTCAAGCATATTTGATTTCTTTCTGTGTATAAATTCTGACACTCAAGAACAGAAGTTTGTAAATAGAAATCATTATTTTTTATTGAATATAAAATTAAAAATAAAATTGAGATGCCGCTTTAAACTAAGCCAAAAAAAATTAGCGGGCAACGCTCATTAAGCAAAAAAAAATACTAATAATAATAAATAAAGACTTTTTTAAAACACTATTACAATACTTGCCTATTCTTTGTAAGGGAAAGTAAAAATTATATTGGATTGGCAACTAAGTAATTGCGGATTTTGTTTAGAAAATCAAAGAAATTCTTTCATGGAACTAAATAACTTTATTCTCTAATGTATTGCCCATTTTGATCAATGACCTTTTGCCATCTTTCAGGCAGCATCATAATCCCACGTTCATAAAACTTCTGGTTTTTATTAGCAAAAAACTGAATCAGGTACAATTTGACATCATCATCATTATTGAAATTTTTACCATTCAAGGAGTTTTATAAAGATCGAAATAAAAAGTACTCAGATGGTGCAAGGTCAGGCCTATATGGTGGATGTGGCAAAACATCCCAACCAAGCTCCAATAATTTTTGCCGAGTGACCAAAGATGTGTGTGGCCTTCCATTGTCATGATGGAATACAACACCTTTTCGATTTGTCAATTCGGCCCGCTTTTCTTCAACTGCATTGTTTAATTTCGTTAGTTGTTCAATGTAGACAACAGAATTGATCGTTCGGTTGGGTGGTAAGAGTTCAAAGTAGACAATTCCTTTGTAATCCCACCAAACTGATAACAAAACCTTCTTTTGATGAATACCAGCTTTTGATGTTGTTTGAGCTGGTTCACCTGGCCTGCTCCACGATCTTTTCCGCTTGATATTGTTGTAAACAACCCATTTTTCATCGCCAGTTATCAGTCGTTTTAAAAATGGATCATTTTCATTACGTTTCTTTAGCAGATCGCAGATGTTAATGCGTTGCGTTAAATGCGTTTCTTTCAGTTCGTGAGGAACCCATGTATGGAGTTTTTGAACATAGCCAAGTTGTTTTAAGTGATTTTCAATGCATGTATGTGATACATGAAGCTTCTCTGCAATCTCACGTGTTGTACTGTGACGATCCGAATCGATTATTGCTTTGATTAGGTCGTCATCAACTTCAACTGGACGACCATAGCGTTTTTCATCTTTGAGTGAAAAATCACCAGAACGAAATTTGGCAAAGCAATTTTGACACTGCCGTTCTTTTAAGGCTTTGTCGCCATAAACAGCACATAACTTTTTGTGAGCTTGCGATGCGTTTTTCCCTTTGCGGAAATAAAAAAGCAAAATATGACGAAAATGTTCCTTTTGATTTTCCATTTTTCAACGAACGCCAAACGAAAACTAGGCAACCGATCAAAAAACTTTTTTACTGATTGACAGCTGAATTGCCAACTATAAAATAATAAAATGTGTTTTACATTTGGACTACGCCAGCAAACCTAAAAATTCAACTGAGTTATCTATGAGTGAAATCCGCAATTACTTGGTTGCCAACCTTATAGCTATAGATCAGGGCTGTCCAACCAGCAGCCCAGAACTGCAATGAATGCGGCCCGAAATAAAATTATAAGCTTCCTTAAAGATTTTTATGTCCTTACTGGAAAGTATCTGATTCAATTTGACCTTATATATATATTAATTCTTTCTAAAATAAAAATAAATAGGGAAACGCGATTAAAAATACAAAAAAATGGAAGAAAAAATAAAAACTTTTTCAAGACTCGGCACGCTTTCTAGTTAAAGCCGTGACAAGTATAATTTCTTTTGTAGATTTTGTCTGAATTTTAATGAACTCCAATTGAATATTCTCTCACTATATAAGGAGTATCGTTTTGGTCCGAGTGCTTCGTAGAATTATAGAAATTAAGAAATTAATCTCTATTAGTCTGAAACATGTGCGTGGCATCTACTTACAAGTCCTGGCCTGTTTCAGGCATCCTTGCAATACACTTTAGCTCTAAAGAAAGAGAGATTATTCTATTCCCGATCTTTGTAATTATTTTTATCCATCATATTCTAATGCAAGAATCGCTCACCCGCACATTAAATAATAAAAAAATTAAAAACTATTTCAAGACTCGGTACACTAGAGCTGCCCTAATAATTTTTAATAAACATAAATATAAATTGTTCATTTATGGCTATAATATAACATCGTCTTAAAATCTCAATAGAAAAATTCAAAAATATTTTCTGCCTTTTAAACCAGATATTCCAAAATCTAATCAGTATACTAGGGCTCTTTCTAAAATAACAATGGAGAATCTCCCCAAAAGTTTTTTAAGAATAAAGGCAGAATTTCAATTTTGAATGTGAAAGAATATATCAAGATTTTCAAAAAATATTCACAATTTTGGCATATTTTGAATACATTTTTATTAGATATAAATATTTTACCTGCAGACTTTCTTATGGGACTGCAATCACAGAAATTGAACTAAAAGAAAAATTTAAAAAATGTCTCTTTATTAGAATTATACAAAAACTATCAACCCAGAAACAAATACTCCTGGCTTTTCAATATTTATTCCCTTTTAGAAATATGTATTCCCATATAGCTACGTACGTGAATCTATTTTCAAAAATTAAATTCACAAAAAGCAAAATTATAAGCTCAACCATCAGGTAAAAAAATAATGAAGTTTCGAATAATTAAAAATTATTCTTCATCTCATATTTCCATTTACTAAAATATTCGTATTTATTAGTCCAGTAATTAAAATTTTTTAAGTGCTAATTGATTTAAAAACAAAATCCTGAAGGAAAAGAACTCAAAGATTTTGTTATGCTATGCCATTTTTGCTACTTTGTCATGGTGAATATCATTATTCTACATTATTAGCTTTCTTTTTTTATTCCAATAGAATTAGTATATATCAGTGGCCCGAAACATTTGTTTTTTCTTCAAATGTGGCCCGTGTAGGCCAAAAGGTTGTACACCCGTGCTTTAGATGGAAAAAATTAAATTCCAAAAGAATAAGAATAAATCTTCAAAATAATGGAATGCTTTTGAGGTGATTAGTCTTCTTAAATCAGAACATCGTAAATAGAGAGAATTTTCCAGGTTCGATTTCGATTTCTTCTTGTAATCTGCATAACGACCAAGGTGCAGAGAGGTTAAGATTGTTCCGTTTTCTTTCTCATTTGGTTAACACTCATACATATATATATATATATATATATATATATATATGTATATAAGGTAAGAAGAAAGAGAAAGGGTTTGCTTGAAGGGAACAGGAGGGTGCTTAATGAGATTTCCCTTCAGAGGTTCTTTGCTGTTGCCCATGTTAAGTGGCTGTGGCATTTGTCTTATATCAGGGCGAGGAACAGTTCCTTGATCGAATTACTTCAATTAAAACAACGTCCTTTAATAAACAGAGTAATAAATTTGACTATTTGTTTGTCACACACTGTTCCTTTCAAATGAAAAATTGCAAAAAAAGAAGAAAATTACAAATTACTTTTCAATAAGTTGATCGACGAATATTAATTAAAAAAAAGAACTAAAAAGAACTTGTCATCAATCATTGGAATTTAATCGTTACTTGTCAAAATAAAGTTGGTATATTTTGCTCAAAGAAAGAGAGAGAGAGAGTTAGAAATTAATGTTAAGTATTTTGTTTTTCTTTTGAAGGAGATGATCGTGAATAGATATCAAGGGAAGAACTAAATAATGAATAATGAGAGCAAGGCCAAAAATAAATTGAGCGTAGATGGACAATTTTTCATTTATGTTTGTTGTTTATCAAACGCAAAAGAGGCATCGATAATTGAACGAAACCCTCCTAACATCATTGTTGAATATTTGGATGTCAGTGGACAACCTACAATTCCTTTAAGGAGGTTCTTCAGGTACGTAGGTAATCAAAACAGTGTCGTTGCAGACTTTCTATTGACTAAAGTGGTATCGTCATGAATTTGTCAAAGTAAATACATCAAATATATAAATACCTATATGTATTTAATAACCGACTTCAAAAAAGGATGAGGTTCACAATTCGACTGAATTTTTTTTTTGTTTATGTTACCTGATATCTTCGCCAATTCTTAACCGATTTTGATGATTTTTTTGCATTGGGTTCAGTATAGTTTCCGATTGGTCCCGTTTTTTTTTCATTTGGTATTGGATCTTTTTTGTTGTTTGTTCAGGCATAACTTCTTTGTTTATGAACCGATTTTAATGATTATTCTTTCTGCGTTTGGATCAGTATAGCTCCAAGATAGTCAAGATACCTAACTATTCATTTATTTTATGTATGTTCATCGAGAACTTTTTGCTACGTCGAACGATTTCGATGATTCTTTTTTTTATTGAAAAGGTGGTACCTTAGAGGTGGTCGCATATTAATTTGGTCAAGTTCTGATAATATGATCAATGACGAAATAACTTAAATCTTCAATTCTTATGTGCAAATAATCGAAATTATAATGAATAAAATCTTTATAAAAAAAATCTTAAAACATTCATTTAAAACCTTCAAACGTTTCGAGAGAATTTCTATTTTTATGAATTGAATTTTATTATCATTTTCTGATTCATTCGCCCGACCCTTTCTCTTACAAGATGCATGCAAGGTATTATATTAAGTCACTATTAATAACATCACTAAAAAAATGAAAAATAAAAATAATTTTTATAAAAAATAAAAAAATAAATAAAACCGATGATGCTATTTTTTGCATGTTGTAAAAATACACTTTGGGTGGTCTGGTTCCACGTCCCACCACTCAAATGGTCTGGGGTGAATATATTATGCTTATAATTGACTATAAATTATAATTTTTATAATTTCATCGTGGGTCAAAAATATTTTTTAACACATATGTATTTTTTACCGCACTCACACCATGCGCAGTACCTGGTCCACCTGCTTAGACCACCCAGACTGGCCATTTGTACAACTATCATAGACGGTACTATTACGCATTATTTCTAGTTGGGTCAAATCCGTACTCAAAAATGTGTCACCAGCTTTTGGACTATACTAACACTCTACTTATGTGCTGTCTAAATGGGCTTTGTTCCCGGTGACATTAAATAAATAAAAAAAAAAAAAACTTGCCAGGACAGTTGAATTTTTTAGCAAAATTGTTCATTTGTATTTCAGAAAGTATACATCTTCGAAATTACTTATTCTAAACAACGGTTATTAACAAGCAATTTTTCAAATCAAATTGAAATTCGTTAGTTATTTATAAATAAGTTATCACAGTGTGCGCAGGCCAAGTTCGAGCATTGACTTGGGCATACACCCTGTACGCTATTTACAAGAATAATTTCTAGCCAATTTCGACCCCCTGCAGCTCGGAACCCATTTGTGATACAGAGCTGAAATTATACACATGTAATTATGTAATCCATCTTGATGAGAGTACTAACTTTCAATAATATAGATTCAGAGATATGGACCTGAGAAAATATTAGCTAATTTCACTGACTCACTAACTCACTGACTGACAGGTCATCAAAACCTATAGGATACTTCCAATCATTCCAGCATCATAAAATTTCGCATGGACACAACCAAAGGAACAATTCCAAAAACCCAGACTTACCCTCTTTCAACTCCTAAAATAGAGGGGTGAAGTTTGTAGTGTAAATTTGCATCTATTATATATGCTGAAGGAGACAATAAAAGAGTGTGTCTTCTGCTGGAATTATAAATTTTATTTATAACGAGACTCTAGTTTCGAGGGCTTTGTCCTCTTCATCAGTCTATTACAATTGATATCATATATGCAATGATCCTAGGATGCTAAAATTTGGTATCTTGGTAGAGTTTCGGGCATTAATTAAGGTGAAAATATTTGCACAACAACTTTACTACTATTAACTCCTAAATTATAGGGGTGAATCTAATTTAAATTTGCATCTATTAAATATGAAATAAATCTAGGATGCTAAAATTTGGCATAATAGTAGAGTTTTGAGTAATAATAAAGAAAAAATACGAAAAACCCACTTTCTCTCTTTCAACTCTTAAAATAAAGGGGTGGAGATTGTAGGATAAATCTGCATCTAATTTATATGAAATGACTCTAGGATGCTAAAATATTACAATATGGAATCAAATGTAACAAAATATCACCAAGATGAAATTATTTATAACCTTCAACCAATAAATAATTGTATCTATATTTTAAATGTAGTGAAGATAAATTCATTGTTCTTATACATGAGAGGAATAAAATGTATGTACTATTGATTGTATAAATATTTGATTTATTCAAATCTATACTGGCTATATGCTTCATCGACATAAGTGAACTATAGTTAGTTTGAAGATCCTAGCTTAATTTGAAATTAATTAAATTCGTTGGTTAGAATTTAATAGGATATATAATTCACTATCTCCCAAGAATATTTTTATCGAATCCCATTACCTACCCGAAAATAAAATCAAAGATCCTTATCTTTGAGAAGTCGAAAGTTTTCCCTTGTCCTATTTCCTGATAGCTTGCTTAAATAGAGTCCTAATGAATGGTAATAGATTTTCGGAAATAGTCTCAACTAAGTCTTAATAATAAACTTGACTTAGTTTCAATCGAGTGTAGACTTAAGCTAATGTAAGCAATAAGACTCCGGTGTTCTGCTTCTCGATGCGATTTGCATTCGATTGAGAGCAAGAAGCCCTTATCCCTTTCCTACCTCCAAAGATGAGATGTTAATCTCTGAGATTAGTCCTCTTGCTAAGTTAAACTTACTTCCTCACATATATCACTTCACCTTATTGAATTATTAGCTAGAAGAATAACTAAAGAAAAGAGATGGCGAAAATTCCAAATTTGAGCTAAGTCAACTCAAAAAGTTATTCTTAAGGTATTTTATAATTTATTACTTTACTATGCAGGGCATGGTCGAGTATTATAATCGTGAATGAAAAAAGTGTTGTTTTTTAAGTATCTCAAAAACGGCTCAAACGATTTTGATAAAAAAAAAATTGAGCAAAACCATGGCATATTTGTCTAGAACAGGGATGTCCAACCTTTTGGCTTACTCGGGTCACATTTTAAGAAAAAAATTTCTCGGTCCGCAGATAAAATATACTAATACTATTAATATTTGTTAATCAAAAAAATAGTTAATACTGTAGAATAATGAATAATATCAATCATAACAAACATAATATTATATATTATGTAGATATGAGATGTTTTTTATTTATTTTGGAATCATTAAATTACCCAAAAGATTTAAAAAATTGTATTTAAATGTTTACCTTGTCTATCATGAAGGTTTGAAAAATTCTCAAAAAAGGAGTTGTCAAAAAAAAAATACACAAAACGCGACACATAAAACACAAATATTCAGCAGTTGAATCGCTGGCTGTTCGACTCGAAATGAAATAAATGCATTTCTTGGCAAAAAACCGAGCAAAGGGAAAAGAATCCCGTTACTTGATTAGATATCAGAAAAGGAAAATAATTCCATATAAAATAAAAACGTATTCAAGACATTCCCATTGATTGAGATTGTTTTAAAAAAATAATAGTGTATGCGTCAAGTGATTTTCACTTAACTTTTCGTCATTAATTAAAAATCAAAATTTTAGAGGAATAAGCTGTTAAATAAATAATTAATAAATAAAATAACAAATAATCATCTGATAATAAATTCTATCATAAATTCACAAAATCAAATTCAGTTTTACGGGTGTTATGAACAATTATTATTATTGGTTGAAAATAAACACTATTCAACCATATACGATCACTAACAGACATTTTGATTAAATAATTAATATCTTTAAAAATATAAATCTTCAATATACGAGGTTTTATTGTAGAAGTTTTAATTTACTGAAATAATAAATATTTTAGAAAATTTAAATATGAGATGAAGATTGGTATTTAAAAATAAGAACTTTATTATTTTTTTACCTCTTATGAGCTTCTAATTTTACATTTCGAAAATTTTATTTTTGAAAATAGCTTCTCGTATAATGTAAATAGATATCATACTTACAAAAAGTGATATCATAAATATTATGAAGCCTGTAATATTTGTTTCTGGGTAGATTAATTATTATAAAATTCTAATAAAGAGACATATATTAAATCTATTCTTCAGATCAGTATCTAATTGTATTTCTACTTCTCGAAAATAGACCAGAATGGTGAATATTTTTCCCAAAAATCTTGAAATCTAGTTCCAGATTCAAAAAAATAAAAAATTATCACTTTTATTTTTCGAAAACTTTTCAGTTGGTTTTCAGATTACCTACTTATTTTAGAAAAAAAAAATCATCAGGGTAAAATTGTAACAGATACAATTTCTAGTAAGTACATATAATGTTTTAAATAATTTTATGATTTTATGTCGGGTTGCATTCATTGCAGTGCTGGACCGCGGGTTGGACAGCCCTGATCTAGAAGAAAGCCTTATAGAGTGGATATTGGAAAAATTATATTTTACGAGAAATTAATTATTTTGTTTGTTAGTAAGTTAGAGCGTTAACAAATTTTGTGTACGTTCAAAAACTAGTGTGAATATTAAAAATAAATTTCAGATTTAGTTTTTTGTATTGAGAGATTAAGATCTGATTAAATTTTTGTTTAATTTGAACCCATTATTAGAGGGAGGGGGAGGGTTCTTATAAAATTAAAATGATAAAATTTTCAAACTAAAAAACAAAAGAAAAAATAAACAAAAATAAGATTTATTATCTAAAGGTTCTATAATAAAAAAGAGTCATTATTTCCTTCAGGCACCAATATGAGGCCGAAGGGGGGTGGAGGTTAAAAAATATATAAGTATAAGTCTTGGACTCTAATCGATTTCTACGAATTTTTGCTTAATGAATCTTATAAGACCTTATGAAAATGACCTATAAAACTTTGTGAAATTGATAGGGACTCAAAGGTGTGGGGTTTCAAAAAATAATTTAAAATAATGTAATTATCAAAGAAAAATAGAAGAAAGCTGATATTTACAATAGAATATTATAATATTTAAAAGGAGATAATTATTTATTGCTAATGGCCCCAAAATTATAAAAATTTTAATCTAAAAAACCAAATTAGCTGAAACTTAATATTAACAGGCCAAATATTTAAAAAAAGATGTAATTAATTCTTTAGGAAACCAAAATTGGAGAATTCAAAAAATAGAATTTTCAAAATAGATCCTAGACCCTTTGTACGAAATTTCGCATATCCACCCTATACGAAATGACTAGTCAATGCTAAAGTGATAGTAAATCAAAGATGGAGGGGTTAAAAATAATTAAAATGATAACATTTTAAATTAAAAATACTATAAAGCTATTTAATTTAGAAGACTCCCATATGTTAAGGAGATATTATTAATGGCTTATGGGCCCAAAATTAAGAGAAAGGGAGGTAAAAATTATATTATTATATAGGTAGATATTAAATATTAGATGGTAGATTTATGTGAATGGCCACATCTTCATTTGATATTGCTGCAATTTTGGGGTGCGTGAATTGTTTTTCCATTAGGATTCATTTATGTTCGGAGATATTATTTTTATCTACTTTGATAATGAAACTATCTTTTTCTTAACTCTAGCTAAATATCAAATTTAATATAATTATTATAGCTTAGACCTAGACCTAAACATAAATATGTAGATAGAAAAGATATTATGGTTAATAATTACTTTTGTCCGCGTTTCAGAAATGTTTAAACACAGTATTGATCAAAAAACAATTTAATACAAATCATTAAATTTATTTGTTAGAATTTCGAAGGTTTGGGAATCATTATCAGTCTTTTTATTAATAAATATTTTATCTGTTATTTCTTATATCTTAATTACCCAATTGGATATAGAAAATCTGTTTTGTTTTTATAGCAAGCTACCTACATAAACGATCGTAGCTGGCTGGCACCAGACATCTTTAATCAAACTCTGAAAAATGCAATGTTTCGTCTAATCAGGTTATCTAAATACAGGCGTTGCCATCGACTAATTTTATAGCGGCGAAATTGGTAAATAATTAGAAACAAATTTAAACTATGAAATAATTTCTATTATATTATTGTAATTACATATTTCATTAAAAAGATAATTTGCTCTTAAATATAAGACACGCTCCACTGGAGGAATAATGAAGACAAAACTTTAAAATGCAACTTAGAAGGGCTGTTCATCTAGTATTAGATCAAATGAAATAAATTTTAAATAAACTAATTAATCGTGGAAAATATGACTAAAAAGGGCGTCGATAGAATGATCTCTTTATATAATTGCAGCTAAGGTAAGGATTCCAAATACAAGTCCAGACCTGTTTTAGACTAGTTAGTAGAGTTAATTTCTTAATTTCTATTATTCTAGGATCGGCCTTTTGACTATTACACTAAAACTAAATAGATATTCGTTATTAAATATAACTATAGAGAGAACAATCAATTAGATAATTTAAAAAATTGGAAATGTTTAGGAATAATTAAACTCGATATAAATTATTTCTATAAGAGTTTAAATGGCTAATAGAAGTAGACTTTAAATTTCTAAAATAACAAGAAGTTGTCATCCACTAGATCCGAGATAGAATCTATTATTTTTGTATAATATATATAAGGTTGTTTTCACCCCCACGGAAATCGAGCCCGAATTCTTTAATTACCTAATTTCACTAAAATTCAGACAAAAATGTAAAAAAACATTTATTTGCTGTGACTAACTGGCGAGCGTAGATTTTGAATTTATATTCTAGGTAAGAAAATATTAAATCTAAATAAAAATCAGATTTAGATATTTCTTATTATTCACTGAAACTGAAAACAGCGTACCAAGTCATGAAAAAGTTTCACTTTTTTCTCCAATTAATTTTGAATTATTTCACTATAGTCAATGGATGGTTTGTGGCCATTAAATGTATAAGTATATATTATAGAAATGGAATAAATATAATATAGGGGTAGATATTAAGGGTAGTTTACCTTTGGGTGAGCGTAGGTGTCCTCTGCTGATGCCCCGACGAATTTTCGACCACAACTAAAGAGAAAATGCGAGATTGAAAGAATCCCGTTACTCGATTAGATTACCAATCGGGCCAAAGTTCGCCGAATTATATTCAATGGAAAATGTTTAAAGGCACTTTTTAAGCGATTTTATTATTTTATTATAATAAAATTACAAATAAATATTATATATATTAATATCTAGATGGTGTCACGGACCGTATTTTTTTAGGAATTAGATGTCAAAAAAACACTCCATTTTTTATGTTATTTTCTCCTCCGAAGCCAGCGAAACATTAATTAGTTATTAGTTAATCATACATTTGAACATAAATATATATTTAAAATAATTAGCAACGGATTTTTGACTCTAGGTACGAAAATATTAAATCGAAATGAATATCTAAATTTAATTACTTTTCATTTATAATTATTAATTTACGGAGTAACGAGTATTGAAACTTTTTCCTCAAATTTTATCTTTTTTTCACCCTTTTATATTTGAATATTGTAAAAACGTTGATTATACAATATTTATCTAGCTCCTAAAGCTTGTATTTTTGTGAATAACTTAATTATTATGGTTTGAAATTTTGTTTAAATCATACATAATTAATTATAATTACTATTGAACACGAAGAAATAATTCAATATGACTATACGACGTTTTGATTACCTCATTCTGAGATCGTTTTCAAGTATAAGCACACACTCCGATAGTTTGTTTTGCTTCAATAAAACACTTATCAGTAAGCAAAAGAGTATCTCCAAAATAACACACACTTTATTTTTGGTTACGAATTTTTTTATGTATTTTAAGCTATTTTTCCTTTTGACAATTAAAAAAAAAATATTTATGATTAGTATGGAATCTCAATCTCAAAGTCACTAATTAAAATTAGTTTTAGTTTAAATATAAAAATCTAGGAAATTAGTCCCTTATTGAAAAAGATAAAGGTAAACAAAATTTGATAGAAGTAGCTAGAGCAAGATATAAAATACACTTAAATGTATGGAAAATCATACAAAGTACTAATCAATAAAATTTTGTTTTTGTAGCTTTATATATTTATATATGGTAAATAAAATAAAAAAAAAAAATACTCAGGTCTTTTATAAGAAATTTTACATAGAGGGCATAATAATTTTAGAAAGGGTTAAGTGGGGAAACACTTGCTTAGATGCTACAGAGTTTTTTTACAATTATTTAGTAAAGGGCACTAAAAATAATGCGCTATTAATATTTTTTCACTTTATTATTTATTGTATCTTCATAGAAGTCACTTGGTGCTGTACCAATTTTGAGAGGGTAGTTAGCACGGGCGTCCGCAGGAGGGTGGTGGGCAAGAGGGTTCACATGCCCCCTCCCCTAAATAAAAAATTATGTAACAGTCCTGACTTCCTGCCCGGCCTCAATAAAATATGTTTAATGTACCGTATGTGTTTTACTTTATCCAATGCAAAGCATGGGTAAAGTATTGTAATCGCTCTCGGGGCAAGCGTGGCTTCAAAGGGTCCTCAGGTAAAGACTACGGAACCCATGGACTCAATTAAAGTCAGAAATTGTAGTATTCAATTAGGTTGAATTTTAGCACGTGACGGTTTTGCCAAAAATTACATGGGGTCTCGTCGAGAGGCCAAAAAGTGCGATTTTTACTTTATCCAATGCAAAGCATGGGTAAAGTATTGCAATCGCTCTCGGGGCAAGCGTGGCTTCAAAGGGTCCTCAGGTAAAGACTACGGAACCCATGGACTCAATTAAAGTCACAAATTGTAGTATTCAATTAGGTTGAATTTTAGCACGTGACGGTTTTGCCAAAAATTACATGGGGTCTCGTCGAGAGGCCAAAAAGTGCGATTTTTTCATTTAGTGCGTGCGGATGTATGTATGTATGTATGGATGGATGTATGTTATCGTTTTTTTGGCCCACGATTTTTTCCACACCGTTACACCGATTGAAATGAAATTGAAAACCTAGCATTCTTTGAACAAAATGAAGCGCTGATTAGTTTTTGGTACATATCGACCCACAAACATTAGTACTTTATTTCAGTACTTTTTTAGTTTTTTCTAAATATCTTGAAAATGACTTAACCAATTTTGATGAAATTTAATATCCTAATTAAGTACCTTGGGGACCACAAAAAAGGATAAATAAAGTTTTTAGTAAAATTATATTTTAAAGTACTTTACTCTAGAGTAAGAGAGTACTTTTTTAATTTTTTAAATTCTTTAAAATTTATTCATTTGAACCTTTTAATATAGCTCATTTAGCCTTGCTTAAATAAGAATGGATAGGCTTCTCTCTGTGAAATGCTAAAAATTTGGGAGAAAATTTTATAAGTAACCATAGCAACTGCGTTGTTTTCTTATCCCTTACCTTTGCAGAAGACATAGAGGAATCGACTTTAAACCAAAAATAGCGATTGATTCTAATCAAATACTTGAGGAATAACCATTCTATATTGGATTTTTGACGTTTCGGTTTTTATTGGTAACCATTGCTGAAGACATAGAGGAATCGACTTTAAACCAAAAATAGCGATTGATTCTCATCTAGTACTTGAGGAATAACCATTCTATATTGGATTTTTGACGCTTCGATTATTAATGGTAACCATTTCTGAAGACATAGAGGAATCGACTTTAAACCAAAAATAGCGATTGAGTCTTATCAAATACTTGAGGAATAACCATTCTATATTGGATTTTTGACGTTTCGGTTTTTATTGGTAACCATTCCTGAAGACATAGAGAAATCAACTTTAAACCAAAAATAGCGATTGATTCTCATCTAGTACTTGAGGAATAACCATTCTATATTGGATTTTTGACGTTTCGGTTTTTATTGGTCACCATTTCTGAAGACATAGAGGAATCGACTTTAAACCAAAAATAGCGATTGAGTCTTATCAAATACTTGAGGAATAACCATTCTATATTGGATTTTTGACGTTTCGGTTTTTAATGGTAACCATTCCTGAAGACATAGAGAAATCAACTTTAAACCAAAAATAGCGATTGATTCTCATCTAGTACTTGAGGAATAACCATTCTATATTGGATTTTTGACGTTTCGGTTTTTATTGGTAACCATTGCTGAAGACATAGAGGAATCGACTTTAAACCAAAAATAGCGATTGAGTCTTATCAAATACTTGAGGAATAACCATTCTATATTGGATTTTTGACGTTTCGGTTTTTATTGGTAACCATTGCTGTAGACATAGAGGTATCGACTTTAAACCAAAAATAGCGATTGATTCTCATCTATTACTTGAGGAATAACCATTCTATATTGGATTTTTGACGTTTCGGTTTTTATTGGTAACCATTGCTGAAGACATGGAGGAATCGACTTAAAATCAAAAATAGCCATCGATTCTCATCTAATACTTGAGGAATAACAATTCTACATTAGGTTTTTGACGTTTCGATTATTATTGGTAACCATTGCTGAAGGCATGGAGGAATCGACTTAAAATCAAAAATAACGATCGATTCTTATCTAATACTAGAGGAATAACCTTATTGCATTCCATTTTTGATGTTTTGACTATTAATGGCAACCTCTACTGAAAACGTGGAAGAATAGACTTAAAATCAAAAAGACTAAATTTTTTTGGTAAACAACTCAAGCTTGAGTTGTTTGCCATAAAAGAATTTAGTCTTTTTGATTTTAAGTCTATTCTTCCACGTTTTCAGTAGAGGTTGCCATTAATAGTCAAAACATCAAAAATGGAATGCAATAAGGTTATTCCTCTAGTATTAGATAAGAATCGATCGTTATTTTTGATTTTAAGTCGATTCCTCCATGCCTTCAGCAATGGTTACCAATAATAATCGAAACGTCAAAAACCTAATGTAGAATTGTTATTCCTCAAGTATTAGATGAGAATCGATGGCTATTTTTGATTTTAAGTCGATTCCTCCATGTCTTCAGCAATGGTTACCAATAAAAACCGAAATGTCAAAAATCAAATGTTGAATGGTTATTCCTCAACTATTAAATGAGAATTATTTTTGAATTAATGTCAATATGAACTACAAATTGCAAGTGATATCTGATTAATAATAAAGGAACAAACATATTAATATTTCAAATGAATTTGGATAAAGTTTAGCAACGATCCGTTGCAGTTTATTTCATTTAGTGCGTGCGGATGTATGTATGTATGTATGGATGGATGTATGTTATCGTTTTTTTGGCCCACGATTTTTTCCACACCGTTGCACCGATTGAAATGAAATTGAAAACCTACCATTAGTTTAACAAAATGAAGCGCTGATTAGTTTTTGGTATATATCGGCCCACAAACATTAGTACTTTATTTCAGTACTTTTTTAGTTTTTCCTAAATATCTTGAAAATGACTTAACCAATTTTGATGAAATTTAATATCCTAATTAAGTACCTTGGGGACCACAAAAAAGGTTAAATAAAGTTTTTAGTAAAATTATATTTTAAAGTACTTTACTCTAGAGTAAGAGAGTACTTTTTTTAATTTTTTAAAATTTATTCATTTGAAAGTTTTAATATAGCTCATTTAGCCTTGCTTAAGTAAGAATGGATAGGCTTCTCTCTGTGAAATGCTAAAAATTTGGGAGGAATTTTTATAAGTAACCATAGCAACTGAGTTGTTTTCTTATCCGTTACCTTTGCTGAAGACATAGAGAAATCGATTTTAAACCAAAAATAGCGATTGATTCTCATCTAGTACTTGAGGAATAATCATTCTATATTGGATTTTTGACGTTTCGGTTTTTATTAGTAACCATTGCTGAAGACATAGAGAAATCGACTTTAAACCAAAAATAGCGATTGATTCTCATCTGGTACTTTAGGAATAATCATTCTATATTGGATTTTTGACGTTTCGGTTTTTATTAGTAACCATTGCTGAAGACATAGAGAAATCGATTTTAAACCAAAAATAGCGATTGATTCTCATCTAGTACTTGAGGAATAATCATTCTATATTGGATTTTTGACGTTTCGGTTTTTATTAGTAACCATTGCTGAAGACATAGAGAAATCGACTTTAAACCAAAAATAGCGATTGATTCTCATCTAGTACTTGAGGAATAATCATTCTATATTGGATTTTTGACGTTTCGGTTTTTATTAGTAACCATTGCTGAAGACATAGAGAAATCGACTTTAAACCAAAAATAGCGATTGATTCTCATCTAGTACTTAGGAATAATCATTCTATATTGGATTTTTGACGTTTCGGTTTTTATTAGTAATCATTGCTGAAGACATGGAGGAATCGACTTAAAATCAAAAATAGCGATTGATTTTCATCTAATACTTGAGAAATATCCATTCTATATTGGATTTTTGACGTTTCGGTTATTATTGGTAACCATTCCTGAAGACATAGAGAAATCGACTTAAAATCAAAAATAACGATCGATTCTTATCTAATACTAGGGGAATAAACTTATTGCATTCCATTTTTGATGTTTGGACTATTAATGGAAACCTCTACTGAAAATGTGGAAGAATCGACTTAAAATCAAAAAGACTAAATTCTTTTATGGCAAACAACTCAAGCTTGAGAATCGATGGCTATTTTTGATTTTAAGTCGATTCCTCTATGTCTTCAGCAATGGTTACAATAATAACCGAAATGTCAAAAATCCAATGTAGAATGGTTATTCCTCGACTATTAAATGAGAATTATTTTTGAATTAATGTCAATATGAACTACAAATTGCAAGTGATATCTGATTGATAATAAAGGAACAAACATATTAATATTTCAAATGAATTTGGATAAAGTTTAGCAACGATCCGTTGCAGTTTATTTTTATTTAAGAACTACTGTATTAGTGTATTCTACTTGTGGAAAGCTGCTTAGGCACCCCTGGAGAAAAATTAACAAAACGCTAAGGTCTATCAAAGGATACATGTATATAATCTTTCTACTGTACGCGTATGGCAAAATAAAAAAATGTTCATAGACTTTTACTTACAACAAATTAGGGATCATCTAGAACAAATCTTTTTTTTAACCTGGAGTAGAAAGAGTAGTTCGTTTTATCAAAAAGTAATCAGATAATGTTTTAATGCAAAAGTTAAACAGACAGTTTACTTCTGCAATCAATTACTGTTTATTACTTAAATATAAACTTCTCCAGAGAATGTGCTTCTGAAAGCTGTCGATTAGTAAAAGACCAAGTACGAAATTAATTAAACTTTTATAGTCAATCGTTTATAGTCTAATTGCCCGATTAATCAGTAGTTTATAAGGAGAAATCAATGTGGTTGTCTTCTGCTTGATGCAAATATCTGAAGGGGCAAGTATAGTAAGATAGTTAAGTAGTGTGTTTAAATCCCGCCATATACATATTAGATAATATAGTTTATTACAAATTTATATTGATTAATTTAGAGGTTTTGGATTGGTGATTGATCGGGGCAGGGAATTACCAATCGACTTGATTGGGGAATAATGGAATTGAAATAATTATCGGAAAAGAGGTTTTTTTATCTAATTAGATTTTTCCTCTTATTAAAAACAAGGACTAAAGATAAATAAGGACACTCGATGGTAATCGAAGCAAAAATACAATGTATGCATTAACTAATGTAAAATAATTGGTTTAATAAATTTATGATTAATTTAGAAAATTTAATTAATTATATATTGAAATCAAAAAATTATTTTGAATTGCTTTTATTAAACAACCGTACTGTGTCATGAAAAAGTTTTTACTTTTTCCTCCAATTTTTAACCGACTTTAAAAAAGGAAGAGGTTATCAATTCAACGGAATGCCTTTTTTGTGTTTGTTCGTTGATTTCTCTCCTAAAATGTGGACGGATTTCAATGATTTTTTTATTGGAAAGGGGTTACCTTCCGATTGGAACCATATTAATTTGGTCAAGTTCTGAATATGATCAATGACAAATTAACGGAAATCTTCAATTCTTTTGAGCAAATAATGGATAAATCTTTTAAAATAAAAAAAGGTCGTACGATCGGATGTCAGAATAATTTTTATAAAAATAGTTACAAATAAACGACGAAATATGAACATGAAATCACTTTTTGAAGTCAGTGCCAAACAAACTATACCTATAAGCGAGCGTACTCGCCAAACGTATTCAGGGCCGGATAAAGGTCGATTGGAGCGATTGGGCCCAATCGGGCTCCGCAAAAAAAAATCAAATTTCAAATTTTTATCGGATAATGATAGAGCAACGGCATTTCCAAACTTGTTTATTGCTCCCCGAATATTCTTAACAATTCCAGTAAGCGTTTCTTCTGGAGAGAGATCATTTTCCAGGCTAAAACTAATAAAAAACTATCTGAGATCGACAATGAATGAGGATAGATTAAATAGTTTAGCACTTATGTCGATTGAAAGTGAAGACGCAAGGCAATTAGATTTTCAAACAATTTTAGAAGAATTTACAGAACAAAAACTTAGAAATATGGAAATGTACTAGATGAAGGAGGAGGTATCAGCCAAAGATGGAATCACTGGGTTCAATAAAACACCTTTAATAAGACGTTTCGGCCTGAATTTTATTTGGCCATCTTCAGTCAATTAGGAGTTATACACAAAATGCGGTACACATATGTGATCGAACCAAGCCTTGTCAAAAATAAAAAAAATTTTAGCTTCATGTGAATTTATAACGTGCCTGGACCCAAAAGTTGGTGATGTGAATTTATATTCAATAAATGTTTTTGTATTTTGAACATTTTAATTTTTTAATTTATGTAGAAGTTTACCTATCTGATGATCCATGACATTTGATATATTTATATATATAAATATATACTGAATTTGAATTTTATTTAAATATTTAATATATAGAGAGGGCCCCGCAAAAAAAATCCAATCGGGCCCCGCACCTATTCGATCCGGGCCTGAACGTACTAAGTAAGATCCATCGTGTGCGATTCATAAAATGTATATGTTTGGCACCGACTTCAAAAAGTGATTTCATGTTAATATTTCGTCGTTTATTTGTAACTAAATAAGATAATTATTTTATACCTTTTAGTGTATTTTATTTGATTTTTAAGTTATAATTATTTTATTTGTTGCATTTAATTTTTTTGAAGTCGGTTTTATTTTTTTTTTATAAAAATTATTTTTATTTTTAACCGACTTCAAAAAAGGAGGAGGTCCTCTATTCGACTGATTTTTTTTTTTTTTTTTGTGCCTATGTTACCTCTTATCTCCGCCAATTGTTAACCGATTTTGAAATTTTTTTTTGCATTGGGTCCAGTCTAGCTTCCGATTGGTCCCATTTTTTTCGATTTTTTTTCATAGGTATTAGACATTTTTTATTAGGTTTGTTTAGACCTAACCTCTTTGTTTATGAACCAATTTCGATGGTTCTTTTTTATTGGAAATGGAGTATCTTAGGGATGGTGTCATATTAATTTGGTCAAGTTCTGATGATATGATCACTATAAATAACATCACTAAAAAGAGAAAAATAAAAATAATTTTTAAGAAAAAAATAAAAACCGACATCAAAAAATTAAAATTAAATGCAACAAATAAAATACACTAAAAGGTATAAAATAATTATTATCTTATTTAGTTACAACTAAACGACGAAATATTAACATGAAATAACTTTTTGAAGTTGGTGCCAAACATATGCCTTTTATGAATCGCACTCGACGGATCTTACTTAGTACGTTTGGCGGGTACGCTCGCTTATAGGTATAGTTTGTTTGGTACCGACTTCAAAAAGTAATTTCATGTTAATATTTCGTCGTTTAGTTGTAACTAAATAAGATAATAATTATTTTATACCTTTTAGTGTATTTTTATTTGTTGCATTTAATTTTTTGAAGTAGGTTTTTATTTTTTTCTTAAAAATTATTTTTTTCTTTATTATTAGTGACTTAATATAATACTTACCTTGCATGAATCCAGGGCCGTGCCTGACGGGCGTTCATTGCGTGCACCGCACGCAGGCGGCCGAAATTAAGAGGCGGCCAAATCGTTACAAGTTGTTTACTGGGCAAAAATACAATCGGTTTGTTTTCATTAAGATACGAAGTAAAAACAGTTTCTCTAATCTAATCTATCTAAAAGAGTTTCTCAGAAATAAGAAATGTATAAAAACTGATTATGTCGTTGTAGTATTTATATACCTAGTCATGCAGCGAATCCGAATTTTTTCGAACATTGCACGAGCGAAGAGCCGAAATAGTTTTTTCATAAAAAAAATAATTATAAAAGATAGGAAACAACCCGAAGAACTCCTAAAGTATTTGTACAAACACAATTTACAAAATTCATTTCCAAATGTATCTACAAGCTTAAAACTATTATTGACCATGCCTGTATCAGTTGCGTCTGGAGAACGTAGTTTTTCTAAATTGAAAATCATAAAAAATTACCTACGTACTTCCATGACGCAAGAACGTATGAGCAATCTTTCAATTATCGCGATTGAAAGTGAAATTGCTGAATCTTTAAATATTCACGAAGCAATTGACGATTTTGTCAGTAAAAAATCCCGTAGGATTAACTTTTAATATGTACTTTATTTAATAATTGCTTCGTGAAGATTCAGCAATTTCACTTTCAATCGCGATAATTGAAAGATTGAAAGATTTCCCTAATTAACCGGTAACCTAACCGAAATAATTTTATGAAACCGGTTAATTAACCAAAAACCTTTACTATTTTCAATATCAATAAATAATACGTAAGATTTGATTTTTTAAAATCAAATAATTTTAAATTGTCACTGAGCGACACCTAGGATTTTAAATTATCGTATTCCTATGTTCTTTATGTTTGATAATTTTGTCTGTGATTATAATACCAATACCATAATTACTTTTTTTCATGTTATTATTAAAGTAAGTAAATTAATTCTATTTTGTATACCTCCCAAGTTGCAAGTCAGCCCAGATCTGCCATTGGCCACTGAGCTTTGTTATCCTAATATGTTAGTATAGATTTAAGGGTTATTCCTTGTTCTTTATGTTTGATAATTTTGTCTGTGATTATAAAACCAATACCATAATTTTTTTCATGTTATTATTTTTGTTTAAATTTTAAATAAAAAAATGTTTATTTTGTGCATTTTTTTTTCTTAAATTTCATCCAAACATATAAATCTCATAAAACCGGTTTTTAGCCGGTTTTTCTTTTCAGAAACCGGTTTTGGGAACAAAACCAATATTTTTTTTCGTTCTCGATTTCGGTTAACCAAAAACTGATTTTTTTCCCGGTTTGATGCCCTGTGTATAATAATAAACATTAAAAATTAAAGTAGTTTTTTTTAATGTTATCCTGGGGGCGGCCATACAGACTGGCACGCAGGCGGCCATATACCCAGGCACGGCCCTGCATGAATCTCGTAAGAGAAAGCATCGGGCGAATGAATCAGAAAATGATACATACATTATTTTTGAGCTTCGACTCCATCGACTGTCCTCGATCATCTTTTTAACCGACTTCAAAAAAGGAGGAGGTTCTCTATTCGACTGATTTTTTTTTTTGTGTCTATGTTACCTCATATCTCCGCCAATTGTGAACCGATTTTGAAAAAAATATTTGCATCGCGTCTAGTCTAGCTTCCGATTGGTCCCATTTTTTTCATAGGTATTAGACCTTTTTTGTTAGGTTTGTTCAGGCCTAACTTCTTTGTTTATCAACCGTTTTCGATGCTTCTTTTTTTATTGGAAAGGGGGTCTCTTAGGGATGGTGCCATATTAATTTGGTTAAGTTCTGCATATATGATCACTATTAATAACATCACTAAAAAGAGAAAAATAAAAATAATTTTTAAGAAAAAATAAAACCGACTTCAAAAAATTAAATGCAACAAATAAAATACACTAAAAGGTATAAAATAATTATTACCTTATTTAGTTACAACTAAACGACGAAATAGTAACAAGAAATTACTTTTTGAAGTCGGTGCCAAACAAACTATACCTATAAGCGAGCGTACCCGCCAAACGTACTAAGTAAGATCCGTAGAGGGCGATTCATAAAAGGTTTGGCACCGACTTCAAAAAGTAATTTCATGTTAATATTTCGTCGTTTAGTTGTAACTAAATAAGATAATTATTATTTTATACCTTTTAGTGTATTTTATTTGTTGCATTTAATTTTAATTTTTTGAAGTCGGTTTTATTTTTTTTTTAATTATTAGTCCTTGTTTTTAATAAGAAGAAAAAACTAATTAAATAAAAAACCTCTTTTCCGATAATTATTCCAATTCCATATTTTTCATCAGAAAATGATAATAAAATTCAATTCATAAATATAGAAATTCTCTCGAAACGTTTGCGGGTTTTAAATGAATGTTTTAAGATTTTTTTATAAAAGATTTTATTTATTATAATTTCGATTATTTGGTCATAATAATCGGAGATTTACGTTATTTCGTCATTGATCATATCTTCAGAACTTGACCAAATTAATATGGTTCCACCCCTAAGGTATCCCCTTTCCAATAAAAAAGAATCATTAAAATCGGTTAATAAACAAAGAAGATATGCCTGAACAAACATATTAAAAAAGGTCCAATACCAATGACAAAAAAAAACGGGACCAATCGGAAGCTAGACTGAACCCAATGCAAAAAAATCATCAAAATCGGTTCACAATTGGCGAAGATATGAGGTAACATAGACACAAAAAAAAAAAAAAATCAGTCGAATAGAGAATTTCCTCCTTTTTTGTAGTTGGTTAAAAAATGCCTACCCATCCATACATTTTTTGAAGAGAGAGAGAGAGAGAGAGTCGGTTTTTTTCTAAAAATTATTTATATCTTTTCTGATAAACATGGTCAAATGAAATAAATTAAAATAAAATAAAATATTTGATTATAACCAAAACTGAATTTGAATTTTGCATTTACCAAATGAATTAAAATCTTCTTGATTATTAATGAACTAGTAACTTCATCATAAAATGATTATGAAAATAGAGAGTTTATATTTTCTATCATCATTTAGAATACTTTAGAGAAAATGTAGTCAGTTATTTTCATAGGCCTCACCAAATATAATGTTGATTAATAAATTCATGAAATAATATTTAATGATAAATTCCATTTGAAGTAAAGTAAAATATATATCGCATTAAATGTAATTATAAATTATGAATGCTACATTAGTAGATACATAAAATATTATATAAGCAAAGATAAATATGATTGATAGTAGGATAGAGAAATTTTGTAAATCAAATTGAATTGAAATCTTATTTATTATTACCAATGATGAAATTGGGAAACTATCCAAATTTAAATTTTATTTTTAGAAAAATTTTCGTTTGTGTTTTTATTTAATAAATGGATTGATCCCGATCATTCTCTGGGACATAATTGAAATTGATATGCCTCTATTCTATAGTTACTTATCAATTCGCTATAACAACTGTCTATTATTATCTATGAATCCCGTCCCATCTCAATTGGCCCACCAATATTTTTTCTTTTTAAATAAAATTATGCTAATTCACGAGTAAATTTAATTTAAATATTTATTTTTATTATCATTTGGAACAACATTTTAAACAATTTAAAACATTTTATTGTAACATTTAACTTTAAATTATTTTTTAATTGTTAAAAACAAGGAATACATACAAAATCTAAAGCCTTTTTACCACTGTGTGACGTCGCCTTTATTTTTAATTACGGCTTGAATTCTTTTGGGCAACGTACTTATTAAGTTTTGACACTCATCTCCGAGTGAAAGTATTTCAAATATTTTGAAGTTTGTGTTTTAATTCGACTACGTTTCTTGCTGGTTGTATTCTTAATAGCTTTTTCATTGTGTGCCAAAGAGTTTCTATTGGGGACAAGTCAGGACTGTTTGCCACCCACTCCAAAAGTGGAACATTATGATCAGAAAGCCATTTTAAAGATTTTCTTGATGTATGAAAGGCCGCCCAGTCTTGTTGGAAAACAAAATTATTATTATTCTTGCAATGCATCTGCCATTGTTGGAAGTAACGATTTTTTTAAAATCTCTAAATATTTATTGGTGTTTACAATTCCATCAATGAAGTGAAGTTTTCCAACACCTCTAGCAGACATTGAACCCCATACCATAACTGAAGCAGGAAATTTTACTTTCTTTTTTTAAACAATCTGAATTGAAAGCTTCATTTTTCTGACGAATAACTCTGCTGTCCCCAACACAAACTTCAAAACGAGACTCATCACTCCAATGGACACTATTCCATTCATCACTCGTCTAATTAATGTGACTTTTAGCCCATTTAAGCCGGCTTTTCTTTTGTTTTAATGTCAAGAGTGGCTTTTCTTTCGCCTAAAAAAAATTAAACTTTGGGGTATTATATATGGATGAAAGGGACTCATTAAATTTTTTATGTCCCAGGTACCGCGGTCTATCTCTTGGCTGTCCTGACCTCACAATGTTGTTTCGCTGGATAAAGATTTTTTTTAATGATATTGATAGAAGAAAACTTTTTTTTCAATAAAATTAGTCTCAGTATATAAATAATTTACTGACAAAATAACATAAATAGAGATCACTTACTGCTTCTTCTTTTTTGCATTGACTTCTTTCTTAATCTTCTTCACAAATTATTTTTACAATTATTTTTTATTTTTATTTCATACACTAAACTTTTTCCACCATATTCCGATTTGTATAATTTTAAAATCTTCTAGATATTGCAAACATATCTTCTCTGATCTTGTAAGGTCTTTTTTCAGAATCTCACATTTTTCCTGCTTATAACAGTGTTACAAGTTACATTTCATGTGAATACTCCAGGGGCTACCAAATAGGCAAAAAATCTAAATCTTCCAGGCCTCTTGGTTTTGACGTTGCCCAACATCATTATTGATTAAAAATATATCTTCATATTTATCATGTCATCAAATTAAAATCATATTTTATTGAATTCAATTATTACTTTGCTTCTTTGTTATCAAATGTGAAAAATATGTTTTCATTTAAATTTTTTAATTTTTACTTTCACATTTATATTCATAGAATATAATGGGGAAGTATTGCTATGGCCTGCCTGAGTCCTGACTCTTGGAGAGTTTGTATCTCAGAGATGAAAAAAGTTAATTTCATTTTGTAACTTCTAGGTAGAAGGAATTAATGCCCTTAATAGTTGAAAATCGGGTTTAGGACATAAAACCGGAAATTGTGGTCCCCAGAGGCCAAAAAGGGGACAAAAATCCATTGGTCAGTGCGTACGTATGTACGTATGTATGTACCCCCCTGCGTTTCGCAACCATAAGTCTCAGAGATACGAAATTCGAAACTTAAGCTCTATATAGGCTAGAAGGAGTACAGCAAGCTTTTGGTTGAAATCGGAAAACCGAAAGTGGACATTTACATGAAAGATTTTTCGTTTTTATTTATTTTTTCAAAAACGGCTCTTTTTTTAAAAATCGTTAGAGCCGTTTTTACGAAAATAAAAAAAAACGAAAAAACTTTCATGTAAATGTCCACTTTCGGTTTTCCATTTCAACCAAAAGCTTGCTGTACTACTTCTAGCCTATATAGAGCTTAAGTTTCGAATTTCAAAAATGTGAAAGTCGTGAAGTGAATACACCAGTTGATTTATTAATATAGACAAATGAGAACTAATTTGATATTTTTGTTTATGGGCCTAAAATTTCTACCTATACGTCACTGGGACAATGATAACATCGTCGTCCATTTCCCTATCCCTTTTCATTTACCTGGTTCATTAACATTATTTACATCTTTCCAAGGGTCATTTGAGAACATAGTCAGTACCATATCTGATCGTATTGATGTCTTAAGAGTCCAACTGGGAGATTGAGATGCAATACATAGGATGATAAGGTTCCCTGATCCCTACGCCAGATTTCTCCCTTCATTTCATTAAATTATATCCCTGATATTATATATATATAAATTTATAGTTAAGTATCTTGTTTTATATCCAGAGCGCAATTATTTTTTTATGGTCTGTCATGAAACAACTAACTGTTCTCAAGATCGTCAATTGGATAACATAAATCAATGTCGTTATACTTTTAAGTAGCACTCATTTCGTATTAGTAATTTTTAGTTTTTATTTATAGTATAATCATCCGCCTATTGTCCTACCGTGGATAAAACAATAAGTTGCTTTTTATGTCAGTATGCTATTCTTATCCTTTGATATAAAATACATATTAAAAAAAAATTTTGAAAGAATTTTTAATATCAGCAGTATAAACATTTTTTAATTATTGGTTTTGTTATACGAATATAAAAGTACTATTATATGGCTTTTCAGTTAAAAGTACGATTTTAATTATAATATTTGATTAAGCAATAACCCTGAAGAAATCTCTCTCTTATAAATATAATAAATCTTTATCTATTTATCTTTTAATAGATAATCAATATAAACACATTTTAAACACATTATTCCCATTTTCACCCCCTTAGTGGTCGAATTTTAAAAAATCCTGAATATACATTTTTAGATATTTATATGTAGAATTGTATTAAGTAAAAATCTAGTAGATGTTTTACTGTTCTTAATAGATAATGCATACATCATTGTAAACCCATTGTAAATATATTTTTCTCTTTTTGACCCTCTTAGTGGTAAATTTCAAAAAATTCAGAAATTACTTTTAAGATATTTATATGTAGAATTTGATTAAGTAAAATTCTAGTAGATATTTTACCCTTCTTAATAGATAATGCATAAATCATTGTAAATCCATTGGAAACACATTTTTCTCTTTCCCCCTTAGTGGTCGAATTTTAAAAAATCCTGAAATAAATTTTTAGATATTTTTATTTAGTATTTTTATAAGTAAAAAGCAAGTAGATACCCTCAAGAGAAATTGCATAATCAGTGAAAACACATTTTATGCCCTTTGACCCAGTTAGGGGTCGAATTTCGAAAAATCCTTTCTTAGTGAACCCATATGTCATAGTAGTAATATCCTCTCCAAATTCGGGAATGAGTGAGTGTATCGGGTAAAGAATTATATATGTTGCAGTAAAACCCATTTTTTAGTAAGAACGCGTCCTTACTACCCGTATAGCACAGAGACCAAAATAAAACCCAAATGCAACTTTTATTATGTATACATATATATATATATATATAAATTTGCTGTAAAGCCCATCTGTCTGATTCTTTGGGGAATCGAAACAGATGAATTTTGTTCGAATATTCAATAATAAATTTAATTTGGAATGTTTAATGTTAACGTTAGATGAACTCGAAAACTTTTTATCAGGTCACTGCCCTATTTTGGTGCAATTGGGACCTGATTCGTTTTGATACTGAACCAAGAGTTGAAAAAAGATAGGACCCAGCCGGGTATGATCCGGCATCCTCTGCGTTAAGCCCGCAAATGCCTTCTCCATTTAAGCGATGGATCCCCGAAATAGGTCATATAATCAAATTTTATATATATTCAACTTCTTAGTTCAGGCGCGTTTTCAACTATTTTCCTAATAGTATGGTTCTTATAAATTTGCTATAAAGCCCATCTGTCTGATTCTTTGGGGAATCGAAACAGATGAATTTTGTTCGAATATTCAATAATAAATTTTATAATTTTTAAGGATTTAGGTGTCGGTTCTAGGTGAAACATTATAAGTAACTTATGAGGAGAATTTTCTAGGTTAGGTTTCACAAAAGGAAATATTAAAACAAATGTATGTTTTTTTGAGTTTGATTCACTCGATATATATTTCGGGTTATTAGCCCATCATCAGGAGTTCAAATGAAAACTGAATACAAATTTGTAAAAACATTCAACAGGTAAAATTTTGAGAAAGAAGAGTACGTTCAGAAATTTTTTTTTTTTTTTAATATAAACAAAATGTTATTATTTAAAATAAAAAAATTAAAATTAAAAACAAAATTACAAACAAAATCAAATTAAAAACAAAAAACAAATTACAAACACCAAATATGTAATCGAATTTAGGAGCCAATTTTTAGTTTATTAATTTTAGCCAAATTAGAATCAATGATTACATCTTTGTCAAAGTCCAATTGATTATTGAGAATACTGAATTTATTCATAAGTGCCTATTTAATTTCAGTTGATTCTAGAAGAAGAAGTCTGGGACCAATTCTTTCAAAATGAATTGGGGTAGGATTGGAAGTAGAAGCAGTGTGATTTTTCGAATGTAAATGAAGAGCGAAAGCAGAGGTAGAATCTGAATTAATATCGTTAGATCTGTTAAGGACTCTAAGAGCATATTCATGTTCAGAATAACGTTTTTTAAAGGAACGACCAAATTTTGTAAAGAAAGGGTGAGGTCGAAAGAATTATTAATAGAGTGTTTAGCAGTAAACATACCTTTGAGGATAGTATTTAAGTATTTGCATATCTTATATGTCGGGGCGTTAATGAATGACACAACAGGTCTTATAGGGTTATCAATTTTGTGTAGTTTGGGGAGACCATAAAGTATGGGAGCATGGGGGTTCATTATTTTAAGGTTATTTAATTTAAATTTTTTTTCTCTTGTGGTAAACAATTTAGAAGTTTCTTTTATAGTATCAATAATTTGTTGTTTAAATTTAGCAGTGGGGTCAGACAATAAAAGTTCAGCGTCACTAGTAGAGATAAAGTCTTCAACTTTTGTAATATATTCATCTCTCCTTAAAATAGCAATAGTCTGACCTTTGTCAGCTTTTGTTAATATAAGGTTATTAGTGTGTATTTTGGATTTAATGCTTTGGATGACTGTTTTCTCTTGATAATTATAAATCAATGTTTTATCATCCTTATTAGTTAATTTATTAATTTTTATGGCTATTTCAGATTTAATTAGGGGTGGTTGGTCACTTAAAGCAATTTCAGTATCAATAACCAATGATTGAAGTGATTTAGAAGTCAAATTTTGATTTGGGGAAAACTTCAAACCTTTGTTTAGTGTAATCATTTCTCTTTCATTAAATTGGGTATCTGTTAAATTAATTATTCTTGGTTGGAAAGAAACAGGTGTAATTTTATTAATGTTTACATTATTATCCTTAATAGAAGAATTATTCTTCCTAAGGGAGGTGAGTTTTTTAATTTAGTTAAGTAAAGCTTATGACTAAGTTGGGCCACTTCCTAAATTTTATTTGGAATGTTTAATGTTAACGTTAGATGAACGCGAAAGCTAAAAAGTTTTAAGTTCTGATCAATCGGATCACAAAAAAGTTTTAACTTTCGCGTTTTTCTAACGTTCTGATCAATCGGATCACAAAATAAAAGTTTTAACTTTCGCGTTCATCTAACGTTAACATTAAACATTCCAAAAATCCGGTTGCATTATAATCTTTGCTACTATAATTTAACGATAATACAACAATTGCAAAACGGAAAAAACGAGACATAACTACTGTTTAGAAACCGTAATTCAACCTAATTAAAACTATATAATAACTATAATTAAACCAATCAAACAAGTTGCATTTGGGTTTTATTTTGGTCTCTGTGCTATACGGGTAGTTAAACGTGTTTCACTGAATATCTTTGTGGTAACTAGAGTTTACTGATGTTGGTTGAGTTTGGTTCAAAGGTCTAGAATCTTCATTTTTTACCTTCCGCCTTATTTTTCGGTGTTTATTTTCAAAAGATTTTAAACGCAAATATCAAAAATTACATCCTCTACAACTTTACTTCTAATTTTTGACATTTTCGTTTAAAATTTTTTGAAAATAAACACCCAAAATGAGGCGGAAGGTAAAAAAATGAAGACTCAGACCTTTGAACCAAACTCAAACAAAATCAGTAAACTCTAGTTATAAAGCCATAAATGTATTCAGTGAAATGCGTTTTAACTAGCAAGAATACATTATTATTAAAAACGGGTTTTTACTGCAACATATGCACAACCTCATTGATTTCTCAAAAAATTTTCGGTAGGTGTAGAATCTTCTACACTTAAGCTTGTTGAATAATTCTTTTTCTTATTTTGTTCTCAACTAATTTCAATTAGTTCCCATAGAGAAGGAAGCATTTGAAAACCATTTTTCAAAAGAAAAGAATAAAAATATGTAAAAAATATCAAACTTGTTTCTAAATTATTAGCAAGGGCCAATTTCCTTGGCTATATCTCCATATAGATTAAAAAATAACTTTGCCCGACATAAAACTAAAATCCATCATTAAACGAATTAATTTAATTTATTTGATTAGAGAAGTGCTGAAGAAAAAAAAGAACAAGGAAGGAAGACTCGCCGAGTTGGATGGAAGTGGAACGAGTGCTCAGCTCATTGGCATTTAAAATGGAATCTTAGTTACAACTTTAGAGGATTTTTTTCTCTCTGTGACGCATTACTCTTTTTGAGGTGAAATCCTTTCGCAAACACCTCTCTTCGACTTCAACGGCAACGCATCTTTAATTAATGTTCTCACGTCTTTTGTAAAGTTTCCGAAAGAGAATAGGAGAGGACAAACTCATTGCAAAAGCAGAGACACGATTGGCTTTTAAATTTGTAAAGAGTAATCAGAAAAAGGACGAAGACCAGAGCAGAGCAGGAAAAAGCACGACTGAAAAGTCAAGTTAGATGGAATCTTGATCTCTTCTCACCAGCCATTGAACCCTCTCTCCCTGTCACTCGCTGGGTGTCATCATCAAACAGAGGGGATTTGAGACAACATTAACATTTTTATGGCAACGAATTAAGAACGCGATATTGCAGCACTTGTACTTGGCAAGGTAGATTATTGCGTTCTTGAAAATATAGTTTATTACAGGTATTGTGGTAGAGATAATCATGATTGATAATAAGGTTCTTGAAAGACTGAAGATTAGGGTGGTCACAAGTAATCGAAATTTCAAATTTTTCCAATGCAGACCTCATAAAATTTTCCAATTGGCTCAGGGCCGGATTTAAGAATTTGCTGTCTATAGGCTAAAGTCCATTTGGCGACCCCTCTATAGTTAATATTTGCTTAATACATTTGTTTTACACAACAAAAGGATAGAGTTCATTGGTGTTTTCATCTTTTTTAAACATAAAGTTCATTTAGATTAGATAAAACACAATTTTAATGGTTTATATAATAAATTATATAATCAAATTAGCTATTTGTTTTTTTAAATTGCACTACAAGAAAGTTATAATACAAGATTACGTGCTGTGAATTTGTATTATGTTATAGTTTTAAAAATAGACTATGTAGAAGGACTAAAACATATTCACAAGGAGAAACAAAGAGGTTGTCCTCTGCTTGATGCAAATAATATATGTGTGTATGTTTCTCCTTGTGAATCAACAACTCTGCTACTCTCGGCAAAACACAAAAACTTTTCAACTAAAACATATATTTACACGAACTTTTCTCTGGAGAGAGACGGACTGGTAGAACTTTTAATTGAAAGTAATGGAAGGTAGCCCAGAAGTAGTGAAGAAAGAAAAAATTATCACATATCCAAATAAGGTGTAATTTATTGGCTTCTCTTCTCCTTCTCAAACCATCGTTTCGGAGGATTCTTCTCTCCTTCTTCAGGGTTCCTTTCTTTCATTGACCCTAAAGAAGGAGGGAAGAATCCTCCGAAACGTCGGTTTGAAAGAAAATGAGGAAAGAATTCAATAAATTTTGGATATGTGATAATTTTTTCTTTCTTTACTACCTCTGCGCTGTCTTCCATTACTTTCAGACTAAAACATATTTTTAAGTAACATGTATTCTTAAATTCGTACGGAAAATTTTATTAACGTCTGAAATACTTCATTTTAACTTTTAAATAAATTACCAAACTGCCGCCCCTGAAAATTTGCCTCTAAATATTCTCTTGCTACCCTGGATGCAATTCAGGAACGAGCCGTCAGGCTAATTGACCTCACCCTCACCAACTACCTCGACGTTCCATATGACTTTTTTAACTTTTTTTCAAAGGCATCTCTTGCTTTCAAAATACGGCCTTTCATAGAGGGTTTTCGGCGTTTTTGTCCATTTTCTCAAAATGTACTCAATCGATTTGATTCAAAATTAAATTAAATTATTGATAATTAATTGTTTTATAATATCTATTAATTTCATATTTTTAAAAAAATTTCAACGGAGCTATTAGCGTTTTTTCAAATTGGACTTCAAATAAACTACCCTTTAAAATGCAAATTTCCTAAAAATAATTAATTGACATAAAATATAAATGAAAGTTACTCATAGATATGAAATTTCAATAGATTTGAATAAATATCTAATGAGAAAAAAAATAAAACTTTTTGCCATTTCTAGTTGATCGCTCCTGGAGAGAAGAAATTGAATCTATTCATACAATTTCTTTTTAAACTTCAAAATTCTTAATTAAAATGCTATTTTCTTATATACTAGTCATACTGTGAACATTCAGTTAGATGAAATTGATAAAATAAGATCGTTTTCTTTTTTATTTATAATTCTTTTTGTTTTATCAAGAGGCTGGGTCGCATCAGCAAGTCACTTGTTACGGTTTTCTAGCATTTTACCATTTTCTTAAAAATTAATCAATCAATTTCGTTCAAAATTGAATATAATTATTAATAATCGATTGTTTTATAGTATTTAATAATTTCATATTTTTAAAAATTATTTCAAAGTAATTAGCGTTTTTTCAAATTAGACTTCAAATAAACTACCCTTAAAATCAAATATTCCTATAAAAACTAATTGATATAAAAGATAAAAGAAAATATTTCATAGATATGAAATTTCAATAGATTTAATTAAATATGTGATAAAAAATTAAACCCTTTTGCCATTTCTATATTTGTCAACTCACTGCCCCAGTGAAGAAACTGAATGTGTTCATAACATTTCATTTAAGGTAGTAGTTCTTTCACAAATTCAAAAATTCAAGAAGTCTTCAAAACTTGGAATATAAGTCATTAAAAGCATAATAAACACACATGTTAAAATTTGGAAATTTTGCATGTCATCCATTCTATTTTTTTGTAATATAATTATAAATATGACAAGAAACTCTTAAATAAAATAAATCAAATAGGCTATATTTTTTGTGTAAGGGGGGGGGGGCAAAAAATTATCAAAATAGACAAAGAAAATCATGAATTTTAAATGAATTATATCTCAAAATATTTTATTTGTTGTTAGCATGTGAGAAGAAAGAATGAAGTATCAAAATATTTCATATTTCTAATTATAAACAGAGCATGGATCCAATTTGAGCAATTATAATTTAAGTGGTTTCCAAAATATAACAAGGTAATAGAGAGAATAAAATTGTCTATTTTATAGCTATGGATCGTTATTAAATTGAATTAAATTGAAAAAAAATTCCACCTCCCGATAATAATAAGATTTTTTTTTAGATAAAGTCATGAATCCATGACATAAAATTTGAAATCAAAAGAGAAGTATAAGCCTAGATTGGACATTTTTACTGAGATTGTCGCAGAAGCTATCGTGTGCAGTGGTTGATGATGAGCATAGCCTACTTAACTAAGTATTGTATTAAGGGCCGTCTTTACACAAAAGCCTAATAGGCCGGGACCTATGTCTCTAGGCATGTTAGGGGGCCCCGGCATCGATTAAACCCAAGTCAACACCTAATGATTTGCCGATAAAAACTTTCAACAAATAACCATAAGCCTCCAAACCTTCAGAACCCATACACAGCGAGAGGCTTTCATGAAATTTAGCAACCGACCATAAATTCTAAACCTATTTACCTCATACACCTACATACAGACACAGCGAGTGACTAATAAAATTGACTAGAGCAGACCTAGTTTTACTAGAGGGCCCATCGATACCTGGGCGCCTCATACCTCACAAAGACGGCCCTGGTTGTATTTGATGTTGGTGGTGGAAAAAGTTAGGATGAGAATCCATAGCCATAGTAAAACTAGACGTAACGTACTCGATTCGGATGCATGGTGACTTGTGCAGCAAGATATCGCGTCCATCATGCAAAACGTGTACAAGATTATATTAGATAAAATTACATAATAGCCGAAAAAACGCATTAGTCAATTCGTTTATCTCTATGACTTCTAAAGACTGTAACTAGTTTCCTTCGTCCGTCGTTCAAGATACGCATCCACAAATACCATCAATACAGGCCCAAACCTTCAAATTTCTTATTTTCACGATATCCAAGACTTCATGGATATTCTGTATCTCCTGATGATGGGCTCTAACGATTTTCGCAGAGCTTTGGGGTTTTAAACTTAAGCTATTTAGAAGTAGAAGAAGTACCTCATGATTTTGGCTAAAATCGAAGAACCTGAAGTATGGGTATGTTTACTTGAAGATTTTTGGTATTTTGAAATTTCGTCTTTTTTCCAGTTTTCTCAAAATGGCTTGTGGAAACTTAT
Source organism: Forficula auricularia (assembly GCA_024734495.1). Lineage (NCBI taxonomy): Eukaryota > Metazoa > Arthropoda > Insecta > Dermaptera > Forficulidae > Forficula > Forficula auricularia. Next base: position 732,498 of record JALMQS010000165.1, read on the forward strand.
GAAAAAATTGGTATTATGATTTCAAACATGGGAGACACTAATGTGAAAGTAGTATGGTAACCACGCCAGTAAATTAACAAATACAGTCGACTCTCGATAATTCGAAATCCAAAGGACTACAAGAAAAATTCGAATTATCGAGACTTCGAATTATCATGACGTTTGAATTATCAAGAGTAAAGTAAAAAATTCGAATTATTAAGAGTTTTTATTATATTTTTGAAAATATGTACTAGCTTACATAGATTTTAGAGCCTCAAGTAAAAAAGTAAAAATAATGAAAACGACAAAAAAAGAAGAAAAAAATTACATATTATGTATTAACATTGCAATAGATAATAACATATCTAATTAAACAAATTAAGAATAGTTTTTTCTAGGAAAAATTCGAATTATACTATAAACAGGGAAGTGGCCTAGTTAGAATTATAGAACATTCTCTGACCCCTCTTGTATATCTTGATATCGGGTAATCACTAGTATCAAAATACACAGCATTTTTTCGATCTACCTAAGTTAACAGCTGAAGAATTCGAATTATCGAGGTTCGAATTGTCGAGAGTCGACTGTAGTTATAAAAATGTGAGATTTTTTTATGAGTTGGTTATTTAAATAAAAACGCATATTATAAACGAGAGACGGTCTCGTCTCTTTGATGGACTTCACCCCGACCCTAAAATATTTTTATTCCTAAAAACTGTAATATTCTCATCAAAAGATATTTTTGAAAGTCCAAGTTTTGACTTCTAATTCTGGACAAAAAAAAATATATATCAAAACAAACACCCACACATAAAAACAGAAAAGGGCAAAGAGCAAATAATTCCAATATTTGTCCTCACTTTCAACTTCAAAAGAATCGATATCGTTTCGCCCCACTCTTTCAACTCTGATAAGAAGAATATGTTCAAATATATACTTTTGAAAAATAACATACTTAGGTATCTAATATTATTATTTAATGGTATCGATATTTGAATGTGATTAAACATCGCTATTTTATTAATCTATTCTGACAGCTAGTCAGTCAACTGGTTAAAATGCTTAATCAGAGGAGAGAGGAGGCCATCATTTTTAGCCACTTGCATTTGATTGAAACTGTTTAGATAGAAATCCAAATGATTTAGGCGATAATAATTTGGCATACATATACAATTTTATATCCCATTGAATCAACATAACAATGTAATTGTACTCAAATAAAAGAATAATAAATTAACCAAATGAAAGGGTATGGAAACAATTTGTATGTTGTAATTTAGGAAGACGGGTTTAGCAGAATAATGATAAAGGAGAAAGATAAAGATACGGATGTTCTTTGCTGCACTGAATGTATCACAGATACTTCGGTATACACAATTTCAGGTAGTAGTTTTTTATTTATTTATTTTTTAAGGCGCAGATTAATGAAAAAATCCTTCCAGGATTTATAAACACAGAACATAGATTTCCCAATATTTTCAAACAATGGTATATAACTTTATAATGAGATAGGTACGATTTTTTGAAATAGTTAGACAACAGATACATTTTTTGATTTCATAAATTTTGAAATAGCTTCGGCCTCCTCCCCTTGTATTCATCCTAATGAATGTTATTATTATTATTATTATTATCTCTCTCCTTTCATCCTTTTGAGAGAGGTTCGTTTTATACTATACATCGGCTATATTATTATTATTATTATATATATATAAGATTGAGTAATTTTTGGAGACGGACTGATAAGTGAATTAAGTGTATATTGATGAGGCAGTCAAAAAAAGAAGAAGATAATTTACACTATCTTTTTATTCATGAAACCGACGCTTCCGAGGCTATTCCCTCCTTCTTCAGGGTTTTGAAAAGTCAGTGAAGGAAATCCACCGCGGCGACTTCCTCTGTCTCCTCTTTTCAGCAGCAGTAACAATAATATCTTGTATTTCATTCTCATAATATTACATTATAATTCTGCTGAGAATGAAATACAAGATACTGTGTGTTACTGCCACTGAAAGAGGAGACAGAGGGGAATGCACGCATTGAATTTCCTTCTACCGACTTTTCAAAACCCTGAAGAAGGAGGGAACAGCCTCCGGAGGCGTCGGTTTTATGGAATAAAAAGATGGTGTACTATCTTCTTCTTTGGACTGCCTCAATCAATATCCACTTAATTGTATATATATATTGAATTCTTTCTAATTCTGGCTCCATTTATACAAAGATACAAATATAAAATTTGAGATATAATGCTATGTACATGTATTATATTTAATGAGAGTTTATAATGGGAATTAAAGACAAGTTATTGTGTGATTTTTTTGATTTTTCCACCAACGCTTCGTCGACTTTGCTGACTTCTTCAGGGTTTCAAATAGTTAGATCACACATTCGTCTAAAATGCGTTATTTTTCTTTATCTCTGTAACCAACCGCATACATTCTAACATTGGATTTTAAATGTTTCGGTTTTTATTGGTAACCATTGCTGAAGACATGGAGGAATCGACTTAAAATCAAAAAATAGCCATCAATTTTCATCTAATACTCGAGGAATAACAATTCTACAATGTATTTATGACGTTTCGATTATTATTGGTAACCATTGCTGAAGAAATGGAGGAGTCGACTTAAAATAAAAATAACAATCGATTCTTATCTACTACTAGAGGAATAACCTTATTCCATTCTATTTTTGATGTTTTGACTATTAGTGGCAACCTCTATTGAAAACGTGGAAGAATCGACTTAAAATCAAAAACACTAAATTATTTTTTGATAAACAACTCAAACTAATATACATCCATACATCCGCACGCACTTCCTGAAAAAATCGCACTTTTTGGCCTCTGGACGAGACCCCATGTAATTTTTGGCAAAACCGTCAGGTGCTAAAATTCAACCTAATTGAATACTACAATTTGCTACTTTAATTGACACCATGGGTTTCGTAGCCTTTATCTGAGGACCCTTTGAAGTCGCGCTTGCCGCGAGACCGATTCCAATACTTTCTCCATGATTCACATTGGATAAAGTAAAAATCAAACTTTTTGCCCTCTGGACGAGACCCCATGTACTATTTGCAAAACCGTCACGTGCTAAAATTTAACCTAAATGAATACTACAATTTGTGAATTAGTTTGATGCCATGGGTTCCGTAGTTTTTACCTGAGGGTTGTTGGAAAAATAATAAAAATCACACAAAAATTTGTCCTTAATTCCCATTATAAACTCTCTTTAATTCACATTAAGGACGAAAATGATAATAATAGATAATATGTATTTAATATAATATAATTAAAATATTTAATCTGCAGATGAAACCAGGCCCCTGGATCGTAGACCTCTCCCAAATAATGTTTCCATGTCATTCTTTGTATGAAGTAGACTCTACTCCAATCCCTTCCACCGCCAGGACCAGTGGCGTAGCCAGAAAATTTTCATGGGGGAACGGGGGTCAATCCTCAAATCAAAATATTTAGTGAGAATTTTTTTATTAAAACAAATAGTTACTTCAAGAAATTAAAAAAGAACATAATTCTTGATTAAACATATTAGCCCAGTATATAGGGAGAGTTTCAGCTTACATCGAAAAAGATTTTTTCTAGGATCACTTGGTATGGTGTGAGTATACCAAATCTAAGTTTGCGACCTCGAAAGTGTGGGGGACAACTTTTGGTGGCCGAAAAACCTCGAACATTTTCCGTTTTTCGCTTATAACTCGAAAACGGTCGATATTTTGTAAATAACTGCCCTATAGTAAATTAAAGAGGACAATATTTCTCGTAGATTAAAAAAAATGAAAAGTAGTTCGATTTTTTATGGGGATCCAAAAAACAGCACTCCGGATCACTTTTGAATTTCCTAAAAACTCGCACTTTTTTCGATTTTTTCCATTTTGACCATGAAGGAGCAGGTTTTCGACAAAGACCACTCTATACATTTTTAAACTAGATTAAATTTGCTACAATTTAAATAAAGTTTCATCTTAATTGGATAATGGTAACCCGTGCGCAGTGAGGTTGAAGTTTTTGAAAAACAGCAATTTTTTGCAAAAAATCGCAGTTTTTCCTTCATAAAATGAAAACCACTCATCCTAGAAACTTGATTTCTATCTCATTCTCTAGGAAATTTTGTTGACTTGAACGTGTACTTGAACCATTTTTTGATAAAACTTTAGATTTATAGATATCCAGCATTTTTCGGACAGGATATGATCCGAATCCTCAAAAGTGTCATGGAAAATGCCGGATATCTATAAATCTAAGAGTTTTATCAATAAAGTGGTCCAAGTAAACGTTCAAGTCAACAAAATCTCCGAGAGTGAGATAGAAATCAAGATTCAGATGAGTGGTTTTCATTTTATGAAGGAAAAACTACGATTTTTTGCAAAAAATTTAGTTTTTCAAAACTTCCATCTCATTGCGGACACGGGGATACTATTATCCAATTAAGATGAAACTTTATTTAAATTGTAGCAAATTTAATCTAGTTTAAAAATGTATAGAGTGGTCTTTGTCGGAAACGTGCTCCTTCATGGTCAAAATGGGAAAAAATCGAAAAAAGTGCGAGTTTTTGGGATATTCAAAAGTGATCCTGGGGTGCTGTTTTTTGGATCCCTATAAAAAATCGAACTATTATAGTTTTGTATATTTTTAATCGACGCGAAATTTGTCTTCTTTAATTTGCTATAAGATGGTTATTTACAAAATATGAACCGTTTTCGAGTTTTAATCGAAAAACTGGAAAAAGTCAGAAGATTTCGAGGTTTTTCGGCCACCAAAAGTTGTTCCCATTAATGTAAGCTGAACCACTTTTTGGATCCTCTATTTGCTGGGCTATATGAAATATATTTAACTACGGTTAGTTTGCCATAAGAAACGGTTTGTCGTTGCCTTAACTCATCACATGAGACCTGCCCTTGGTGGGGGGGGTTCTGACCACCAAAACACTCCCCGCCGCTACGCCTCTGGCCAAGACATCTGTCCAACTCGTCACCTGTCTTCCTCTTTTCCTTTTCTTGTCAAGAGGTTAGGATTCTGTTATTAATTTTGTTGATCTTTTCAACACTCAAGAAAAAAATTATAATTTTTATAAAAAAAAAAAAAAAACCCGACTTCAAAAAAATTAAATGTAACGAATAAAATAATAAAACTCAAAAATAAAATAAAATACACTAATGATCTAATTTAGTTACAACTAAACGACGAAATATTTACATGAAATCACTTTTTGAAGTCGGTGCCAAAAATATACATTTTATGAATCGAAATCGATGGATCTTACATGGTACTTTGGTATTATGGTTTGGTAAATTAGATAATTATTTTATACCTTTTAGTGTATTTTATTTGATTTTTGTGTTCTTGTTATTTTATTATGTTGCATTTAATTTTTTTGAAGTCGGTCTTATTTATTTTTCTCTTTTTAGTGGTGTTATTAATAGTGACTTAATATAATACCTTGCATGCATCTCGTAAGAGAAAGCGTCGGGCGAATGAATCAGAAAATGATAATAAAATTCAATTCATAAATATAGAAATTCTCTCCAAACGTTTGCAGGTTTTAAATGAATGTTTTTAAGATTTTTTTATAAAAGATTCTATTTATTATAATTTCGATTATTTGCTCATAAGAATTGAAGATTTACGTTATTTCGTCATTGATCATATTATGAGAACTTGACCAAATTAATATGCGACCACCTCTAAGGTACCACATTTTCAATAAAAAGAATCACTCGAAATCGGTCGACGTGGCAAAAAGCTCTCGCTGAACATACATAAAATAAATAAATAGTTAGGTATCTTTATTTTATGAAAATGATGAGAGAAGGAGTTACACCAAAAAGGTGCCACCCCTAAAGGCCTGGGTTGGCCCCTCCATCGTGAAAAGAAGAAAATAATTTTAAGGCCTGGGCGGGGGTCGAAGGTATCTGTGTGTACTTAAATAGCTGAAGGTTATAAGTCGCGGGAAAGATGGTGGCAGGGAGCGAGTTCCAGTCTCTGGAGTTCATAGGGATAAAAGAGTTGGCGAAAGCGCTTGTTCGACTTTTATCCAATTTGACAGCGAAGGGGTGCTGAGCGTTCGAAAACCGCGTGTTTCTTGTAAAGAGGGCTTTAGGGGGGATAATTGATTTCAGCTCGACTGAACAGACACCGTGATAGTATCTGTAGTACAGGGAAAGGGCAGAAACGGTTCTTCGGTGAGCCAGGGAGTCGAGTGAGTTGGTTAGAGCCGGGTCTCCTATTAGTTTAATTGCTCGCTTCTGAATCACATCCAGTGTAGCAAGTGAATGCTTGGAGGCGCCCCTCCACAGATGAGAGCCATATTCGAGACAGGAACGAATTTGAGCCTTATACAGTATAAGAAGTTGACTGGGAATATAACAGCGTCTAGAGCTAAATAGGAGACCAAGCTTGTGCGCTGCAGCTTTAGCAGTGGTTGAGATATGATCATTCCACGAAAGGTCAGACCCTAGAGTTACGCCTAGCATTGAAATTTGATGAAAATCTTGACTATCTTGGAGCTATACTGATCCAAACGCAGAAAGAATCATTAAAATCAGTTCATAAACAAAGAAGTTATGGCTGAACAAACATAACAAAAAAGGTCCAATACCAATGAAATTTATATTTTTACCAATCGGAAACTAGACTGAACCCAATGCAAAAAAATAATCAAAATCGGTTCACAATTGGCGGAGATATCAGGTAACATAGACAGCACACAAAAAATAAATAAAAATAAGCTGATGTGTTTTGATGTGGCCATCCACTTGACTTTACCATACAACCTGGCCCATTAAAATTATTTATAATCATGTATGGGGGTTAGTTTTTGCATTTTTATACTTCTGGGGTCCTACTGATTATGTATACAAAATTTGGTTGAGTTTGGTAAATGGCCAAGATTTTTTTTTTTGACCCTACACCCCTCCCCCCATTTTGGGCGGTTAGTTTTTGCATTTTTAGACTTCTGGAGTCCCACTGATTATGTATACAAAATTTGGTTGAGTTTGCTCAAATGGGCTAGATTTTTAATTTTTAACCCCTCCACTCCCTTAATTTTGGTTCGATATGCACCAAAATCTAATCAGATTTTAATCGCAATGAACCAAAACTACCTGTGAAATTTGGTTTCGATATTCAAACTAGTTTTTGAGCTAGCTCGTCCACAAAAATTTGGTAACGCACAGACTAACTAACTAACAGACAACCAGACAACCAGACAGACTAACAGACATTTTGACAAAACAATTATTATCTCGAAAAATATAATTTTTTCGGTGTTCACTTATTAGAGCTTTTTTGTAGAACGAAATGCCATGGTTTTGCTCAATTTTTTTAATCAAAATAGTTTGAGCTGTTTTTGAGATATTTCGAAAAAAAAGAAGGAAAAAATCACTTTTTTCATGCACGATTACAATACCCTGTATGGTAAAGTAAAAAAAAAATTCAGTCGAATTGAGAACCTCCTCCTTTTTTGAAGTCGGTTAAAAATTTCCTACTAAATACAATTCTCCGACTCGTCAGATTGGCTTTCCTTGTCAAGCATTCTGAGTAATTTAAAGCTTGTCGTTATATGGTAGAGAGAAGATGTTCAAACAATACGACTGGCATTAAAAAGTGCGATGATTTCATGACAATTCAATGCGATAAGAGCGAGTGTATCTTGGCCGTTTCATCGTCGTCGTCGTGATCGTGAAGAGAAGCGACAGGTGGTCTCGTTAATAGCTAAGCCCCTTGCTCGTCGTCTCTGCGTCCCCCTGACATCCTTCCTCTCCGTTGCCTTCCGACAGCTCTTAGCACAAAGACACCATGCCATACCATATATACAAACAAGCCACTTGTCTATCGAGCATCTGGCTGCCTGCTAATGCCTTTTGCAAGCCCGTCTCCGAGATTTGATCATCTTACTCTCCCCAAGGAAACGGAGGTAGGTCTATGAAAAGTGATGTAAGCGGATTGCAGATTCGCCTCCCTCAAGGGTATTATCATATTAAAAGACAATAGAGAAATACCTAGTCGTGTTTAAGCTGAGCAACTTCTCTATTCAATATATTTTCTTTGTTGTGCTATCTAATAATATATATTCAAATTTATTCTATTTTGAAATTAATACCTTAAACGAGAAGATCTCTATGTGTTTATGTGTTACTTAAAATACCATCATTACAAATTTAATAATGGAGGAAGAAGCTAAAACTTCTCCAATACTCGGTACACTAGCGGTTAGAATAACCCGTCTAAGTAATAAACTTAAATATAATAAATTAATTTTTTATCTATCTAAAACTTATTAAACGAGTAAAAATTGTATACCTATATCGCACATCCTTTAAAAAACTGTAAAAACACAAAAAAAAAAACTGATTTTGAGAAAATTGGCTTTAAAGATTTTTCCCCTTCTCCGTTTTATTGTGAATTTATAATAATGATTAGTTTCGTTTTTGTCTTTTATATTGTTGTAAAATTTATTTAATTTTATGTCAGTAAATAAGCTGACGTGTTCTGGTGTGGCCATCCACTTGACTTTACCATAGAACCTGACCCCTCACTTATATTTAATATTTAATAAAAATTGACGTGTTCTGGTGTGGCCATCCACTTGACTTTACCATAGAACCTGACCCCTCACTTATATTTAATAAAATTATTTTTAATCATGTAGGGGAGGGACCCTTAGTTTTTGCATTTTTAGATTCCTGCAGGCCCACTGATTATGTATACAAAATTTGGTTGAGTTTGGTACAAGAGGCTATATTTTCATTTTTTGACCCCCCCCCCCTCCTTTTTGGGAGGTTAGTTTTTGCATTTTTAGACTTATGGGGTCCACTGATTATGTATACAAAATTTGGTTGAGTTTGCTCAAATGACCTAGATTTTTTATTTTTAACCACCCCTCCACCCCCCTTAATTTTGGGTCGATATTCACGAAATAATCAGCTCTTAATCTCAATGGACCAAAACTACGTGTAAAATTTGCTTTCGATATTCACACTGGTTTTTGAGCTAGCTCGTCCACAAAAAGTGGTAAAGTGTCCGCCTCCGTGGTGTAATGGTCAGAGTAACTGACTGGCAACCCGGGGGTCTCGGGTTCGATTCCCGGCTATACCCAGACATTTTTTCTGTAAGTATAGGGTCTGGTAATAAAAATTAAGTGGGAGATAAATTTAACCGAATTTATCGCGCGGAGAATTTACCACTGCTCGAAGCCCCTAAAACCTTAGTAAATTGGATTTTTTTTTTTTTTTTTTTAATGCAATCGAATGCAAGAAGGGGTGCACCAGTAAAGATGTAGCCCCTATGGATCTCGAAAGACCCTTGCATTACCGAAGAGAAGGGAAAGTTGATTAAGTGAGAGGGTGTAGACGTAGGTGTCTATGCACCCTGGTTTTGAAGGTTTGAAGATCATAGGTGCTGGGAAAGATAGAGGCTGGGAGGGAGTTCCAGTTCCTTGAAGTCATGGGGATATATGAATTCGCGAATGAAGTGGTCCGGCACTTTTCTAATTTGACCGCGAAAGAGTGTTGGGAGTCGGCAAAACGTGTGCTGCGTGCAAAGCATGCTTTGGGGGAATTATTGATTTTATCTCATCAGAGCACCTGCCGTGATAGTATCTATAGAAAAGGGAAAGGGCGGAGACATCTCTTCGATGAGTCAGCGAGTCGAGGGAGTCGGTGAGGGTAGAATCGTCAATTAGCCTGACGGCTCGTTTCTGAATTGCATCAAGGGTAGCAAGAGAATATTTTGAGGCTCCTCTCCACAGATGAGAGCCGTATTCGAGACAGGGGCGGATTTGGGCCTTGTAGATGGTGAGAAGTTGTGGGGGTTTGTAAAATCGCTTGGACCTGAATAAGAAGCCAATCTTCCTTGCTGCAGATTTCGCCACAGAGGAGATGTGTTCATTCCAAGACAGGTCAGATGCGACAGAGACGCCCAACATGGATAGGCTGTCACACATTTTCAGGGTATTCGAATCGAAGTGAATATCAGGGAAATCTCTATTTTCGCGCCTAGAAAATAGACAACATTGAGTCTTATTTGAATTAAAGTTAACTAAATTTTGGGAGCCCCATTTATTCAGTTTGTCTAGGTCGAGAGTAATTGAGGAGGCAATATTGATTCGATTATTCGGGAGAGAGGGTTTGCCGTGTAGAGTGCTATCGTCGGCGTAACAATGAGTGGGGTTTGCCGTTTGATCAATAAGGTCGTTTATATAAATAAGGAAGAGTGTGGAGGAGATTACAGAGCCTTGGGGAACACCAGAGTTTGTGGAGAACGATTCAGAAGATGTTCCATCCACCACAACTTTTATACTTCGGTTTGTCAGAAAGCTTTCAATCCATTTGCGAAGTGTTGGTGTGAATCCAAAGGCTGGTAGTTTGGCAAGAAGATTTTTGTGCCAAACCTGGTCAAAAGCTTTGGAGATATCAAGGGCTACAGCGAGGGTTTCTTTTCCGGCCTCTAGAGTATTGTTCAAGGTGTGGGTGACATAGGTTAAGATGTCGCCTGTGGAACGATTTTGTCTGAATCCATATTGCCTATCGTGAATTAATTTATTGTTTTCTAAGTGATGAAGGACGTGTTGGTTTATGACTAATTCCATTAATTTGGAAAGAACAGAGGTGATCGAGATAGGCCTGTAATTAGAGATTTGTGATGTGTCTCCTTTTTTAGGAATAGGTGTGACTCTGGCTATTTTCCAGCTTTTGGGGAATATGCCCGACTCGTAAGAGAGTTGGAATAGCTTGGATAAGATAGGGGCAAGTTCAGGGGCGCATTTTTTAATGAGAATTGGTGGGATGTTATCCGGGCCTGCGGCGGATTTGGAATTTAATTTATTAATGGCTTTTATGATTATTTGGGGCCTGAAAATTATTTTGCCCATGAGGTTGGTTTGGGGGGTATAAGTGGGCGGGTTAAGCCCTTTGTCATCTAAAGTGGAGTTAGTTGCGAAATAGGATGCTAGTGATTCGGCTTTTTCAGCGGGGGTCGTGGCTACTGAACCATTTGGGTGAAAGAGGGGCGGAAGTGAGGGGGACGCGAAATTTCTATTTATTGCCTTGTGTAACGAGAAAAAGGCCCGTTTTCCATTGGGGCAAGATGCGAGACGGTCAGCTATGACGGATATTGAATTGTATCTAAGTTTCTGAGATTGGCTCGTGATCCCGGCTTCTTTTCCTTCTACTCTGTTCTTTTCACGATGGAGGGGCCAGCCCATACAGGCCTTTAGGGGATCCACCTTCTGGTGTATCTCCTTCTCACATTAATATCATTAAGAAAAAAAACGCACATACTAACTAACTGACTAACATACTAACTAACAGACATTTTGACAAAACAATTATTATCTCAAAAAAATATAATTTTTTCGATGTTCACTTATTAAGCCTTTTTTTTGAGCGAAATGCCATGGTTTAGCTCAATTTTTTTAATCAAAATAGTTTCAGCCGTTTTTGAGATATTTCAAAAAAAAAGAAGGAAAAAACCACTTTTTTCATGCACGAATACAATACTTGACCATACCCTGTATGGTAAAGTAAAAATAGATGTTCTACTATAATAATTCCTATTATTTTAGAAAAAACTGAAAAAGTCATAAGTAATGACAGTTTTCTACATTCTGAAATGTCTGGCAATTGTAAAAAATCGACACAATATGTGATTTGTCAGTATATTACATTATCGCCAATTGGAATTGCTGTTATTTTGTTTAATAAACAGACATAACCTGGGATATGACTCTTTTTTACATTGACTGTACAGTAAACTTTAAACAAAGTATTATACAAAACCATCCTATTACATCTTACAACTGTTTTCTACTAATAAATAATCAAATTAAATATGTGAAATTAGCTGCAATACAGTTGCATTACACCTTATGTCGGTTTTCACTCGCACCGACAGACGTGCACCTGGTGCAAACACTGTTATGGCACTGTTGTAGATTTGTTCCGCGTCAATGTAGCTCCGGATTAAACTGACACAAGAGCCCTCTGGCCGCTCATTTTTGAGTTAAGAATATGGCGTTTTTGTAGAATACAGAGAACATTTTTGTATTGGTAGCTTAAATTTGACTTTTTTGTATTATGACAGTTTTGTAGAGGATGTGCCATGTATCTGTGGCGGTTGGTGACTTTTTAACCAGGGGATGCTGTCCAAAAAAGTACCCTTCATTTTTTGAAATTTTATTTTAATCTTGGATTTTTTTTGCAAATTTCATTGAATACGGCATCACTTTAGTTATTTTTCAAATTTAACATTAGATTTTTGGGGGGTCAGATAGGCTAGGCGGTAGCATGACAGCGAGCTAACCAGGGGACCCGGGTTCGAATCCGACTCGAGGCATCCAGCTAAAATCTGACCCCGGGAGTAGAGACAAATTTAAAAAATAAATATATAGTATCGTAAAGTGGCTTATGGCTAAAAAGGCCGAAAAGCCCAAAAAAAAAAAAAAAAAAAAAAACATTAGATTTTTAAAAATATATTTTGGAATCTTCGCTCCAAACGGATAATGTTTTGTGTGAGTGAGGGGAGAAGTCAGAAATTAATTCTTGTGACTTAGGGCTATTACGCACTGTCGACTGGTCGCCGGAGACTTGGTCGACGGCGACTGTGACTTTCTATAGTTTAAATGAGTGTTTACCCACTAGGTCTTTACGAACTGTCGACTGGTCGTCGGAGACTTGGTCGACGGCGACTGTGACTTTCTATAGTTTAAATGAGTGTGTACGCACTTGGTTGCCGGTCGCCCGGGTGTTTCTGCGAGTCGCCGCGCGGTGGCGACGCACAAGCGACTCACAAGCGACTCACAAGCCACTGCTGATTGCCGAAGAATCGGGAAAATAAGGACTATATTTTTATGCATATAAATTTTATTTTATTTTGCATAAAATATAGTCCTTATTTTCCCGATACCAAATTCAATAATTTAATCGATGGACATAACTAATCAAAATATAATTATATCCAATTTGTTTACAGGTCAAACACTTCAAAAAAGTGGAAAAATATAAGAAGCTGTTTTGATAGAGAAACACGAAGACTTAAAAATATAAAAAGCGGCTCTGCTCTTTCTCATAAATCTCCTTATATTTATTACAAACAGCTCATCTTGTTTTTGAAGAATACTTTTTATTTATTTAATTATTTAGAACTATTGTGGGCTATTGAGCCCACAATAGTTCACGAATTGCTAAATGAAGAAGAAACTGAATTAATAAAGAAAATAGAAGACGGCATAATAAAGGGAGCAGAACAAAAAATACAATTGGACCTGGAAAAAATAGAGAAATCCAAGTACTTCCCTTACTATAAGGAAATAAAGATAAATGTTGGAAAAGAGGAGTATCTGGAGAGACCAAACATAAGCGAGTGGAAGAGGCGCATCTGGACAAGGGCCAGATGCGGAAATATTAACAACAAAGGAACAAGAGAGGAAGAGGCAACAGTACAGAAGGGAGAAGAGGAGAGGACCGAGAAGCTGTGGAAGAGCATGGTGGAGCCACTGAGGGAGGGAAGGATGGAAGATGACGTAATAGGACGGATGAAGGAAGAAGAAGACGGGATAGAAAAGAGAAGAAAGAAGGGAGAAGAACAAAACCATTAAATAAAATCAAAAATTATCTGTTTTAAACATAGTAAAAGAAAGTACTGAAGCCCCGTTCGGGCATGTACTATAAATGTGAATTTTTAATAAATATGTATGTGATTTGAGAATTTTTGAAAAAATTATGATTTTAATACTTTGTAAAATGTTCTAATTTTGTTAAATCTAAATTTAATTGAATATTGGAATATAAAATTGTAGAAAATTATTATATAAAATTGAATTGAATATTTAAAATTACATGGATGATAAAGCTGTTGATACTTAAACTTTTGTAAAAGCAAGGAGTTTTACTAAAGCGAGTGCTATAAAACATTTCAAAACGTGCTTTTTATAAAACTTTTTCTTTTTCTACATTTTGTAATATATATATATGTTGTTTAAAGATATAAGACAAGTTTATTAATTAAGTTAAATAGTAAAACTTGCAAATTATGTATGTTACATGTTATTAAATAAAAAATAATAATAATAATAATTATTTAGATAATTTTACGGATTAGTCCACTTACAAAAAAAATGAAAAATGTCAAACATGTCTATAATGAGTGTTACATCAAGAAATACTGTTGGTAATTCGAAGACAGAGAGTAGCATTGCGGAAGAAGATCGACAACTGATCAAGAACCCTTAGGACCATACTCGAGACAAAATATAACCGGAAGAAAAAAACTTCAGATGATGGCACAAGAGAATTATTGTACGCTTTAAACAAATGTATTGATACGCGTAACAAAAACGATGATCCTTTGGAACATGATGAGGATAGAATGTTCCTGATGTCTCATGTTTCATCTTCTTTCAGGAAAATTCCCGAGCATAGAAAAGCATCTGTAAAAATTCAATTAAATACTATAATCGATTCTTTCGGTACCTCTTATCCAAATACTACATATCCAAACACAGTGTGGCGAAATTATAATGAGTATGAGTTGGTGGTTACTTCACACCAGAGGGCGGAACTTCTATTTGTGCTGCACCAAGTCAACAATCACGATTAGGCCCTGAAGCACAGAATTACTACACGCCAACTCCAACTCAACCATCACATGAACGGCCAGAGTCGCGGTTTTCTACTGCAACTTCAAGTGCCTGATTCAAGATTCTGATATTTTTTATTTATTTTGAATTTTCATTTTCATTTTTTTTTGTACTACAAATTGGTCTTAAATACCTAGTTAATATGATATTACATTAATTAAACAAATAAAAAAATTCTTCTTAGTTCAATATTTTGGTTAATTTAATGAAGTAGTGACTTAGTTCAGTGTTATAAATAGCTTTTCTTCCGGAGAAATACAGGGTCGCATATTAGTATCTCTCCCAGCTATGTTGCGTGATTTCAGAAGACACAATAACTCATCAAACGAACGTACAGGCATTCTTGCGTAATTAAAAAATTTACGTGGGTACTTTCTAACCTCTTCATAAAATATTTTAAACATTTTTTTTTTATTCTCCATTCTTGTATCCAATACTCTTTTGATTTTCTTTTCATTTTCTTATCTTTATAATTAGTAACGCTACTATTGCAGCTTCTTGGACGTCCATTCTGCACTAATGTACAAGAAACACTACCTAAGGAAGCGTTCACAGTACGACCGGACCGAAATTCCTATTAAAAGAAAAATTATCTAAATTCAGTCGCTCGGCTTTGTCTCTCAGCCTAGGTGGCTATGTTTTTTTGGTCGCCGAGAGACCAAGTCGTCGGCGACCAGTCGACAGTGCGTAATAGGCCTTAAACTCCACAGACCCTGAGATGGAAATCGACCATCTTCCACAATGAATCAGCCCCTCCTATAATAAAATCTTAAATTTCTCCTAATTCTATTGCAATAAGCAAGTTATCTTAGTTATTTCTGATCTTATAATTATATTGAGAGTTCTTAGAAATGGATTAGTCCAGAAATTCTCGAATCATTTTTATTTATTCCTTTTTTTTTTTTTGTATTATTATTATCTTAATAGTTCCTCAGCGAGAACAATTTTTATTGGACTAAAACTCGTCTTGACTTGTCTTTGAGATGCTCGAACTGGAAAATATACCAGGCAGGGACTTAAACCTTCCATCGGCACCCTTTTCGGAAAGGTCATTCATTTTAATTGCCCCTTGAAACTATGCAACAGTTTTATTTCATTTCGTGAACCAATAAATATACTTTTTAAAACAAAAAATGTTTTTTATAGAAATATTTGAAATAACGGATAATAATTTGAAAATTTAAAGATCCTCCTGAAATTTTGAAGGCGACCTTATATATTTATGAAAATGCTATAATTGTTTGAAATTTTAGAGATACGCCAAATAAAAATGAGCAATAACTAAAATTTTAAGGAAACTACAGATCCTTAAAATATTTTTTTTAATTTTCCTCCAATTTTAATATTACTTTTAAGTAGTTAACTATACAAATAATATTTTAATAATAATTTATGTTTCCATATACATATAATGTTAATTTCTTCACTATTAGCGTAGACGCTTCACCACTATATTTGTAATAAGTAATGTAAATGTTTTAGATAAATTTTGATAAGTAAAGAGATTAATATAACAAAAACACTTCAAGTAAGGCTGATCATATATTTGTTATTGGTATAATCGCTAATAGGCGGATTAAAAAATCAACGCAGGCTGTATAATTTTTAGATATGCATTCGAATATAACGCTTTGAGATGCGGGTTGCATCATCAGGTGCTGCTGATTTATTTTTACGTTTAATAAACCTTTTAAAATCTCAAATTATTCTGATTTTGTTGATTAAAATTATAATCATTAATTAAATTATGATACGGGGCGAAAAAAATTTATTTAATTATATTAGTGTTTAATGAAAAGAAACATACTAAAATTCTACCCAACATAAGATGAAATTAATTAGAGAATGCATGAAAAATTTATCAGCATATTTTTTAAAATTAAATTTATTATCAAGATAAGAATTTATATTTAAGGTCTCTTATCTAAGATATTAATAGAATAATTTTATATTGCATTTCAGGTTCAACTCCTAAGGGGGACAAAGGCCCTCTGATATGCAATATAAAATTATACTATTACAATTATAGATTAGAGACCTTAAATATAAATTCTTATCTTGATATACCATATTTAGTTTATACTGCGCGTTGTATTTTTGAAAAATTCCATCTTATTTTCAAAAAAAGATACGCAAACCTTCGGGTTAATTATTTTAATGAATGGTCATTATCTGAAAACTTTTTTCAGGAGAGCCGAAATTTTCCTTTTTCCGTTCGAGTTGAATGGAGTAAAAATCCTGGTTTCTAGTAATATATTGCATGTCAGAGTGTGTTTTTGTCTCGAGAGTTGAACTAATGTGTCCGGCAAGCGTGTTAGTACTATGGTTCAACTCGTGAGGGGACGAGGCCCTTGATATGCAATATAAAAAAAATATCTATTAAAATCTTAGATTTAGAGACCTTAAATATAAATTCTTGTCTTGATATATTTGGTTTATACAGTAAGTTGTAATTTTGAAAAAATTCCATCTTATTTTCAAAATAAGATACACAAACCTTCGGGTTAATTATTTTAATAAATTTATTATATTTTACATAGTGTGCAAAGAAAATTTACTCATCTTTGGGGACCACTTTTTAGAATTATTTTTTTTTTTTGAGAAAAAAGATTTGTTTAAATCTAAACATTTTCTTGAAAACATAAATTCCAGTAATTTAGTATATAGAACCCTCTGTTTCTATTTGCTGTAAAATAGAACTAATTTCCAAGCAGAATCAAGCATTCTTGAAAAAATTTTGAGTGCATGCCTGGGCGGCGACGATTCTAAATTCTAACAAAAACTTAATTGAAAAGTTTTTGTTTTGCCGAGAGTAGCAGAGTTGTTGATTCACAAAGAGAAACAAAGAGGTTGTCCAGGATGCAAATAAACATACACACATATCGAAATTATATATCTGTATATATATTTTTTATTTCTTTGAGGCTATAGTTTCGAAGACTTGGTCTTCATCATCAGTCTTTTTTAATTTACCATACAGGGTATAGTCAAGTATTGTAATTGTGCATGAAAAAAGTGTTTTTTTTTTAATAATCTCAAAAAAGGCTGAAACTATTTTGATTAAAAAAATTGAGCTAAACCTTAGCATTTCGCTCTACAAAAAAACTCTAATAAGTAAACATCGAAAAAATAATTTTTTCGAGATAATAATTGTTTTGTCAAAATGTCTGTTAGTTAGTTAGTCTGTCTGGTTGTCCGTTAGTCTATGCGTTACCAAATTTTTGTGGACGAGCTAGCTCAAAAACTAGTTTGAATATCGAAACCAAATTTCATAGGTAGTTTTGGTCCATTGAGATAAGACCTGATTAGATTTTGGTGCATATCGACCCAAAATTAAGGGGGGTAGAGTGTGGGGGGGGGTGGTTAAAAATTAAAAATTCTAAGATATTTGAGCAAACTCAATCAAATTTTCTATACATAATCAGTGGCCCCACAGGAATCTAAAAATGCAAAAACTAACAGCCCAAAATGGGGGGGGTAGGCTCAGAAAATGAAAATCTTGGCCATTTGCCAAACTCAACCAAATTTTGTATACATAATCAATGGGACTCCAGAAGTATAAAAATGCACAAACTAAACCCCCCCCCCTACATGATTATAAATAATTTTAGGGTCCAGGTTGTATGGTAAAGTCAAGTGCATGGCCACATCGGAACACGTCAGCTTATTAATTATAAATATTATTTTTCATGGTGTCACTACCGTATGGATATTGAAAATTTTCGATCTTTACTAAGCTGGAAGCCAGTTAAATATGAATGTGAACCTGAAGTTGATTTTGATTTTAACTGCCTCCCAGCTAAGTAAAGATCGAAAATGTTCATTAGCCATACGGTATTGACCCCATAAAAAATAATATTTATAATAAAAAAGACTGATGATGAAGACCAAGTCTTCGAAACTATAGTCTCAAACAAATAAATAATATATATATATATATATACAGATATATAATTTCGATATAAATGTGTGTATGTTTATTTGCATCAAGCAGAGGACAACCTCTTTGTTTTTCTTTGTGTCTAACAAAAACATTTGGCCAAAAGATGATGGGTGAGTATTTTAAATTCTGAGTAATGCTCTCTCCATAATTTGTACAGTTACCGAGACGGAAAGCCGTCAGATTCTATTTTTTTAATTATACTAATATATATAACAAAGGAATACTTTTTTAAAATAATAAATTTATTTAAACTCTAATCCCTTATTTTCCATTAATTTTTCTGAAACAGCTATTTTAGAAAAACAACATTAGTTCAATTAAAATGTAAATCTTTTAGAATTTAAAGCGAGTGAACGAGAAAGCTAAGCGAAGTGAGCCAGCTGTCAACATGTTTTCTACCTTTTGACATGAAATTGCATTTGGTAGGATATGAGCTAAAAGGAAAAGGAAAACAACAAAAGAGAAAAGAAACAGACGTGGGAGCGAGTGTGATGAGAGTAATGAAAGAAATCTTGCTGACTGTCATGACATTAGCCACATGATGGGACAAAGCCAAGGGTAGGGTCACGTGCGCAATATTGGGCTTTAACTTGTTGCCTTTTTAACACCTGTCCTGCTGCTCTTCGCAATGATAATAAGGTTGCTCTGTTGGCTGGACGTGTCAAGACACGACGAGAATGTGAAAATTAAGATAAATGATCGTGAAAAATATTGAGAAATACCTGGATGTTTCAGAATATTAAAATGAAACAATAAAGGTTAAGAAAACATCGTCAGCTCTTGACTTTGGTAGTTCTTTCACAAATGCAAAAATTCAAGAAGTTTTTGAAACTTGGAATATAAGTCATTAAAAGCATAATACACATACTGTTAAAATTTGAAGACGATTTACTACACCAAACGTGAAATAATTGCAATTAAAAATGACATTTTTAACATAATAGGGTAGATAGGAAAATGGTGGGGATATGATCAATATTTGATTTTTTTCATTGAAGGACTTTCACCATCTTGATGAAAAACTAATATTTGTTAGAATAATATATTCGGAGTAATTAAAAAAAAATAGAAATTATTTACCACGTAGTTTTGATAAAAAACAAAAAAAAAACATATTTGGGCGACTATTTTTACTAGAGAGGATAATAAGCACAATGGCTTGGAAACGACCGGCAAGTATGTGTGTATCTATATAGAGATTTTCGTAGTGTGAGTGGACAGTCAGGTAAAAAAAAATACCCTAAAATTTCAGGTCATTTCATATTTATAGAGTGGTTACGAGGCTAAAACATTTGGCGAGGATTGTCACAAAAGAAGCTCCTTAAATAAGTGAATGTATTCAAGAAGTCCTAAAATCTTTGATTATACCTATATATACTGCGGTTGAAAAATAGTGAAACACTTGAAGAATTCGGATTTTTTTCAAATAAATATCAAAATTTATATTTTTTATTTAAACTTTTAATAGATTGTATATCACCTGCTATCTCCATTTTTTATCATATATGTCATATTAATACCGTTCGAAAGAAAAAGAGGTGCAACATCGTCCAAGTTAAACTCCTACTTAAAATTACGATCGAAAGTAAGTTGTAGAAAAAAAATGTGAAAAATAGTTTTTTCCATAACAACAATATTAAATTGTGTTTGTTTTTTCTTTGCCTTGTAAAATATTTCCTTGTTGTCAGTTAGCAGGTTTGCACACTAAGGGCAAGGGTTGAATTAGAACACATTTTTATTTTATATGGTTTTTATTTTGGTCAAAGGGGGTTGTACATCTTTTCACTTCACTTACTGTCCACTCTCACTGTCTCCTTGCTAACCGCTGTCTAAAAACTAACTGACTCTCTTGACTGACTGACTGTCATTCATGTCTCTGGGAATTTTACAAAAAGCTCTCGATTGGTGAATTCCCTAATGAGAAGGAGTATCTTTAAATCATTGAGCCCTCCCATTTCCTGAAGGGCGTGACTTCGAAAATCACGTGACTTTCTGGGAAAATTCCTTTAGAAGCCTTTTTTTGAAAGATCACTTTTTCACTGTCAACTCAGATATATGACACATTTCCTATCACCATATAATTTTGACGAAGACCCCAGGGGTCTGCGAAAAAGAGCGGAAAAGGATAAGGGGAGGGGGAGGTGCTAAAAGCAATTCGGGTCCGGATGCGTACGGAGAGGATCTCAATCACCATTCGTACATCTGGCTGCAGTGCAGTGACCGTAATTAAAAAAAGAGAATTCCTTTAAGATTTCGAACAAAATTTACAACATTTCTTGTCAGCGACACATGCTCAATGGGATTTAAGTCCGGACTGCAAGCTGGCTAATCTATAGTTTGAATCCCTACCTCATTTAAAAATTTTCAAAATGTTTTCAAGTGTTCCACTTTTTTCTGAAGCGCATTGTAATAATGAACTATATAATATTAATAATAATTTTAAATAATTGAATCGTGCAAGTTTAATTAATTTCCCATGATTTTTTTGGAATCATTAGATTATTCAAAAGATTAAAAAAAATTGTATTTAAATGTTTGTTTACCTTGTATCTATCATGAAGGTTTGAACAATTCTCCTCAATGGAGGCACAATCCAACAAAAATGCACAAAACGCGACTGCCATAACACACAAATACTAAGCACTTGCCCCGCTGGCTGCTCGACTCGAAATAAAATGCAAAATACAGAGCAGATAAAAGAATCCCGTTACTTGATTAGATATCAGAAAGGAAAATAATTCTAAATAAAATAAAAACGTATTCAAGATATGCCCAATTGATTTGAGATTATTTTTAAAAAACTAGCGTGTGCGTCAAGTGATTTTCACTTAATTGTTCCTCATTAATTAAAAATCAACATTTTAGAGGAATAAACTTTTTAAATAAATATTTAATAAATAAAACTGATTGTAATGAATTCCATCACAAATTTACAAAATCAAATACAGTCCTACAGGTGTTTTGATCACCTATTACTAGTTAAAAATATACACTACCCAACTACACAATCACTAACAGACATTTTTACAAAATCATTAATATTCTTAAAAATATTAATGTTCACTGTACGAGGTTTTATTGTAGACTAAAACGTGGTGAATTGACTCATTTTTTTTTTATCAAAATATACAGTTTAGCCGTTAGTGAGATATTTTGAAAATAGGAAGTAAAAGAAAAAAAAAACTAAATCAGGGGTGTCCATTGTCCAACCTTTTGGCTTACATGGGCCACTTAGATATAAAGCAGTATTGTCAATCATGAATTAGTTTATTAGATTATAAATGCTGAAGAACTTGCTTATTAATTAATTACCTTTTCCATTGTTTTTAGAAAGAGCCGAAATTATGGCAATCAGGGTATAATTGGCTACATTTGAAGAATCTTACTATTTTTTGTTGAATTCTTGCTATTTTCCAGATCTTTGGAACGAATGTTAATGGTGTATTATTTAAAATATTAATTCAATTTAATATTAAAATATATAAAAGCAATCAAAGATCTTATTAAATAAGTCATAATAATAATCAGATGGGTTGTCGAACCCTAGTGTCAAAAACACTAATCGGACAATTTCTAATAAGATTTATTATGACATTTATAAACTCTCAATTTAAATTGACTTCAGCTTATGGATTTACCAAGAAGAATTTCAAAAAAGATGCAAATTTTTTGAAAATTTTTTTAGGTAAACTCACTAGTTAGAAATATAAATATCCCACGTCTAAGCTCTTGGCGCATACAATAAGTTTAGTTTGAGTTGACCGATGGGAAGTGGATTAAAAACAATTTTTTTTGTTCAGATTTTACAGAAGGAATATTTCATGTCCCGGAGAGATCTATAAAACGTGAGAGGTTTCAATAAAAACCAAACACCCGTTTGATAAAATAGAAAAGATCCCTGATCAGAATATAAAAAAATAATTGAATTATTAAACAAATATATATGAACAAATTTTGTTATTTTCAACTTAAATAAAAGTTCCCTTGAGTGATAAAAATTTCAAATTGAAGAAAAATTAAGTTTGTTGTCGTAGATATATTTTCAACACGGAATCGCTACACAGTCTAATTAATCTGATAGATTTTTTTTGTATATATATATACCATACCTATAAGATCAACGAAAAATCCCAAAGGGTTTGTTACTTTCTTCTTTTATTTATTGAGCCTTTTAATATATTTTAGGAAGAAATTGGCAAGCCGATAGATATTTTTCCCAAGGGATTTTGTTCTTTCTTAGAGAAAAAGGATATTTATTTAAAGATCTTTTAATATAATTAATATGAGTAGCAGTAGGGTTCGGTCCATGGATGCTGGTGAATGGAATTTCATATCTATAAATTATTCTCTTTTATTGAATATAATGGAAGGCAGCCCAGAGGTAGTGAGGAAAGAAAAATTAACACATATAAAATAAGGTGTAATTTATTGGAATCCTTCCTCCTTTCCTTTCAAACCGACGTTTCGGAGGATTTTTCCTCCTTCTTCAGGGTTTCAAAGGGTCAATGAATGAAACAAATAAAAATGTTTCCTTCTTCTCTCCACAGTAGTGTTCAAAAACTTTCTTCATTTTTAACAAAGGCATAGAAAAACAAATTTTTTTTTTCCTTCTTTTTCTTAATTAAGAACGAGGAGAGGATTAAAAAAGAAATTCCATAATTCATATAGACAAAAGGTATTAGTTTGGGTTCAGGGATCAGTAGCTTAGTGGATATAGGAGTCAAAACTCCCATGACAAAGCATTGCAGTACACATGCAAAGATCCCGGGCTCGAGCCCCGGCTGATCCTTTTGTCTGTAATAAAATTAATCTTGTCTTCGTTCCCTAAATTTAAATTTGTTATTAATTGTCTTTACACGGCCTCGTTGTGGTCGCGCCCCGGGTGAAGAGAAATTATTTTCGATCTTTGGGGTCTGCGATCGATTGGGAGGCGCTGGAATATTTAATTGTTTAATTAATTAATAATTATATTCAATTTTGAACGAAATTGATTGATTAGTTTTTAAGAAAATGGTAAAATGCTAGAAAACCTTAAAAAGTGACTCACTGATGCGACCCAGCCTCTTGATAAAACAAAAAGAATTATAAATAAAAAAGAAAACGATCTTATTCTATCGATTTCATCTAACTGAATGTTCACAGTATGACTATTATATAAGAAAATAGCATTTTAATTAAGAATTTTGAAGTTTAAAAGAAATTGTATGAATAGATTCAATTTCTTCTCTCCAGGAGCGATCAACTAGAAATGGCAAAAAGTTTTATTTTTTTTCTCATTAGATATTTATTCAAATCTATTGAAATTTCATATCTATGAGTAACTTTCATTTATATTTTATGTCAATTAATTATTTTTAGAAATTTTCATTTTAAAGGGTAGTTTATTTGAAGTCCAATTTGAAAAAACGCTAATAACTCCGTTGAAACAATTTTTAAAAATATGAAATCAATAAGTATTATAAAATAATTAATTATTACTAATTTAATTCAATTTTAAACGAAATCGATTACAGTACTTTTTGAGAAAATCGTCAAAAACCCCGAAAACCGTCTTTGAAAGGCCGTTTTAGAAACATTTTAAAATTCACTTCCATATCACAAGTCAATGTTTCGTTTCACATGAATTTTTAAACTTTTTCAAAGGCATCTCGTGGTTTCAAAAAACATGGTTTTTTTACACGGTTCAGATGGTTTTTGACCATTTTCTCAAAAAGTATTTGATCAATTTTGTTCAAAATTGAATTTAATTATTAATAATTAATTGTTTTATAATATCTAACAATTTCATATTTTTAAAAAAAATTTGAACGATGTTATTATCGTTTTTTCAAATTCGACTTCAAATAAGCTACACTTTGAAATGAAAATGTATTAATAATAATAATTTGATTTAAAAGATAAATAGAAATAACAGACAATTATGAAATTTCAATAGATTTGATTTAATATGTAATGAGTAAAAAAATAAAACTTATCGGCATTTCTAGTTGATTCGCTCCCGGAGAGAAGAAATTGAATATTTTCATACAATTTTTTTTAAGCTACAAAATTCTTAATCAAAATTTTCTTATATAATGAACCTCCAGATAGATGAAATTGATGAAATAAGATCGTTTTCTTTTCTAATATATAATTATTTTGGTCTCTTTTATCAAGAGGCTGAAGTCACTCGTCATCAGCGAGTCATTTGTTACGGTTTTCTAGCTTTTTACCATTTTTTAAAAACTAATCAATCAATTTCGTTCAAAATTAAATATAATTATTAATAATCCATTATTTTATAATATTTATTAATTTTATATTTTTAAAAATTATTTCAGGTAATAATTAGTGTTTTTTCAAATTAGACTTCAAATAAGCTACCCTTTAAAATACAAATATTCTAATAAAAACTAATTGATATAAAATATAAAAGAAAATATTTCATATATTTGAAATTACAATAGATTTGTGATGAGGAAAAAATTAAACCATTTTACCATTTTTAATAGGTTAAAGAGGCAATTGATTCGAACTATTTATATACATGTATTAAATATATTTTGTGTTTTTACGTAGGGACCCGAAATAAAGATTTTGCCTAGGACCCAAAGGAGTTTAAATCCGCGGCAAAATTTCAGCCTACCGACGGCAAAATCATCCACTGGGTGCAGGTAGATAGTTTGAACTCCCTGTCTGGTATATCTTCCAGTATATAGACAAGTAATAGCTTGCTTATTATAATAAAATTTAAGATTTTCTTATAGGACAGACTGATTCAATGAGGAAGATGGTCGATTTCCTTGGAGTTTAAGTCCTAAGATTTTATTTCTGACTCCTCTACTCACTCACACAAAGCAGAATCCGCTTAGGGCGAAGATCCCAAAATATATTTTTAAATAATCTAATGTTAAATTTATTGAAAATAACGGAAATTATGCCGTATTCGATGAAATTTGCAAAAAAAAGCAAAAAAAGCGAAGATTAAAATAAAATTTCAAAAAATAAAGGGTACTTTTTTGGACAGCATCCACTGGTTGACAACTCATCAACCGCCACATATGTGTACCTATAGGTAAGTATAATTTAATTTAAAAAATAAAAAAAAATATCATTATTATAAATTTATCAATCCAAATACTGGTATTACGTTAACACTTTCTCTATATGCTTCCATCAAAATTCTTTTTTTTTTCTACCGGCCACAATCTCAATCCGTCATTATCTGAACGATTATCATCTTTCCCTTCCTCCTGATGTCAGAATCTAAGTTTATTATTTTTTTTAATATAAACATTTTGAGAACAGAACTTACTTTCTACGTCGTTTTTTTCTCGATTCATCGGCATGAATTTATTTATCCTTACTCTTAAAAAAAAATAAAATAAAATAAAAAACCTTGAAAATGATTTTTTTAAGTGGCGTCCATAGAATTGAATTCATTCGAATTTTTTCATTCATTGTGTTTAAAAATGCCTGAAACGTGTATAAAAAAATTTTAAGCAATAAGTTTTTCCTGTCAGTGTATCTGTCTAGATTTCAATATTCACAATAATTCAAGAAGAAAAAGTCGTAGATAGTTCCTTCTGGTGCTAAAATGTTTGTATTTCCCATATGGTCATTAGTATATATTTTTAGTTCTCTAGCTTTAAAACTTCGGTTAAATGTCCAGCAAATACTTTTTTTCAATGGTTTTATTTAAATTTTAATGCTGTATCATCTATCCTGCAATCCAGAGGCGGACTATCAGACTTATATGAGATCCCGCATTAACTGACACTCTCGACTCCCTAGCCCATCGTAGACCTGTCTCCGCTCTTTCCTTTTTTATAGATATTACCATGGCTTTTGTTCTGAAGAAATAAAATCGATAATCCCACCAAATTCATTTGCGCAAAATACACGATTTTCTAAGACTCAACACCCCTACGCGCTTAAACTGGATACTAATCGAACAAACGCATCGCCAATTCATTTATCCCTATGACATCTACAGACTGGAACTCTCTCCCCCGACCGTCTTTCCAGCAAATTATAACCTTCAATCTTTCAAGACCAGCATCACAGATACCTTCGACTCCTACCTAAATATCTTCTTTTCTTCACGATACAAGGGTCCAACGCGGACTACAGAGGTTGTACCTTCTTGATGCAACTTTTCTTGTATCAATATCATTATAAAAAAAAAAAAAAAAAAGTATAAACTATATATATGACATAGTGACAGACAACGCACAGAACAAACCGCTGGACCTAAAGGGCTGAAATTTTGACAGTGAATTTCCATAATGAATTTTCGTTAAGAAGGGGTTTTTTGAAATTCGAACCCTAAAGGTGAGAAAGGGGGCCAAAATATGTTTTCGGATTTTTTCAAGATCTCTTAAACCAGAGAAGATATCGATATGGTTTTACCTGAGAAAGGTGAAGTATTAAAAACAAAATAACATATTTGACTATTTTACTCTATTTGCCCTTAAAGGCCTATTTTGGGGCACATCTTTAAAATATTTAAAGTGTTCTATCCTCTGGGATTTTTAAGAAAAGAGGTTTTTTATCTAATTAGATTTTTCCTCTTATTAAAAACAAGGACTAAAGATAAATAAGGACACTCGATGGTGGAGAAGTAATCTCCGGAATCGAAGCTAAAAGTACAATGTATACATAAATTAATGTAAAATAATTGGTTTAATAATTTATTGAAATTATGGGGAGGAGATGGAGCGATACCAATCGACTTGATTGGGGATAATGGAATTGAAATAATCATCGGAAAAGAGGTTTTTTTTATCTAATTAGATTTTTCCTCTTATTAAGAACAAGGACTAAAGATGAATAAGGACACTCGATGGTGGAGAGATTTCTCCGGAATCGAAGCAAAATACAATGTATACATTAATTAATGTAGAATAATTGGTTTAATAAAATTTATAAAAAATAAAAAAAAAATTGAAATTATGGAATTGAAGGGAAAAGGAAACCAATCGACTTGATTGGGGAATAATGGAATTGAAATAATTATCGGAAAAGAGGTTTTTTTATCTAATTAGATTTTTCCTCTTATTGAAAACAAGGACTAAAGATGAATAAGGACACTCGATGGTGGAGAAGTAATCTCCGGAATCGAAGCAAAAAATACATACATTAATTAATGTAAAATACCAGGTAACCACAAAAGTTCTTTCGGTTTACGCCAGGCGACACATTCGAATGTCGAGGGAGCTATGACCAGTTGCCGATAGAGGGCGTGTTTGTGTTTTTCCGAAAGCTCATTGAAAGGTCATTGAAGCGAATGGTGACTACTTCCCTGAATAAAAACGCATGAAAAGAACTTGGCGAGCTTTTTATTGTGACAGATAAAAACCGAAAGAACTTTTGTGGTTACCTGGTAATTGGTTTAATAAATTTATTGAAATTATGAGGGGATTGGCGATAAAGGGGAAAAATAATGAAATTGTAATAATTATCGGAAAAGAGGTTTTTTATTTAATTAGTTTTTTCCTCTTATTAAAAACAAGGACTAAAAAGATGATCAAGGACAGTCGATGGTGGAGAAGTAATCTCCGAAGTCGAAGCTCAAATACAATGTATGCATTAATTCATGTAAAATAATTGGTTCAATAAAATTCATTTATTTACTAGATGCAAGCGCTTCGCCTTCGGCGGCCCTCTTGCTAGCCAGGGGGCTCACTTCCTGAACCCTCACCCCTCGATACCATGCGATAGCTCAACCCTTCTTTGACTATCTGCAGAATTTAAGAAGAGAGTATCGAGTCATGAAAAAGTTTTCTCTTTTCCTCCAATATTCGATTGGATTCAATATTTCGGCCTGCTAGACATTTAAATGCATCTGTCTCTTGAGATTACAAAGATAAGGTAAATTAGATTATGGTAGCAGATATAGTGTGAACAAAATTATTTAAATTGAGAGAATCTAATTCCCAAAGTGATTAAGATGTATTTAGAATAAATTGAAATTTGAACTAAAATGATGATTTCGTTGATAGAAGTTAGATAAATGTCCTCTTCTCATAGAAAATCGGACTAAGCTTAATAGAATAAAATAAATCATTGCCGTGGTTTGTATCTGTTTATTTACTGTCTTCATCTCTGATGGCTGTCGTCGTCCATTAATTACTCGAGGGAACAACCTTTGCAAAATATTTACACACCACACGAGGAACGTCAACGAGCAAAGTGGATCGAGCAGACCCCTAGCAGAATGGAGCCGAGTCCACTGTCACGACGACTACACAAGGACCCTGGGGAAATATCTGGACTCCCGTATGTCGCGTATAAATGTTTATTTCCCACTCACTTAACTCGAAACATGAATGTCAAATGGCGATTGACGTTTTTGGAAGCGGCTTTCTAGTGGCTTGGCAAAGGACTCCGAATTGAAGCCGAATCCGTAATTTCCCTCAGAATGTTGGAAAATTCATATGAAAATATCAAGTGAATTAGGGGTTTCTGTCCAAATCAAATTACTTTTGGTAGATTTCTGCGAGCGCAGCCCATGATGGATGAATTAATCAAAAAATTGTCATTTTTAGGGTTCCGTTTAAAGTATAGTATCGCGACAGTAGTAGCAAAAAGTTAACTACTATTCCGTACAACTAACTGATCATTTAAAATATCTGGCAACACTGTCCGCTTGTATATATTTTATCATAGAAATGTCAGATAAAATATATTATAAAGGGAGATTTATCAAACAAAAAGTTCTTAATAAGCGATTGAAACGAAAAAACGTCAAAAAAGTGTACTAAAGTGGGTTAAATAAATGCATTGTTGCCAGCTTGTTTTTTGTGTAAATTTTTCATTATAAATTTTCCATTATTTATTAATTATTATCTCAGAATCTGTGTTTAACTATGAATTAAAATTTCCTTAAAAATTTATCAGTTATTTTTTAATGTTGGTTTAGTTATTTATAACAATCGTAAGAAGAGTAGAGTAGACTCTTATACATTGCACTATACGGGATACCGAAAGCTTACATACATAATATAATTATAATTAAGAAAGAAGAGTTTCTTAATTATAATTATATTATGTATGTAAGCTTTCCGGTATCCCGTATAGTGCAATGTATAAGAGTCTGAAAAACTCTATCTTTGGAATATATATCTCCGAACTACGATATATTGTTCATAAATTTCGTTTTGCATCAATCGATGCAGAATTATTTAAATAATAATCTGTCTAAATTTCAAATAAATCCTAAGAAAATGCATTTGGTGATACAACTACCTTAAAAGTAATTAATTCTATCACAACCGTTAACAACATATGCGGCCTACCGCGGTCTTAGTTTAGAACGGATATCTTTGTTTGTGTGGTCGCTAGCTATTACAGCATTTTTGTTCCTTTTGTAACCCATTTTGGCGGGAGTTATCACCATGCTTTTAACGGATCGAAATTTACATACCTATGTCATTTTTTGACCCAGCATGGGGATGGGATCCGCTTATGTCCCAGCATTTATTTTTTTATAGTTCCGTTTAAAAGTTGAACGGATCCTAAAAGTGTCGTTAAGAGCATTGTAGCTTATAAACTAAATAAGAAACAAAATTGAAATTTTTGAGGTATATTTAGCCATTTTTTCCGAAATCAAAGATCGTATCAAAAAATTTTAATCGAATTATTATTTTGGGGATGGTCGGATTTTTTGTGAAGTCGAAAATAAAAAATAATTTGAAGCCAGGGTTTTGAGATATCTCTGAAAATATTTCATTAAATAGAATTAAGTTTAATTTTTTTTTTAATTTTCTACCTTTTTTTTGTATGATAATGATGAGAGAAGGAGTTACACCAAAAAGGTGCAACCCCTAAAGGCCTGGGTTGGCCCCTCCATCGTGAAAAGAAGAAGAAAGAATTTTATGGGCTGGGCGGGGGTCAAATGTATCTGTGGATACGGGTCTTAAATAACTGAAGGTTATAAGTCGCAGGAAAGATGGTGGCAGGGAGCGAGTTCCAGTCTCTAGAGCTCATAGGGATAAAAGAGTTGGCGAAAGCGCTTGTTCGACTTTTATCCAATTTGACAGCGAAGAGGTACTGAGCGATCGAAAGCCGCGTGTTTCTCGTAAAGAGGGCTTTAGGGGGGATAATTGATTTCAGCTCGACTGAACAGACACCGTGGTAGTATCTGTAGTACAGGAAAAGGGCAGAAACGGTTCTTCGGTGAGCCAGGGAGTCGAGTGAGTTGGTTAGAGCCGGGTCTCCTATTAGTTTAATTGCTCGCTTCTGAATTGCATCCAGTGTAGCAAGAGAATGCTTGGATGCACCCCTCCACAGATGAGAGCCATATTCGAGACAGGGACGAATTTGAGCCTTATACAGTATAAGAAGTTGACTGGGAGTATAACAGCGTCTATAGACCTAAATAGGAGACCAAGCTTGCGCGCTGCAGCTTTAGCAGTGGTTGAGATATGGTCATTCCATGAAAGGTCAGACCCTAGAGTTACGCCTAGCATTGAAATTTTATCCCTGAATTCTAGTGAGTTTTGACCTTAAAAGTAATTAATTCTATCACAACCGTTAACAACATAGGGCATACCAGTCTTCGTTGAGAACGAATATCTTTGTTTGTATGGTCGCTAGCTATTACAGCTTTGTTGCTTTTGTTACCCATTTTGGCGGGAGTTATCACCATGCTTTTAACCGATCGACATTTACATACCTACGTCATTTTTTGACCCAGCATGGAGATGGGATCCGCTATGTCCCAGCATTTATTTTTTTATAGTTCCGTTTAAAAGTTGAATGGATCCTAAAAGTGTCGTTACAATGTCTGTTTGCCTGTTTGTTTGTCTCTATACATGTCCGTCTGTCAGTGCATTGTAGCTTATAAACTAAATAAGAAACAAAATTGAAATTTTTAAGGTATATTTAGCCATTTTTTCAGAAATCAAAGATCGTATCAAATAATTTTATTCGAATGATTATTTTGGGGATGGTCGGATTTTTTGTGAAGTCGAAAATAAATAAACTGCAACGGATCGTTGCCAAACTTTATCCAAATTCATTTGAAATATTAATATGTTTATTCCTTTATTATTAATCAGAAATCACTTGCAATTTGCAGTTGATGTTGACTTTAATTCAAAAATAATGACCGATTCTCATTTAATACTTGAAGAATAACAATTCTACATTGGATTTTTGACGTTTCGGCTATTATTGGTAACCATTGCTGAAAACATGGAGGAATCGGCTTAAAATCAAAAATAACGATCGATTCTTATCTATTACTAGAGGAATAACCTTATTGCATTCCATTTTTGATGTTTTGACTATTAATGGCAACCTCTACTGAAAACGTGGAAGAATCGACTTAAAATCAAAAAGACTAAATTCTTTTATGATAAACAACTCAAGCTTGAGGACCCTTTAAAGTCACGCTTGCCGCGATGACACCGATTACAATACTTTACCCATGCTTCGCATTGGATAAAGTAAAAATAATTTGAATCCAGGGTTTTGAGATATCCCTGAAAATATTTCATTAAATAGAATCAGGTTTAATTTTTTTTAATTTTCTCTTTAAAATGATGATATGAGAGAGCCATGAAGTCATGTCATTAGCCTTGATATTTTGCAATATCTTAATGTATCTAAATGACTATTTTCTAAATTAATATTTAGGCCCTCTTCACACTAGGCAATTCCCAGCCGACGCAACTGAAACTCGAGTAACCTGGGAGTATCTTAGAATCCACTTCCAATGTTAAGTAGTGGGGAGACACAAACGGAGCGATTCCCAAGAGACGCGTATTCTACCAGTCACAGGCAACTGCCAAGCAGGTCCCCGTCAATTGAGTCACTTGATTGCCTCCTGTCATTGAGGGAATCATGTTGGGCGAGCACGCATTCACCATAAAGTTTGTGGGTGAAATTGAAAAATTCCCTGAGTTGTACAATTATTATAACTTACATCAAATTCTCATCAAATTATTTTTACAAAATATGTACACATCAGTGGCGGGCAGTGACTTTTCAACCAGGGGATGCTGTAAAAAAAAACCTTCATTTTTTTTTAATTTTATTTTATTCTTCGCTTCTTTTTGAAAATGTCATCAAATACGACATCATAGAATTTCACATTATTTTTAAAATTTAACAGAAGATTTTTTATGACACTGTATGAAAATACTCTCAATGTTTTGAAATTTTAGGGCGCCGCATCCACAGCATCCATGGACCGCACGCCACTTGTACACAACATCATGGGTTTTATAATTATAATTATGAAAGTTTCTTTTTGTCGAGAGTAGCAGAATATTTATAAGTTAAAGGAGACAATAAATTAAATAAATTTTTTAATTTATTTAAATCGAAACTATAGCCTCAATATAAATAAATTTAAAAACTTATTTTTCCAGCAGAAGGCAGACTCTTTTATTGTCTCTTTTAATGATAATTTTGATTAAAATTATTACTTTTATAATTTTAGACAAATTAACTTATTTTTAAACATTCGTTTTAATTTTTCTTATGCATGTAGATAGATTAAGTATTTTTTTAAATTAAATAACAATTTATCGAGTTTTCCAATCAATTAAATTGGAAAATCCTAATATATAATAATATTTGTAATTATCTTTTAGTGGGATTTAAAATTTAAAAAAAATAATCAATTTTATTATTAAATCTCCCTGAATCGCTT
This sequence comes from Forficula auricularia, assembly GCA_024734495.1. NCBI lineage: Eukaryota > Metazoa > Arthropoda > Insecta > Dermaptera > Forficulidae > Forficula > Forficula auricularia. Next base: position 765,721 of record JALMQS010000165.1, read on the forward strand.
TAAAGTGTTCTCAGTGTGGAGTAGTAAGTCGCCTGTGGGTGTTCATACGCACAGGTAACATAAATTGACGATAGTCGAGTTTCAGTTGCGTCAGCTGGGAATTGCCTAGTGTGAAGACGTCCTTAAACTTACTTAATTTATATTTATAGACCTTTTATATATTATTAAATCATGTGACTACTTGAAAGAATGAAGTTATGGTTGTATGCATGCAAATCTATTTACACGGTCTGATAGAAGAATATACTTATATCAGGGGTGCCCCCTAGCTTCATGACTCACCCCCCCCCTCACAGTTTCAAGAAAAGTCTCACCCCATTTTATTCACTTATAAAAAATTAGAAGAGGTTTTTATTACCTTTTGGGAGGACCCGGGCTCAGCGGAGAGCGTGCAGCGTGGCGGTCAGTGAGAAAACAAACAAACACACACACGGTTTTATTAAACTGTCTGTCCTCAATGGATGCTGGGAGTTCTACTTTGGCAGCATACAAACGGTCACCGCCACACGCACCGCCCCTCCGAACGCTCTCCACTGAGGCTACAGCCTTAGACATGACCGTTTTTATTTTAAATTAAACAAGAAATTTCAATGACTCACTCTATGTCTTAATCCCCCCCCCCCGTGGATACCCCTATTTACATATAATTTAGTCGAAGGAGACAATAAAAAAATGTTTTCTGCTGGAATTATAAATTTTTAATTTATTTATAATGAGACTATAGTTTCGAGAGCTTTGCCCTCTTCATCAGTCTATTAAAATTGATTCACAGGAATTAATGTATGTAAGTGTATTTCAATTTATAAAAATTCTGAAAGTTTCAATTTTATCTAATTTAGTCTTTATTTTCGGTTCAACTAGAACCATTTCGGCAGAAAGCCTACAAGGGCGACGTCACAACTAGATTATACTTTTCGTTACGTTTGAAATCCTTTTCAGAGAGCATTGGGCCATTGAATTTTTAATAATAAAATAATTGAATAAGATTTGTTTATATGTTTTTATGCAGAAATTTTTTTTAATGGAAATTACACATTAAAGAATCGATCGCACGCATTAAAAAATATGTGAAATACTCTAATAGTATACTGTCTATTGACCTGGATAAATAAACGAAATGATCCTTTCCAAATGAATAACATTGTATTGAAAAAAATAGCTTTTAGCGATTATAATTAAAAGGGAAACTAAAGAACAAATCATTTCATGGTTTTCTCAACAAATGGAATAAAACTGTTCGTTTTTTTTTAACAGCTATTGCAAAAAATATTTTTCAAATAATGAATAAACAAAAAATTAAACGAGATAGGAAAAAATCGATTTCTTTTTGTAGGACAAACAATCATTTAAGTTCTGTTGTTATTTTGTATTTATATGAAGCTTTCAAATTATAGTATACACATTCTATTTAGTACAATCTATCCCTATGATTGGGAGCTAGTTTAGTTTATCTTTAGTATTTAGTCTGAGGATTAAGTCAATATGTATCCACTTTTATTTTATTTGAATTTGATTTAAATAAGGTAAAAACTAAAAGTATAATGATTTGTTAAATTCTTAGCGTTCTTATTTAAGCTTCATTAATGCTTACACCATGAGTCATGACTAGGGTGACCATTCGTCCCGGATTTTTCGGGACAGTCCCGGATTAAAGCCCCGTGTCCCGTATTAATATAAATGTCCTGGAAAATGCTCCGAATTAGATACCTAATTCATCATATCATGTGAAAATGATAATATTCGATTATATTTTATTCCCGCGTCTCTGCGTACATGACTATATGAACGCATTCACTCATCTACGCGCATACTTATGTTTACAGTCACTACACACGTATTATACTATTAGGTTGATGCATAATTATGGAACGTTTTTTAAAAATATTTTTATTCAGCAAAAACAATAATAAAATTTAACAAAAACATGTTTAAATGATTATTCGGGAACATATTAAGCATCTACTTCAATAACTGCTTCCCATTTGCTTGGCAGTCTGTCGATTCCACGGGCGAAGAAGTCACGATTCTTGGAGGCAATCCACGCTTTGACATCAGCCACCAAGTCATCCAAATCGTGGTAGATCTTAGTCTTTTGACAGTTTTTCAAAAATCGGTTGATGTGATAGTCCGTCGGTGTTTCGGTCGGTGAGTACGGCGGATGTGGGAGTAGATCCCAGCCCTTATTGGCGATGAATTCGACGACCCGGCGCTCAACATGTGGACGTGCGTTATCGTGATGGAACACGATGTGGTTCTTTTTACGCGGTCTTTTCGCCTCGATTGCACCGTGAAGACGGTCAAGCTGTGCTAGGTAGACGTCCAGCCAATTTCCATACCTTACCAAGCTTTTTGAGGCGTCGAACGATCGTTGATTGGTCGACATTGAAGTCTGCAGCCAGCATTTGTGTTGTAAGACTTTCATCCTCTTCCACGACTGTCAGAAGTGCCTGATCATCAAAATCCGATGACCAACCTCTTCCTTCTTTATCCTCCAAACTAGTGTCACCTGATTTGTAACGGGCAAACCACTTCCGTACTGCACTATCAGTAATTGTTCTTTCGCCAAAAAGTTCGTTGAGATCGCTAAATGACTGTGCTGCCTTCCATCCTTTCTCGTAGTGGTAGAGCATAATATGACGAATATGAATATGGTTTTCGACACGCATTTTTATTAACTATAAATAGAGAAGATTGTTTTTATAAAAAAAATAAACAAAATTTTTGGCTAAAGAAAAACGCGCCAATACAAACGTTCCATAATTTTGCATCAACCTAATATAAATATTTTTTTTACTGTATTTTCATGTTTCATTTTAGTTTTTAATTTAAATATTTTTTGGAAAAAAATAAAAATAAAATTTTTGTTAATGCAGTGAGGAGTGGGTCAATGTCCGCGATTGGATCGCAGAAAAAATGGTCACCCTAGTCATGACGGCCTTATATGGAAGTACTTTTGGTGTTTCAAATCCGAACAAACCTCAGTGAGTATTTTTGGCTTATAAAGCAATCTTTTTTTAATATGGGGGATAGTAAATTACATGATCATATTATACTTTATGAGTTGGCTGTTGTTTGGCGCTATTGCTTGATGTTTCAAATTCATTTTAAAAGCATTCAAAGCAAAAGCTTATGATGGATCACATATTTTGCCAATGACTTTTTTCATTTTCGAGAAATAAGTTCAGAAAATTAGGTGATAAATTAAAATCAGTCTATTGTTTAATTAAAATTGAATAAAGTGACTTATTATATTTATTGAATAAAAATAAATATTTAATTTATTATTTAATCAATGTAAATTTTTAAATTTTAGATATACTTTTCTTTTAAATATGGCCAAATTATTCACAAAAAAGTCATTATGAGCAAAAACTGTGGGATATTGTAAACTTGGATTTGAAATTACCAAGGTATTATATTAGGTATAGGGTATAGGACTGAACAAGCCAAAGACTCCTCGAATGTACATGCTGATGTTTATGGAGAAAAAATCGACCATTCCTACTAATCATCCAATAATTACACTTACCTATAATTTTAAGAATAAATATATTTATCAATCTTCAGGACGTAAAGATTCTAATTCATATACCCAAAGATGATGACATTTTCCTAAGGTGACCAATCCTCCCCCTTTAGGGAGGACAGTTCATTTGTAAGCTCTGTCCTCGCCCTAAAAGTGTCCTCCTTTTCGATATTTGAAGACTAATCTTTAAATATTCGTATTCGATCGAGATTATATAGATATTATAGATAAATTCAATGTTAAGACATTCTTTGTTTAGATATTACCAATATATTGTTAAGAGATGATACATTGACAAAAAATATTCATTCAATGGAAAAGTACTGAATTAAATAAAAATTATTAGGCATGTCAACATAATTACAATATAAAATGCAACAAATGTTTTTTATAAAACTATACATTTATCATATTATTGTTTATTATTGTATCAATTAATAAAATGTTTTTTTTCTTTACTTAATTTTTTTCTTCAATTAATTTGTGTTCTCCTTTTCATTGTAAAAAAGTTGGTCACCTTACTTTTCCACTTGTCTTTCCTATGTCTCACTTGAAATATATATATATATATATATATATATATATATATATATATATAATAGCCCACATTAATTTAATTAATAATACTGACTGGAGCAGCCTGTCATACAAGCAACACCTGATCTCTTTTAAATATTTGGAGCCTTATATCGATTATCGATCCCAAATTTAAAAAAAATGATATAATATCATTCTCCTCCTCACACGATCCCACTTATTTAAATAAATATATTTCCACACAAAACAAACCACAATGCTGTAGATTATAAAAAAAAAAAAAATACTTCTAGATTCATATCTAGAGCCTCATTTCTGTAGCTCTGTCAGGACGAAAATGAGGCGAAACTTTTAAGAGACTATGTATTTTCGGGAGTTTACAGGTATACATTTGGAGTGTGGTTTTTTTAAGAGGAATACAATTTTTGGACCGAGACGCCGCCCGCCAGGGCACCAGCCCGGAGGGCCGAGCTTCGAGGACGTGCCAAAGGCACGCACGAAAAGCTCTTATATAAAATACATTCTAAATGAAATATTAAATGATTTACGAAGTTTTGAGGACATCTAATAAATATATTCTTAATAATTCGTTGATATCTGTTGATTTATAGAAATCAGTAATATATTAAAATATTGCAAGTGGTGTGATAATCTGTTGGGATATCCGAATGAATGAGTTATCTAATAAATCACAAGAGAAGAATAAGAGGTAGAGAGGAGGAAGGAAGGATGGACGCCATCAACTCGACATTAATTCAATTAAAACTGTTCGATTATTTCCTATAAAAATATTTTCCCACTGATTTATTGTCAGTAATAATTGTATAAGCGAATTCAATTTGATTTTCGCTCAGTCGAACTAATATAAAACCCAGCTCCTCTCGGGTGGTCTGATATGACCCCTCTGCCCCCACCTCTAACCCTCAGTATATCAACCACCAACCCCTATCCCATTTAAAATCAGCTTAATATTATTGTCATTAGATAAATCGTTATAAACATATTTGTTTTAATTATAATAACTGATAAATTATGTTTTTTGTATTTTTTTACACAATATCAATCGATTAGCTGCTACTATATATATTGGTTATCCATTATCAGAACATAAAGAGTCGACGGGTTGCAGACTGGGATTTGGACCGCATGGTGAACAGAGCAAAACTAAGCAGACAATAGTTGACATGGATAGAACAGTGGAAACTAGAATAAGTGAATAAATTGCCTATGTAATGGAATACTGTCATAGACAATTTTTAAACCCTTAATTACTTTACTTTTTCTTAATTATAATGATGCAAAAACATATTACACTAAGAAGGTGCAACCTCAGTTTCCGGAAAAGAAGAAAGAGAAGAGGAAGAAATTTCAGAGGTAGAATCGGAGTTGAAGGTATCTGTGGATACATGTCTTGAAAGATTTAAGGTTGTACGAGTATTTAGCAGGGAAGACGCTAGAAGCCAGTATAACCACAAGGGCGCTACTTCCGTTTGGACGAGCCCAATATTCGGAAGAATGTTTGTTTATGACTCCTTAGACGACTTTTATTTGCGTCTTTAGACGACATTTGTTGGTTGAATCCATCGCGAACTGTTGAGTCCGGGAGTGAATTGTTTTCTCATATACTCTCTGCTCTGTATTATACTACTTAAAATATAATAAAGCTCATCTCTTCAAATATGGTACAGTAGAACCTCGCTATTCGTACACAATTCGTTCTAGCAGGCAGTTCGAATGACGATTTGTACTAATGGCGAATCATTTTTTCGCATAAGATATAATGTAAATTGCATTAATCGGTTCCAAACTCTTTATTTAAACTAATGAGTTGAACAGTAGAAGTAAAAATGTACAATTGTATAATTCTTTAATACGATTTTTATTATTTAAACTCTACTTACATATTACAATTCCTCATTACTTTCTATATTAAAAACGTTAGATGGTTTTTCCCTTGATTCTTTTTTCTGTCTTTTTGGCCTTTACATATTAAAAAGATATCCAATGTTGATTGTTTTTGTCTTTTTTTAGAATCCTCCTAAAATGCTCAATCACATTGTCGTTAAATAAGTTAACGCTCCTATTCGCCACAGCTGTGTTTGGATGCCATTTTTGGACAATGTGTTCTATATTTTCCCAATGGTGACACAATTCTTTAATTTCCTTAGTTGAAATGTTTTCCTCTTCCTCTGAAGACACATCTTCAATCACTTCCTGCTGTTCTCTCTGTAGTTCTTGAAGTTCTTCAGTTGTCAACTCATTTCGGTGATCTTCAATCAACTCCTCCACATCATCATTGTCTACATCCAAACCCATGGATTTTCCCAGGGACACAATTTCATTCACTACAACAGCTTCCGTGACAGTGTCTTCTAAGTCTTTCAGTGCCACACAGTCCGGCCACAGATTTCTCCAGGAGGATTTCAGTGTCCTCAAAGAAACTTCATCCCAGGCTTTGTCTATCATTCTCAATCAATGGAGGATATTAAAATGGTTCTTCCAAAAGTCTCTGAGGTTGAATTCTGTGTCAGAGGTCACTTCGGAACATCTTTGAAACTGTGCTTTTGTATAAAGTTTTTTGAAGTTTGAAGTGACCTACTGATCCATGGGCTGGATAAGTGGAGTGGTGTTAGGGGGCAAAAATCTCACTTGAATGAAACTGTATTCACCAGTCAGATCTTCCTCCAAACCTGGAGGGTGAGCAGGAGCGTTGTCCAGTACCGGTGCAAAGTTGCGCTCAGTGGCACATTCGTGCACGCAGTCCGATTCGCGAAAAAGCGTACGAATGGCGATTTAAATTTTACTTGAATAAGTTGTACGAATAATGAGCTGTACGAGTAGAAAGGCGGACGAATAGCGGGGTTCCAGTGTACTTCAAAAAATGTTATTTACTGTAGAATAAATGTAATTGTATTTATCATCGTTTTTTCTACGCTGCAATGGATTCTTAACTTAATAAGAAATAAACCACCATTCCTCAATTGTGGGCACTCCGTCCGTTTGAATGGGTTTATCCAGATCACAATCACATAAACAAGAGCTTAAGCCAACTTGAAATTAATTAAGAATTATCACACATTTTCAACCAACATCCGAAAATTAGGTGAGGGGTCAACATACTTGTATTAATAATTTATTACCTAATCAAGTTTTCAGCGCTAACCTGCTTTTTGGTGATAACTGTTTAGTCTTAACGCTGATCCTAAGCTCTGGATTTTAGAAGTTGGAAGAGGAGGTGTAATTATTATTTTTTATTAATGTGATTTTAAGTTAACTTAAAAAACATCAGAGTAGAGGCATTTCAGCTGAGCCAATCTCAAGTCACCTGATTGTGATCTGGGAAGTCCCAGACGAAAGCATGCTGAAAACCAAATGCTCTCAGTCTAGCCTATGAAAAAATATGAAAACAGTTCCTGAAATGAAATGTAGAATTGTGTGATCTGTATTCACTTCGTTAGACGTAAAGTCATTAGATTTTAGCTAAAAATGTTAATATAAAAAAAGACTTTTATGTCCTCTCCTCGAGAAACGATTGGGCTTAAATCAATTTTCTCAACGAATTCCTCGTTATATATCTATCCCGCTAGGTATATTATATCATTATATGAAATGGAAGTTTTCCTCGAAATACTTTTACTTAGGGCCAGTTGTATGCCGGTTGGTAAGTTTTTGTAAAAGTTGACAAAGGGTAAACCCTAGAATTCATCTTGTAGTCGGCCGGATGGCCAATCAGATGACACGCACTTTCATCTGATTGGCCATCCGGTCGGTCACAGTGTGAATTCTAAGGTTTTTCCCTTTGTCAACTTTTACAAAGACTTTACCAAAAGACATACAACTGGTCCTTAGGGATTTTTATGTATTTAACATTTTCAGTAATCTTTTCTTTTAAGTTAATTAATTTGATTAAACTTCTAAAATTAAACATTTACATCTCTAATCATTCATAATATGTTCCACATTTTAAAAGAAGCCTATTTATTAATTAGCGTTTGACATATTCATATTTAAATACATAGTGATTAGGCTTAATGCAATCAATTTTGGTCATAACAGCTACCAGATTGCTGTTATTTCCGACTCCGTGGTAACATGGTGTTTGTGCAGATATTTGATGGTTAGCTGATTTAGCTGGCGGTGAAAAAATTCTGCAGCAGACCCTTTGACTCCAGGAAACAAACAGACCCCACCTTTAAAAATATCTAACTATGTAGTTAGTTTTATATTTAAATGAATTATCTTTAAAAATGTATTTCTAGCAACTCCATTATATCATAAATCTTTTAATACCATGATCTTTTCTAATTTGATTATGAATTTAACTAGATTTTTTACTATAAATTACATTTACCTAATTAACTACATTTATATATCAAACATCTTCTATGAGATATACGTAATTATACGGTATTTTGTTTTATATTTGAAAAATTAATAAAATTTGATAATGAATATTAAAATGTTTTTAAAATGTTAATTTATTCATTAATTATATAGATAGAAGGAATTTTTTAACACATATCTATGTACATTATTCATTTTATAGTGTTAATTTATAACAGATTCATTAGCTTAATTCGTTGGGTATTAATAAATGGACAGAATATATTAAAATAATTATTCTTTATAAAATCCTTCTTTTTTAATACTTTTACTTGTCCTCTCTGTGCATGGCTGAGTAGAATTCTATAAGTGGTTGTGATTTACTATCATTGAGACAATTTTTAATGATCCGATAAAAGCTTATGCGTAGTCAGTGTATACATTTGCCAAAAATTTTTAGTCAATAAGTTAAATTAGATTTTAGCTTCATTTGTAGTGTATTTAACTGAATTCAGTGGCATTGCACTAGGGCGAACTTACTTTTAACTTAAAATTTACTTTGAGAAATTTGAAAATCTGTGTGTGAATTTGAGCCTTCGCAGATGCGTACTTTAAATTTATTTTGAGGTGCAGGTGGTCAGTACGCGCGAAAGTACCAGTCCATGAAGGGGGTTCGGGACTGTTTATAATTTTTATAAGAAAATTCTCAAATTTTTACCATCGAATCATTGATGAATTAAATATTTATTCCCGAAATTTGAAGTTGATCGTCTGTCCCATTACTAAGAAATAAATTATTTAAAAATTGTCCTTTTAATATGGAAGTAAATGAGACGAGCTTTTAAAAGGGCTATACCTTCTATACAAATTATACCATTTTTAACAAATTTATACAGATCAATAATTTAACTTTTATGAATCGAATGATACATTTTTCAATAGAGTTGACAGTCTAGTTAATTAGTTATTCATAAATGTAAAAATAAAAAGGTATTTGCAGCCAACAGAATATAACAAAAGCACTAGTATAGAATTACAACACTATTTCTTTAACACTAGAACGCCCGAAGCCGTCAATTTGACGGTTTTCACATTTCATTTCTCTTTCATTTCGTTACTATTTAAGTTAGAACTTTGAAACTCGCTGACTTTTAATAATTTTTGAATAGCTTTCTAATAAAAAAAAATAGCACCCTATGAATTTTTATTTAGGAGAAAATTATGGATTTACCAAGAACGCCCAAAAGCCGTCAATTTGACGGTAACACTTTTTTACCCCAATTTTTATATTTTAAATTAATTTTTCAAGTACGAATAATTCCCATTCTTTTTTTGGAACATTTCCATCCTTTTTGACCCTCGGATTATTTTTTGTTCTGCCTTTTTTTTTTAATTTACAATCTTCCTTGAAAAACTTGGGGTAAAATAAAAAAATTGTGTTTCTTTATGTCAATTTTTTTATCTTTTGATGATTCACTTTATTATTTTACAACATTTCGAGGGAACCTACTGTTTTGAAATCCATATACATATATGTCGAGCCCCTAGTCTTGCCATTTCATTTTTGTTCCGCCATTAGAATTATCAACAACAAATTTCTCTCTCAATTTCTCGTGAGTTTTTTTCGTATATTTGTTTTTTTTTATTTCAATATTATTTATAATGGCATGAGGTCTCAGTGAAGCTAAAATATTAGAAATTTTAAAAAATATTACACTGGATAATTCAGAAGGAGATTCATTAGCTGAATCAGGAGAGGAAAATATTTTGGTTGCACTACATGTAACTTCAGAAAGTAGCGATGATAGAATTATATTTATTATTAGAAAAAATAAAAAAATATTAAATAAAAGGAAACAGAATGATTTTATTTAGTTTGAGTGTTGAAAAATGCAAGTCGTCAAATTGACGGCATCCGGGCGTTCTAGGGGATCTGAAAGTCCGGGCGTTCTAGTGTTAAATCGTTTTTGTGTTAAATAAATGTTTTTATAATGAGAAAAAATTATCTTAATATTCATTTTATTAATATTATCAAAACAAAGATTTTTATTCGAAATTAACCTCATTATTAATAATTTTTTTATTAAAAAATTTAGTAAGCAGACGTTGTCACTCTGCAGAAATACAAAAGATTTTTTCGAAGATCAACCAGATAGATAGATAAGCTGACCCGAACTCTCTTAAGCAATAAACGGTATTAGAAAAAAATGTCGATTTAAAACCTTCAATATTTTAAACATGCGCAATTAGGTCATATTCCCTTAGGCAAAGTTATTCTTTTGGAGTAGGTTGAATTTGGTTCGATTTTAGCTTAAAATCTAGTGAAAATAAGCTCCATTACCTTTATTATTTGAAGATTAATAATAATAATAATAAAAAATTTAATAATGTATTTTTGGTACTTACGTATTAATCGCCACCGCAGCTAGATTTGGCGGTTTTTAAATTTCGCCAATCTATACCTAAACTTTTTGAGATAAATCATAAAATAGAATAAACCAGTTCTCCTCTGTCAAAAAACAACTTGAATAGGTTCGGTTAATGATCTCGGTTTGATTAGATAAAAAATGGGTTCCCAAACAAACTTTAGGTGTAGATTGGCGAAATTTAAAAACCGCCAATTCTAGCTGCGGTGGCGTTAATACGTAAGTACCATTTTTTTTTTACTTTTTAATGCGTTTTGAAATAAAAACTTTTTTTAACTTATTTTTTTAATTAATATATTTTTATTAAAATTATTTTTCCTTTCGTTTATCGTACTATAGCGTAGAAAACACCGGTCGCTCTTTGATAGATCTCTCTTCTGCTGTAATGGAGTACTAAGATAAATGAATCCTTGGCAAAGAGGCCTTTCATTCAAAATCGGATGGATCTTAGATATTCCTTTGTGCGATTCCGACGAACTCAACGAAGGGAAATAAAGCGATAGCTTCAATAGAATGATTCAATAATAAAGAAAATGGTGTCAAAAAAATAGAACATGCAATCTTGTTACCCATATTCATTCCTGATGCTGATAATAATTATATTGTGCGATGCAGGTCGTATCGCGAACAAAATAATTATCACGTACATCAAATAATAGAATAGGATTTGATCAAGGAGTTATGAAGGTGATCTCCGATAACAGCTTCTGTTCGCTTAACAATTGAATCTGTATATAGAATATGGAGGGTCGTCTTCGCCTAAAGGGAAAGAAAGAGGAGATAGACGGCAAAGCAGAGGATGCTTTTCGAGAAGTTTAGTCTATTGAGAATGGCTTTTGCCCTCCAAATGCTATCTGCTCTTCCGGACCGGAAGTTGAGGGTTCAACTTGCCGAATATATCCATACACATATATACATTTAAATATATCTCCTCTTTCAATAAATATAGATATACTATATATAGGGTCTTATTTTAATTCATATTAATCTTTGAGAGAGGAAGATTGAAATAGAAATGAAATTGGCGGGGAATGGGTTTAAAAAAATTGAATTATGGACGATTTTTGATTGAGTTTTAAGAAACATTGTTAGTTACAAGGACTGGAAGCTGAGTTCCCAATTTTTACTTTCACTCTACAGCAGCGTTTCCAAAAGGTGGGTCGCGACCCGGGCCGTAGGAAAATTTTGCCGGGTCGCGATAAAAATTGTAAAAACACAATAAAAAAAAATTACATATTATTTTTTGGAGATTGGATGTCGAAACTAATTTGAGAATAAATTTAACATCATTACCTCCTAATTTGAAATTGTTATGTGATGACAAGCAACATCCTTCGCACTAAGGACAAAATATATGGAAACAAAGTTTACTTCATTTACTAAAGTTTTAAATGAATATGATTGTTAATTTTTTAATTACTTATATTTTTCTTATATAATTATTTTCCAATTTTTGTGTAAGAAATAAACAAACAAATTACTTGATTTTTATTAAAAAATAAAATTTGTTTTGTAAGTAAATGAGTTTTTACTTTATCCAATGCGAAGCTGACCCATAGCAGATATTAGCATAGTGTGGATGCACCTTAAGACACGAGAGATTGTCCTCTACTCTTCAGCGAAGTTAGGGATAATATTTCGTCGCCTTAGGGCCGCTTGTATGTCGCAAAGTAAATGCTTTTTACAACTAACAAAGGGTAGATGGTAAATGGAGAGACTGGGATGGCCAATCAGATGACAGGCACTGAGTGTAAACCTGTTAAATCCATTTTTTATCATATATGAAATATTAATACCGTTCAAATGAAAAAGATATGCAGCATCGTTGAAGTAAAACTGCTACTTAAAATTATGATGGTAAGTTGTAGAAAAAAATCTGAAAAATAGTTTCTTTTCGAAACAACAATAATTAATTTTATTTATTTTTTGTCTGCCCTGTAAAATATCCTTGTAGTGAGTTAGCGGGTTTACACACTAAGGCGACGATTTTTAACCTGTCAAAAGGGTGGTAGTCCCTGGCTCAAGAATTGAACCCTGGTGTCAACAAGCAATTCTGGCTGTCATTCGATGCACAACTAATCTGATATATCGTCGCTGATCTTACAAAGCCTCGTAAGTCCGATTTTTGGTCAAATACGTATTATACGATTACACCAACTAACTTTTCAAGGCACATCTGTCTATTGAACCGTTATTATTCTTTTCCAATTTAATTTCGCGCTACGGACAAATAATAAATACTGCATGTATAATATTGTATGTATTGTTGTTTAAAATGGTTTTTCTTGTTTTCTGAAAAACAATGAATTTAGGATTACGAGGTTTTGTAAGATCAGCGACGATATAACTAGAACACCCGTAAAAATGTTTACTCTAAAATTTAAAATTTATCATTAAAAAAATTGCACTGTCCAACTCTAAATCTAAACATAATTACAGTGATACCTCGAGATACGAGTTTAATTTGTTCCGTAACCTTGCTCGTATCTCAAAGCAATTTTTCCCATTGAAATTAATTGAAATGCCATTAATCCGTTCCAGCCCCAAAAATGCTACCCCCAATTGTTTTTGAATAAGAAAAATGTATTTATAAATGAGAAATATTGTATAAAAACATAATAAAAGAGAATGTAAAGCAAAAAAAACTGGTTTTATAAAGTGTACATATTTGTATTTTGGTCACTTAAATGCAACTTACACACAACTTAAATGCTACTGTATGCTTAATTTTAGTCACTGCTTTTCTCTTCACTGGTCTTTGCCTTTTTCGCCGGATTAAAAAAAAACTGTCCAAGGAGGTTTGTTTCTTCCTCCCTTTCAGAATGCTGCGGAAATGAGTTAGGCAAGTGTCATTAAATAGCTCCGATGCACGGCCAGTTGCAATTTTTTCGGGGTATTTCTTTTCCACGAACTGTGAAACTCTCTTCCACATTCCCAAGATCTCTTTTATCTCACTTGTAGAGATAACCACCTCCACCTCTGGCTCTTCCTCGAAACCAATTTCTTGCAGAACCCCCGAATGCTGCTACGACTGTAACTTTGTTGTAACTGCTTACCCACTGCACAAAGAACTGCCTAGTGACCCATGCCTTCGGTTTGCCCTCCATATAACTTGCAGTTTTTCTTTTAAAATCTTATGTGACTTAAAGGCTCTGGGGCTTTCCGAATAGTATACAAGCAGAGGCTTTATCTTGCAGTTGCCACTCGCTTTGGCGCACAGTGCGAGAGTTAGTCTATCTTTCATGGGTTTGTGGCCTGGCATTATCTTCTCCTCTGCCGTTATGTAAGTCCTATTCGGCATCTTCTTCCAGAAAAGTCCTGTTTCGTCACAGTTGAAGACTTGCTGGGGGATGTATCTATTGGCTTCTATCAGTTGGGAAAAAGTTTCGCAGGTGGCCGTTGCTCGTATCTCAAATGTCCCTCGTATTTCAAAGCAAAACTTCGCTCAGTCGACAGCTCGTATCTCAAATAACTCGTATGTTAAGGCACTCGTATCTCAAGGTACCACAGTATATCCAAATCATATTGGGAACCTTGGTAGGGACATGGCTTAAGTTTTTGGCCCACGGTGGCTAATTTCAATTTAGACCACCAGATAGCTTAGCGGAATTCTCAGTTTCACCAATAGTTTAAATAGAATTTAGAGAGGGTTTCGAGTTTTTAAAATTTGCAAATCTCGAAGAGCAATGGAATGGCTGTTCTTTAAATTGCAGACAGCATCAGACTTGAGATTTTTAAAGACAATTATAAGAGATTGGCATCTTCTGAATCCGAGCTATGCTTTAAACCTTGAAGAAGGAGAGAAGTTCATCCGAAAAGCCGGTGTTTAAAAAATTTGAAAATGACATTTCAATAAAATATCTTATTCGAAATTTTTTTCATGATATTTCATCTGTTTCTCAAACAAATCTTACTCTAGTAAGTGAAGATAAAAAGAGAAAAGCAGTGAATTTACAAAAACACCAAAGAGTTCAAACTTCAGTTAAGTTGCTTGGGATTGTAGCCTCTACCCTGATATCCATCAAGAGATCCGAATTTCGATATTGCATTAGATTTTCTTTAATTTAAAATTCTTTCAAGTTCTTGACTGCCTGCTCAATTTATAATATATAGCAATCACTTTGAGACTTTTGATATATATAAATTAGAAACAGATATAATGTAACGTGAACATACACAGATGTTCTCTTTGATTTTTTCTACATTTTTTTATCTAATATTTAGATATATACAAAAACAGCCAGTCTGAAATTAATCTCGTTTACACACTCATACAACCGCAAAGGGCCAGGCCACTTGTTTGAATAGAGAATCGAGATTGGTAAATAAACTGGGCCGGAGATGCTTTCACTTGTGGTATTTCCATATTCAAATAAAAATAACATTCTTTTTTTTATTTTTCCCTATTCTTTACGCTCCATTTTTCATTTGCATTGTTTTTTTTCGTAAACCATACTTATTTAAACAACTTTTTGTGATAAAATATAATTTGAAAAATCTCTAAGGGATTCTTAATATTAAAATAAGTAAGGTTAGTGGTTTTAGGTTATAAAAATCACTCCAAAATATTAAGTCGAGTATTTGATATAGTAGCTCTTTAGGGTTCACACCCTTGGTGAACAACAACATTTCTCTCCCTAAGAATGTGTTTAATTCACCATTGATGCGTAGCCCAAACATCTGCTAATAATTCCAAAAAATCTATAAATATTGAATAGATGCCATTCCTATCGTGATTTTTCCAATCAGATAGGTATTTTAGTAATTAAATTCTTTCTGTTTTCAACCACAAAGCAGATTTTGCAAATCAATTATTATTATTTCAATTCGAAAAGAGACTGAACGTGATTTATGTATGATGAATGTGGTTTTTAAAGAAAATATATTGTAATATCTTAATTCAAACTATTAAATGAATTTTAGCGCTGGCCAAAATCGGGATTTTTAATTTCGAGTTGTGAGACATATAGTAGTTATATGAATTTCTTGAGTGTTATTCAAAGCAGACAAAAAGTATTATCCGAGGGGTAAACCGCGACCTACAATCGTGTACACCTACTTCCACTTCCACTTTCATTTCCAAGTAGATGACAATAGATTATCTAATGAATTCCAAAGTAATTCCAAATAATTCCAAAGACGGTGTTCACCTAATTCCAATCGCGGTTCACCCCTCGGTATTATCTATATATACTTGTCAGCAATTAGCCTATTAAATAGAAATGATTAAAGTTGGTATCAAGAAATAAGGACTATATTTTTATACAAATAATTTTTATTTTGTTGCCAACGTTTCATCAACTTTGTTGACTTCTTCAGGGCTCAAATAGTTATCTTCCTTGTATATTTGTCATTTTTACAATTATCTCTTAGTTACAATTAGCGAAAAACATTAATTGACCTTTTCTTCAATTAGATTGAATTTTTTTTTGTTAAGTGAGAGTGGTGTAGGTTCTTGGTGAAACATATCAAATAAAGTAAAGAATTTTTTTTTAGACTTTATAAAGTTTAAAATATAAAATACTAGGTAGATTTCACATAAATAAAATATCAGATGGTTGTTTAGCAGTATTCTATATATAGTATGTATTTCGGGGTATAAGCCCAACTTCAGGAGTTCACAAAGGACACCCCGAAATATATATAGAGTCGTGTTAAACAAGCATCTGATCTTTTATTTATGTGAAACATACCTAGTATTTAATATTTTAATAATTAAGTAATGGAGAGGGATTCAGCCAATGGGTAGACTCTGCTGAATAAAATACTCCCAATTATGGAAAACGTTTCGTCTTTAATTCAATAATGCCATCATCAGTTCATAAGAGCTGAAAAAAGCGATAGAGCAAACATGTAAAAATACAATAAATTTTTTTTTTTTTATTCAGCAGAGGCTACCCAATGGCTGAATCCCCATTACATAATTATATACATATACAGCCATCAACTTTAATATTTTAAATTTTAAAAAGTTTCTAAAAAAATTTTTTTTTACTTTAATCAGATTGAAAGTTTTAAAATTTTCAATCTGATTGATGAAAAGGTCAATGACTTGCCTTGCTATGTTTTTCACTAGTTGTAACTAAGAGAGAATTATAAAAATGACAAATATGCAAGGAAGATAACTACATATTTGAGCCCTGAAGAAGTCAACAAAGTTGATGAAACGTTGGCAACAAAATAAAAATTATTTGCATAAAAATATAGTCCCCATTTCCTGATATCAACTTTAATAATTTAATCGATGGACATAACTAATCAAAATAATTAAATAGAAAGATGTTGATGACAACTTAAAAGTATGGAGCGTCGTGGTGTAACAAATAAGTGGGAGACTTGATTATAAATAAGGTCCTTAACTCAAGGGATGCGTTACAGAAAGCATTTTGTTTGAAATTTAAATTCACCACGTGTGATAAGGATCACATTTTTTATCTAATAAATTAGATAATTTTTTTTAAGACAAATTTGTGGAATTCAATGGAGAATGATGGAAATTCAGCCCAAAGCTGGCTGATTGGCGAGATCTTTGTGTCAAAAGCCTTTGAAATACCCAAGCCTACTTCTCGGAAGAAACAGTCATTTCTAGAATAACAATAAATATGTCTCTCCTGGACCATAACATGTCAGGACTTATCGTTTTGATCTTTACACCCTTCTAGAGAGAGATCTTACTACCTAGATCCTAGATATTAATAGAAAGAAATTATTAAATCTGTGGCCCCCTCATTTCTCAAATCCTTCTTTATTCCCATTCGACTTAAGATAGTTCTTTCACAAATGCAAAAATTCAAGAAGTCTTCGAAACTTGGAATATTAGTCATTAAAAGCATTATACACAAACATGAAATAATTGCGATTAAAAATGAAATTTTTTACATATGGTAGATTAGCATAGGTGGGAAAATGATCATTATTTTATTTTTTTCATTTAAGGACTTTCACCATATTGATGAAAAACTAATATTTGATAGAACAATATATTCAGACTAACTTAAAAAAAAATAGAAATTATTTACCACGTAGTTGTGATAAAAAATAGAAAAAACAAACATATTTGGTATTTTTAGTGAAGGGGATAAAATATCAATGGCTTGGAAACGATCCATTCATAAATAGAATATAGTAGCGTAAAATGTACAGTCACGTTAAATAAACATAACCTAAAATTTTAGCACCGTCCATATTTATAGAGTGGTTATGAGGATAAAATTTTTGTGTGGATTGTCGAGAAAGAACCTCCTTTCCAGTTGAGTCAAAAGAAGTGTAGTTTCTTTATTTAATAAAATAAGTTAAAATACAAATGAAGAATTAAAGAATTAATAGTATGAAAACCGTAAATGTTTGAATAAAAACAATCAAAAAAAATAATTAAATACAAAAATTAGTTTGATTTATTCAAATCAGCTGATAATAAGTCTTGTATGATTTGGTTATGCTTTGTATTAATACTGTGTTTATATCCAAACATAGCATTTATGTGATTTTTTAAAGTAAATATCTAAGAAAATTCGTTGGTCAATCATATATTTTATTGCAAAAAAAGAAACCTGCATGTTTCAAAAAGCTAATTTTTAGTTGTTTTTTTTTAACTTTATATAATCAACTAATAGTAGTATAATTCAAGAGAAAGTGTCAAGATCTCAATTTTCCATAAGACTCTAAGAAAATGTTTACATTTTAAAAAATTTTATTTTCAAAAATAATGTGTGATTCAAACTTCACCAAAGCATAGATAGAGAATTAAACTATTATAAAAAATTAAGTTATAGTTATAATCTAATATTTTTTACTTAACATTGGCGGCGAAAGGACCTCCTTAATAAATCTATTTCAACCCACATTCATTAGCCGATAACCCTTCATATAATTTCCTTTTCACATCATATTATTCCCCAGACACCCCCAGGTTTGTCTCTAATAGTACTGGCTATGGGAATATATTATTACAGTCGCTTAGAATGCTCTACTAATATTAATATTAAACATGATGTTTGTGCCAAAATACATGCACACACACACACACACCACATTATATAATTAAAATAAATAACAAATTTTTAAAAAACAATCTTTAAACGTTTAATCAAACCTAAACGTTTCGGAAGAATTGCTCCCTTTATCAATGGAAATATTAAATTAAAAAAATTAAAAAAAAATTGCTTTTTCTAAGATTTAAAAAGCAACACCAAGAAATTAAATATTTTGAATATAAATATTTTAAAAAGGAATTTGATGATCAATCAATCTAAGTTTCTCATCTAACATGTGGCTTTTGAATTAAAATATCAATTTTTTTATTCCAGCCAGTAATGAGATCAAAAAATTTGAAACTCTGTAAACTTTATCCTTATAATACTAGCTATCCATCAGAATTATTACAGATTTTTAGCTATTATAATTTTGGAGTTACAGCTAGATAAATTACTGCTATATCTTAGTGTTATCTAAGTTATAGACTCCAAAATTATAATGGCTAAAAATCTTTAAAAATTCTCAAGGATAGCTACTATTATATGGATAAAGTCTACGAGTTTCAATTTTTTTGAACCATTACTTTGGCCGGAATAAAAAATTGATCTTTCAATGGCAAAAACCCCATGTTATTTAGATGAGAAACTGAGGACACATGTTATAATTGAGAGAGAGAGACTCGAAACTGGGGGATATTTCTTTTTATTTATTTTGAACATATGAGACCTTGTCAGCGTAAGAATTCGAAAATCCCCAAAATAAGGACCATCCTAATATAGCCATCAATAGATTTTCAGTCACTTTCTTTTTGGGCTTTGGTGATCACGATCACAAATCTCGTTTTTTTTTTGTTTGTTTTTTATTCAAAATCTGATTTCAATCTTTTAAGGATATCGCCAAACGCGTATTTTCATCTAAAAGTCACAAAGTAACTAATAACTTTGAAGATATAAGACCTAAAAGTGTGAATAACCCTGAGAAAAAAGCAATACCTACAATATCTATAATCTTAAAATGAAATTGATTTAAGTGAAAGTAAAAAATTAAAACATTTTATGAAACATCATTTAATTTTCATGTTTGTCTTAAAGGGTGATGTTTGGCTTCGTCCCCTTCTTCAGAAACAAATTTTCGTCTGTGGCGCTTTGGGCATATCAAAGATATACCCCCTCCAAATTAATTCTTATAAGCGAGAAAATCTCAATTGTTTCGTGAGATATGATTCCTCTTATCTTTTAATTATACAATCAAGACAATTTACATAACTTATATAGATTTTAGATAAGGAAGTGTCGGTTTCAGAGTCCCATTCGCACCTGCACGCTTTTTAGAATTGTTGCCAGATTTCGTCAATAAATTATTTTAATAATACTTTATTCCTTAATGCTTTTAGTTCAATTAATGCTTGTCATTTTATATAATAATAAATAATTAGATAATATTTAAATAGTTATATTAGTTATTTATCATTATCCCAAAGGCTTTCAAAATGGGCTTTAATATTTTCTAATTAACATATTAATTTGGAACGTAATTGGTAGGCTGTATTTTAATCGCGTATTTGCAATAATATGCGAATATCCCTTTATATAACCTTTGATATATAAAAATATAAAGGCAAATAGGAAAATCTAAAATTTTTTTAAATATTATTTATAATATTTATGGAAAATAAACTGCAACGGATCATTGCTAAACTTTATCCAAAGCTATTTGAAATATTAATATGTTTATTCCTTTATTATTAATCAGATATCACTAGCTATTTGCAGTCTATTAAGCCGATCGAATGAATAAATTTTAAAGAATTTTAAAAAGGTACTATCTTACTCATGATTAAAGTACTTTAAAATATAATTTTACTAAAAATTTTATATAATCTTTTTTGTAGTCCTCAATGCACTTAATTAGGATATTAAATTTCATCAAAATTGGTCAAGCCGTTTTCAAGATATTTAGAAAAAACTAAAAAAGTACTGGAATAAAGTACTAATGTTTGTTTGCCGATATGTAGCAAAAACTAATCAGCATTTCAATAAAATAATGGTAGGTTTTCAATTTCTTTTCAATCAGTTCAACGTTGTGGATAAAATTGTCGATGAAACAAACGATAACATCCATCCATCCATCCGCACGCACAAAATGAAAAAATCGCACTTTTTGGCATCTGGACGAGATCCCATGTAATTTTTGGCAAAACCACCATGTGCTAAAATTCAACCTAATTGAATACTACAATTTGTGACTTTAACTGAGTCCATGAGTTCCGTAGTCTTTACCTGAGAATCGTTTGAAGTTTCGCTTGCCGTGAGACCGATTACAATACTTTCGCCATGCTTCGCATTGGATAAAGTAAAAAACTTACTAATAGAACAAAAAAACTTATTTATCAGAAAAAATTATAAAATATATTTTTTGGTGTTTTATTGTAGGGTCCCGAAAATTGTTACCGCTTCAGGCCCGAAAGAATATTAATCCGGCCCTGGGTGGGAGGGTAACCTCGGATTTTCGATAACTCGGACTATACTTAGAAACATCATAGTGTAAACGAAATGAAACTAATAACTCAAGATAAAGTAATTTATTGCAAGTTTTAAAGTTTGCGCCAGGGAGCGGGCGACTTGCTCCGTCTGCTAGTCAGGGTCAGGAAGTCGCTTGTGTTATTTAAAATATTAAGTAGAAATATCCATAAAAGAATAACATGGACTAAAATGTTTCATTTAGAATGGACATCTATTTCATTAAACATTCATTAACAACATCAACTTATAAATGGAATTTGACGTCCTATAAATAGTAAATTATCTATCTACCTATTTATTAAGGGTAATACAAATCTATTTTATTTTCAGATGTATTATTTGGATCTATAAGAGAGAAAATTAAATAAATCTTACACAAGATGAGATCCTCATCCTAAAATAGAGAATACTCTATTTGTATTTTCATAAGAAATCATTCATTTAAGGAAAGATTAATTTTAGTCAATTTCTGGTTCTAATATAAAATAGTTCTCGTGACAGGTGTCACTGACACCGCACAGACCAATTCGCTGAACCTACAGAGCTGAAATTTTGACACTCCATTCCTATAATGAGATGGATAACAACCTATGAAAAGGTTTTTTGAAATTCGAACCCCAGGGCCCCCAAAATGTGTTTTCAAAATTTTTCAAGATCTCTTAAACCAGAAAAAATATCGATATGGTTTTAGCCGAGGGGTGATCCGCGATTGGAAGTAGGTGTACACCTCTTCGGAAGTATTTTGGAAGTACTTGGAAATATTTGGAAGTACTGGAAATATTTCCAAGTACTTTCAAATATTCGTCCCTGTCTCGAATATAGCTCTCATCTGTGGAGGGGTGCCTCCAAGCATTCTCTTGCTACACTGGATGCGATTCAGAAGCTGCGCGCTAAACTAATAGGAGACCCGGCTCTAACCAACTCACTCGACTCCCTGGCTCACCGAAGAACCGTTTCTGCCCTTTTCCTGTACTATCACGGTGTCTGTTCAGTCGAGCTTAAATCAATTATCCCCCCTAAAGCCCTCTTTACGAGAAACACGAGATTTTCGAACGCTCAGCACCCCTTCGCTGTCAAATTGGATAAAAATCGAACAAGCGCTTTCGCTAACTCTTTTATCCCTATTACCTCCAGAGACTGGAACTCGCTCCCTGACACCATTTTTCCGGCGACTTATAACCTTCAGCTATTTAAGACCCGTATCCACAGATACCTTCGAACCCGCCCAGCCCATAAAATTCTTCTCCTCTTTTCACGATCGAGGGGCCAACCCAGGCCTTTAGGGGTTGCACCTTTTTGGTGTAACTCCTTCTCTCATCATTTTCATAAAAAAAGTTTATTCTTGCTCCTCGCGGTCTGCCTATTGTATCTTAATTATCAAATCGCACAACAGTTACCTAGCACTATTTATAATGACCCGACAATAAGATAAATAATGAAGTTTAAATAACTATCCCGATTTGACTTGTCATTATTCATATTGTCCGGGCATTATAAATAGTGCCCTGATTAATCACTTAGTCCATAACATATATACCCAAATTGTATAAAACGCACCCGGTGATAGAAGTTTGTCTTGCAGAAAAGTTTCTTCCAGTTGTATTTAACTAATCCGTCCAATGAGGAGTGATTAAGTTTTTCCTTTTTCTCTCTTTGTCGATGCCCATCCCGTCATCCCAATAAGTTTATCCAAAGGCTCATTTGACCATGGGGATGTGACTATATACATTGAGCAATCGACTCGCGTCTTAGGAGACGTGCGCACGTGCCTTCAATTTCGCACAAAAACATCCAACACCTCTCTATATATAAATACATACAAAGAGAATAGAAGGCGTGTTGTAACTACTAAAGTAACTTAAAAGGAGACTGAGTGCTAATGGAGAGATCAGCAACTCAAACAAGCCAAAGTCAAAGAAGGCAAAAAGAGAATTATTGTTTCGTCAGTACGAAAGAAAAACTACTCCTATGGTATTATGTTTCTCTCACAAAAATCTATTTACCTATATCAATGGGTTATGAAAAAAAACATAAATAAAAGGAAATGGTTAAAGAGGAATTACCATAATAAAGCTTCCAAAAGAATTGAATACAACGTAATAAGAATGCAATTAGTGATACCTTTGGTGTATTTTATCGTCCATGATTGCTTCTGACAATGTATTAACTTTAAAAATATCCAACAGTATTCATTGCCCCGAACTCTCTTTTTCCTTCCTACATACTTACCAGTGGCGTTTGGTGACTTTTCAACCAGGCGATGGTGTCCAAAAACTTATCATTCATTTTTTGAAATTTTAAATTAATTTTATCTTTTTTTTCGAATTTCGTAATTTTTCGAATTTAACATTAGATTAAAAAAAATATATATTTTGGGACCTTCGTCCCCAAAAGGATACTGCTTTGTGTGGGTGAGAGTAGGAGTCAGGAATTAATTCTCATGACTTAAAGGAGTTCGGGACAGCTTATATATCTGGCTGATCTCCGAAAAAAACTTTTGTATTTCTGCAGAATGATAATCGTCCGCCTACTAAATTTTTCATAAAAAAATTGTTAATAATGAGGTTAATTTCGAATAAAAATCTTTGTTTTGATAATATTAATAAAAAGAATATTGAAATAAATTTTTCTCACTATAAAAACATTTATTTAACACAAAAACGATTTCAAAAGAAACATCCAGGCACATCCAAATGTAGAGTATAAAAAGCCCTTCAAAATGATGTCTCTACTCGACCCCCTTTCCTATTTAAGATTTTTTTTGGGGGGGGGGGGCTCTGGGGGCAGGTGGGTGAAGGAGGCGATCTAATTTATACTTCAAAATTCTTCCCCCTCGAATATAAAATTGACATGTCTCATCGATTTTTGAAATAATTTGCCAGCTTAGCGATACTAGGGGTGGAAGCTTTCAAATTGACACACTGTATAATGTTTATGTTTATATGTAACAAATTTGTTAAAACTTTTGCCGTCGAAAATTAAATAAATAAATATTTAGGTTTCGTTAGAGGACTCTCTTGATTTTTCTATATTGTTTAAAGCAGTTGTTTCACCATATGTTTTTTTTTTAAATTTAGACAGATTATTATTTAAATACTTTTGCATCGATTGGTGGCAAACGAAATTTATGAAGAATATAGTTCCGGAGATATTAAATTCCAAAGATAGAGTTTTTCAGACTCTTATACATTGCACTATACAGTATATCGGAAATATTTAATTATAATTAAGAAACTTCTTACCATTGTTATAAAAAACTAAAGCAACATTGAAGAATAATTTAATACATTTTTTAATAAAATTTTAATTCATAGTTACAACACAGTTTCTGAGATAATCATGAATAAATAATTGAAAATGTATAATGAAAAATTACACTAAAAACAAGCTGGCAACAACGTATGTATTGAACCTAAAAAGTGGGTTAACTTTAGTACTTTTTTAGACGTTTTTTCGATTAAGCCATTGTCGTAACAGCTTTCAATCGCTTATTAAGAACTTTTTGTTTTAAAAATCTCCCTTTATAATGTACTTTATCTGAAATTTCTATGATAAAATATATACAAGCTCGAACAGTGTTGCCAGATTTGTCAAACAAGAACGGGATTGGTTAGTATACTAAGTATACCAAGTAACCACTATAGTGGTACATAAACAGCAAAAAGTTTTGGACTAATGAATTATGAATCCTTATTGACTGTTCTATATACTTTAGCATTAACTTGTTGCTAGTATTATCTCGAAACAACTACGTTAATTTTAATGTTTGAATCTTTTTAAAGCATAGTGAATGTCCTATGATTAAATGTCCTATGATGCACAATTCACGCCAGAATTTTTTTTTTCAATAAAAACATAAAATATTCATAGGTTTATAAAATCTTCAGGTTCTCTGTTTTTTTTAAAGGACCGTGTGTGGGTTGCTGGTAGATGGCATAATCGCCCCACCACTTGGCTGCACATTGACATCCTCGATTATATCACCTTGCGGCCTGATCGTTTCACTTCTCATTCTCTCTGGCCCTATTTTCCAAGGAATTCTTTAGAAAACCTCAGAAGCCCAGTTTAGCCTTTAGCAGGCCATCTCTACTCAAGCACATAATAACTATCGAACTTGGGGGAAAGATAATATTTGGCCAGTGCATTACATTCTTATAGATATATGCTATAATAAATAGATTGAAGAAGTAAAAAGTTTATTTTTAAGATTAAAAAAAATGGCACAAACAATTATTAACTAGAAAAATATAATAAATGAAATTAACTCAACTACGTTCGAAATTCTTTCAAAAGGGTCAATCTTTTTGTTAATAAAAAATATTAGAAATTTAAAAAATAATGGTGTTAAATACTAATATAATATTTAATATTTAAAATAATAACCTTTTTGAGCTCTAAACTCGCTTGCTACATTAGGATATTGTAACGCCCTTGAAAAATTGATTTAAAATCACAATTAGCCATCGATTCCCATTTAATACTTGAGGAATAACCATTCTGCATTGGATTTTGATGTTTCGATTATTACTAGTAATCAGTGTTGGAGACATGGAAGAATCGAGTTAAAATCAAAAGTAGCGATCAATTCTCATCTAATACAGGAGGGTCTAGATCAGGGGGTCCAACCTTTTGGCTTACACCGGTCACATTTGAAGAAAAAAGTGAAATTCTAATTTTACTTTTCGTAAATTTTATACTTAAAAATAGCTTCTCGCATATGTAAATATAAGTATATTACATATACCTACATACTTACAAAAAGTGATATGATTAGTATTTGTTTATATTTTTCCTTGCTAGATAACTAATATAAAATTCTAATAAAGAGACAATATTCAATTTTTCTTTCAGATCGGTTTCTATTTGAACATTCAATCAGAAAGTTTGCAAGTAGAAAATTTATTTATAATGAAAATGGAGTCGAAAATAGATTGAAATGATGATTATATTTTCGGAAATCTTGAAATTTAGTTCCAGATTCAAAATTTAAAATTAGCACTTTTAATTTTCGAAAACTTCACAGTAGATTTTCAGATTTCTTATTTTAGAGAAAAATAAATTATCAGGCCAAATTGTTATGTGTTTTCCAATTTCTAGATATAAATCTCAATGTTTTAAGAAATTTTATGATTTTATATTGCGCCACGGGTTGAACACTAAACAGTCCTGGTTTAAATCAAATAAAAGGGTCGCGGATATAATAATCCCTGACCATCCATTTTCAATTGACATGTAAGAACGTGTAAAGATCTAAAAGACAAGTCCTGACAAGTTTTAGTCCAAGAGAGAAATTATCAATTAATTGTGATTGTTTTAGAAAAGCCCAATTCCATCTCTCCTTGGACTAGAATGATAACTATATTCTTGGTAGTGTCTTAACATATATATTACTGAAATAATAAATATTTTAGAAAATGAAAATATGAGAAGAGGAATAATTTTTAAATATTTTCCAAACTTCATTATTTTTTTTATCTTATATAGTTGAGCTTATAATTTTGCTTTTAGTGAATTATATTCTTGAAAAAAACTTCACATATTGTACAAATGTACATTCATATTTCGAAAAGGGGAATAAATGTATCTCTACACATAATATCAATATCAATGTTTTAAGTTTATGATTTTATGTTGGGACACACTCATTCCAGTGCTGGGCCGCATGCGGCCACGGGTTGGACAGCCCTGATCTAGGTAATATCAAACCAAAAATCCCTTTTGATAAATCTTAACTATCAAAAAATCTGCAATAGTACTTTTTTATTTCTATTGACTTCAAATAGCCAGTGATTTCTGATTAATAATATTAATATTTCAAACGAATATGGATAAAGTCTAGCAACGATCCGTCGCAGTAAATTTTTATCCGATTTATTTTAAAATTACACGACATAAGCGTATAGTGTAGTGTAGAGCTAAAAGATATTCATCTTTATATATTGTACTAAGAAGGTATTCATAAATAAATATTCGATGTCATAATAATTTTGCTATTTTTCTAATTTGATTACTAAATATTATAGCTATATGTTCATAATTTATTAATTAATGAATCAAAGGTACAGAAATAGCATGTACATAACGTCGGTAAACAAATTGTGTAATTTGCCTCTTTGCTGACAAGTTATGATGTCACTAAACACTGGGTCCAGTGTTTGACTAATTTAATTAGAAGTATCCATTAGGGAAATCGATTCTTAAATGTAATTGAATGTACATTAAATTAAAAATTAATAATTGCAATATCAAATATCAAATAAGGTGTAATTTCTTGGAATTCTTCCTCGCTTTCCTTTCAAACCGACGTTTCGGAGGATTTTTCTCTCCTTCTTCAGGGTTTCCCTGGGCTGCCTTCCATTACATTCAATTAAAATTTCTACCAGTCCGTCTCTCTCCAGAGAAAAATTCGTTGCAAAAAAATTAATCATTGCAATTACGAGTAATTAATTTTTTTCAAAATTAAAATTGGAAGAAACCATTTTGCATAGTGGAAACAAATACCGATTACCGACTCTCTATAAGTAGATATACGTCTAAAATAATAAAAAATACATTTATATGAATTTTAAACTTCTTATACTGTAAAATAATAATATTTAATATTATATGTACTTATTATAAAAAAAAAAATAGTAAGACCTAATATCATATGTTAGTGGCATATCTCACATTAGAAAGTTTCAGAGCCGCTTATACGAGTATATGAATTAAAAAAACTCTGTATTGCTTGTTGCATTGTCAGGGAAATAATATTCAACCCCTTCAGACTTGAGTTAAATATCATCGATAAAAAAATTATTTTTCATTTCAATAAGTGGCTAGGGCATACTCGAATATATTTCTACAGTATTAGTACATGTACATTGTAGATTTCAATGGTTTTATCTATTACAAATTTTGAATAAAATTGATAAGAATATTATGTAAGAACATTTTCGTGTACATGGGGTCTGATAGGGTTAAAATCTTGCTTTTGGATCATTATATAGATATTTTAAAAATCTCTAACAATCTTAATATTGGCATGTCCCAGAGCTTTGGGATTTAAAACTTAAGCTATCTAGAGGCTAAAAGAAGTACCTCAAGATTTTGGCTAAAATCGAAGAATCGGAAGTACATGTTTACTTGTAGATTTTTGGTATCGTATTTCCAATTTCGTTGTTTTTCCATTTTTTTTACGTAATTGCTTGGGAGAAACCCAAATTGAAGTAATTAGAATGTAGAAAATTGGTATGATTATTTCAAATAAGAGTGAAACTATAGTGAAAGTCGTGTGATGCAGTTAATTTTTACAGGGGTGCCCACCCACTCTAGCTTCATGACTCCCCCCAGTTTCATGAAAAGTCCCCTCCCCCCATTTTATTCACTTCTAAAGAATTAGATGAGCTTTTTTGTACCTTTTTTTGAAGTGCATATAATGCTAAAATGCAATGATTTTCAACCCCCAGTAATTCCAACGACGGTCTTTGCATATTAACCCACCCCCCTATGGGCACCCCTGGATTTCAATATAAAGCCAGTAATGGCGTTTGCTGCTCGAGCCTTCTAACATAAGCAAACGGAAACATATTCATAAGGAGATCACCCAAAAAGTGACGCAGGAGAGGGTTGTCCGAGGTCTGAGGAAGTCACAGAACAAATTGAGAAATCTTCTTGGGGGAAGAAAACTGGGGATTTCACTGCAGAAGAAGAGAAAACCTAGTTGTAGAAATATTAATTCTCAAGCTGAATCCGTCCCCACAAAGGAACATAAAAAAAGACTTGATCAAGAATAATTCTTGGTACAGTGGTACCTTGAGATACGAATTTAATTCGTTCTGTGATCATCGTCGTATGGCAAAAAAATCGTATCTCAAAGCAATTTTTCCCATTTAAAATAATGTAAAATATATTAATGCGTTCTAGCGATATGAAACTAACCTCAAAACACAGTTAAATTACACATAATATACACAATTTGTATATAGATAAACGAGTAATAATACACATAATGTTTAAATTGAAAGTTTTTGCCGAGAGTAGCAGAATTTTTATATATTGAAGGAGACAATAAAAGAGTGTGTCTTCTGCTGGAATTATAAATTTTATTTATTTATAACGAGACTATATGAAAAATGTAAAACTTTCATTCATAAATTAATTCCTGTGAATACATTGTAATAGACTGATGAAGAGGGCAAAGCCCTCGAAACTATAGTCTCGTTATAAATAAATAAAATTTATAATTCCAGCAGAAGACACACTCTTTTATTGTCTCCTTCAACACATAATGTTTGTTTATTAATATATTAATAACACACAATGTTTATTAATCATCACTTTAACGTCAGGCCTTTTTAGCCTCACTTTCCTGACTTTCACTCCGTGAGCCTTCAAAGGTAACGATCAAGAGATGGTCTGTTTTCTGCCTTCTTTTTAAGATGTTACGAAAGAATGTGAGACATCTTTCATCAAATAAGGCAGATCGCAAATTCGTATCTCAAATTTTTCGTTGTATGTCGAGGTATAAATTTTAGAATATTTCATGTTGTATCTCAAAACATTCGTATCTCAAGGTACCACTGTAATTAATATCAGAGATTCTTAAGTTAAACTTGCATTCATTAAATAGACATTTGAGATTAGTCTAACTATCAGACCTTTACTATAATTTAGGGAATAGGTAGTATATTCACTATATATTGTTATCAAACTTCAAATTTAACAAAAGTTCGAATTCACCGCTAATCAAAACGACTTTCCCCTAATTCACTGTAAAAGTTCGTTTGCCGCATTCCAACTGAGTATATTAAATTTAAATAAAATAATTTCCGTTATTGAAAGATGGAGTGAAAAATTTCTTTGCTTATAACATATATTGCGATTCAGAGAGAGGTTTTATTGTCTCGAGGGTGTGAGCTGACTGCCCGGATAGCATGTTAGTTCTCAGGTTCGACTCCTGGGGGATGAATCCGCTCTGATTTCGCAATTAAAGAATATTTCTACTAAAATCCGAGAATTTGTCCTAAAAAATTAAATTCTTTCTATTTTAAATAAAATAAGTTACCTAAAGTAAATCTATCCTTTTTATTTGGGAACCTAACACTCTGAACCGTTTCAGCATCGGTCAGCTAACGCTACCACGATAGTTCTGAAAACATCTGTCAGTTCGAAATACAGAGTCTTGACGAGAACCAGTGCTTTCATCATGGTATTGACGTTGACAGAATCTTGAAAAAATGTTCTCCTTGTCCTCCTAATAACAAAAATTTGAATTCCTGGAATAATAAATTCATTGTTTTATTATTCCTACTACAGTCACAGAATTTACAAAATATATAAAATAATTAACCAGTAGCCAGATAAAATATTTGGAAATTAATCGTTTTTTAGAAGAATTGTCTATAGTTAAATAAAATGTAAAAACTCCATTTATTACTCGTTTAACCTTTTCACTAGGGTGACATCATTGACGGACATGTGGGCTAGAGGGGAATGGAAGGGATCGTCATCGACAGAGAGAATTTACTAAGGGCAGACCAACCAACTCAAGTGACAGTTTGACAAGGATTAAATATTCAAAAATTTGACATATATACACAACAGAATTACCGACAACTTATTGTCCCAAGAAGGATTTCAGGATAGAGTTTTGTTGTTTTTGATCTGGGCCTGATTCAAAAATATGAGAACACTAATGGCTTATGGCGGATTAACACATTAATATTGTATTAAAGATCTTCACTTAGCCAAATAAGCTCTTAGAAAAATAGACAATAAAGGATATGATTTAAACCAAAATCAAATTTTATTCTCTATATAAGCAATGGCGGATTTACGATTTTGCCGCCGGTAGCCTGAAATATTTTGCTGCCTATTCTCAGTGCCCGATCTTTTGGGCCCTATTCAAAATCTTTATTTCGGGCCCCTACGTAAAAACATACACAAAAAATAGTTCGAATCAATTGCCTCTTTAGCGTAAGCCAAAGACCGGCCATGTTTATTCTTGACAGAAAAATAATTCAAATATTCGATTATACGTATTATATGTAAACCTACGGAATACTACTAGGGTATATTGAATAGGCTTGATAAAATGATGTGTTCCCTATATGCGGAGAGGATTTGTATCTCAACCTCACCATAAATCAGACCACAATATTTATAAATGAGAAACAACACTATCTTATAAAATCGCTTTAATCTATGTGAAGGTAAACGAAATCATTCTAATATAAGAAAATAGCATTTCAATTAAGAATTTTGTAGTTTAAATGAAATGTTATGAAAACATTCAGTTTATTCACTGTGGGGCTGCGAGTCGACTAGAAATAGCAAAAGGGTTAATTTTTTCTTCATCACATATTCAATTAAATCTATTCAAATTTCATATTATTTTCTTTTATCTTTTATATCAAATAGATTTTATTAAAATATTTCCATTTTAAAGGGTAGTTTGAAAAAAGACTAATTACTACCTTAAAATAATTTTTAAAAATATGATGAAATTAATAAATATTATAAAACAATCGATTATTAATAATTATATTTAATTGAATGTAATGGAAGGCAGCCCAGAGGTAGTGAGGAAAGGAAAAATTAACACATATAAAACAAGGTGTAATTTATTGGAATCCTTCCTCCTTTCCTTTCAAACCGACGTTTCGGAGGATTTTTCCCTCCTTCTTCAGGGTTTCAAAGGGTCAACGAATGAAACAAATAAAATGTTTCCTTCTTCTCTCCACAGTAGTGTTCAAAAACTATCTTCATTTTTAACAAAGGCATAGAAAAACAATCTCTTTTTCTTTTTTTTCTCCCCTTCTTAATTCCAATAAATTACACCTTATTTTATATGTGTTAATTTTTTCTTTCCTCACTACCTCTGGGCTGCCTTCCATTACATTCAATTAAAATTTCTACCAGTCCGTCTCTCTCCAGAGAAAATTTCGTTGCAAAAAAAATTATATTTAATTTTGAACTAAATTGATTGATTAGTTTTTAAGAAAATGGTAAAAAGCTAGAAAAACGTAACAAATGACTCGCTGATGCCGGGTAACTTGCCACCCAGCCTCTTGATATGATAGATCAAAAGAATTATAAATGAAAAAGAAAACAATATTATTTTTTCGATTTCATCTATCTGAAGGTTCACTGTGTGCCTATTATATAAGTAAATAACATTTTGATTGATTTTGATTAAGCATTTAATTTATTATTAATTAAGCGTTTAAAAAAATTGTTTGAAAAGATCTAATTTCTTCTCTCCGGGAGCGAATCAACTAGAAATGGCAAAAAGTT
Source organism: Forficula auricularia (assembly GCA_024734495.1). Taxonomy (NCBI): domain Eukaryota; kingdom Metazoa; phylum Arthropoda; class Insecta; order Dermaptera; family Forficulidae; genus Forficula; species Forficula auricularia. Next base: position 798,306 of record JALMQS010000165.1, read on the forward strand.
TTATTTTTTTTCTCATATAGGTATTTAATCAAATCTATTGAAATTTCATATGTGTGTGTTATTGTCATTTGTCTTTTATATAAAAAATTATTATTAAGAAATTTGCATTTTAAAGGCTAGTTTATTTGAAGTCCAATTTGAAAATACGCTAATAACTCCGTTGAATTTTTTTTAAATATGAAATTAATAGATATTATAAAAGAATCATCATCATTGAGTATACAGTCCTAAGACTGGTTTGATGCAACAATCCGTCTCCACTCGACTCTGTCCCCCGCCAGCTGTTTAACCTCTCTAAATGTCTGGCATCCCATATCCCCAATTATTTGGTTGAAATATTCTAATCTGGTTCTTCCCCTTCCCTTTTCTTTCCCACCTCCCCTCCAAGATATCCCCAAGCAGTCCCCCATGTCTCAGTGTGTGCCCCATCATCTGACCTCTTCTCTTCTTCAGACTCTTCCACAAGGTTCTTCTTTCTCCGATTCTTCCAAGAACTTCTTCATTTGTAATTTTATCCATCCATTTGATATTCATCATTCTTCTGTAGCACCACATTTCGAAAGCCTCCAATCTCTTTCTCTCCGCTTTTCCAATTGTCCAGGTTTCACACCTGTACATGGCTATGCTCCATACATATGTCTTCAATAGCAACTTCCTGTTTGCTAAGCTGAAAATAATAATAGTAATAAAATAAATAAAAAAATAAAATAAATAAATAAAAGAATTAATTATTAATAATTTAATTTAATTTTGAATGAAATCGATTCAGTACTTTTTGAGAAAATAGTCAAAAACTCAAAAAACCCTCAATGAAAGGTCGTTTTTTGAAATCAAGAGATGCCTTTGAAAAAAGTTAAAAAAGTCATATGAAACGAAACATTGACTTGTAGACATGAAGGTGGATTTTTAAAATGTTTCTAAAACGGTCATTCATGACGGTTTTCGGAGTTTTTGAGTACTTAATCGATTTCGTTCGAAATTGAATTAAATTATTATTAATTAATTCTTTTATAATATCTATTAATTTCAAATTTAAAAAAAAATTCAACAGCGTTTTTTCAAATTGGACTTCAAATAAACTACCCTTTAAAATGCAAATTTCTTAATAATAATTTTTTATATAAAAGATAAAATTCTTAATCAAAATGCTATTTTCTTATATTAAAAAGTTACTATGAACCTCAAGATAGATTAAATCGATAAAATAAGATTGATTTCTTTTCATTTATAATAATGTTGGTTTGTTATATGGAGAGGTTGTGTCGAGATCAAAGACACATTATTTGTTATTGATTCATAAAGTCCATTCACTACATAATTAGAATATCTTTTAACGCGTAAACTATTGATTTTAAACATTTCTCTCATTTTAACCTTTCTGTTGGAAATTAAATCTTCTTTAATAAAAGTCCTTATATGCATATGTTTAACTTAAAGGGTTAGGCACTAATGGTGAAATTTATGTGGAAAGTTAGAGAAATATTGCTCTAACATCCTAGATATTCTACATATAAAAATTCTAATGAAAAAACATTAATTTAATTTATTAAAAAAATTTCATTATGTTTAATTAGCTCCGATGAATATTTAAATATCTAAATATGATAAACATTAGAAATTAATAATTTGAAAGTTTATATTGGGTAAATAAGGACAAGTTTTTTATGTGTGACTTTTTTATTTATCCACCAACGTTTCGTCGACTTTGCCGACTTCTTCAGGGCTTCTACAATTATAAGAACATTCTTGATATGAATTTACAAAAGTACAGTTAGAATTCAAAAACAAACATGTATCAATAGTTTACCTACCAAATAGTCATGTCACACATTCGTCTAAATTTTCTTATTCTTTTCGTTACCATTGAAGGCCATCAGAATACAATTTTCAAAAAATATTTGGCACATTCACAAAAAAACACAATTTTTCTCCTTATAATAACAATTTCATTAATACAACAGAACAGAAATCACATATATACAAAATAAGGCAACCCTGTTTTTTGAAACTAGAATAGAATATTTTTTCTTCTCCGTTTTATCCCTACATACAGAAATCTCAACTTCGAATAAATTAAACTTATACATTATAAAATATATGTCAATGACACCAGCCAAGTTATTATTAAATGAAAAAATCGGAGAAGAAAAATATTCTATTCTAGTTTAAAAAAAACAGAAGAGAAGAAAAGTATAAAATTTTTCTTTGGGGTCCGAAAGTCTTCAAAACATGAGGTAAAACTATAATAAAAAACCGATAAAAAGATCATTGTTGTAGCTTTGGTTAGAGTTAGGTTAAGAAAACATTACATACATACAAAATCGCCAACATCAACTATTTTTATGAGCTTTTATTTTATACATACATTTATGTGTGAGTGTGTGAATGTAAATTGATTTAAGCGACCAGATCATAACTAGAGATATAACCTTTATTTAATGAAAAAAAATTTGACAACCCCAGAAGTTTGCGGGCATTTTGGAATAGTTTAGGAATAGTTTAGTTTTTCTTCTATTTTCAAAATCTATTTTTAGAAAAAATTTCAAAGATTAATTATATAGGCAAAGCAAAACTAATTAGAAAAAATCGCCTGTACATAGCAACAAGTTGACAGCTCTTACAATTTGAATGCGTAACACACGGGCTTGCTCAGAATCAAACGGAGGCTCAGAATAAAAAAAGAAATTTTATTTTTCAAAATTTAATTTAAATTTAATTAAATAAAAACATTTTTTTTTTAATTTATCCCGTATTAGGTGTTTAAAATTAAAACCCTATAATAAGCATATTATTTTGGAGCGTTATAGTCAATTGCTCTTTCATTCGAAGTAATTCTTTAATATATTTAAATTATTTAAAGAATTATACATTTTTTATGTATATATCTATGTTTTAGTCCTTTAGGTTCTTAATGGAATATGTCCTATCTATATGTATTATTTATTTAATATTTACTTAAATAAATACAAAACTTCTATCTATATAATAAATAAAACAGTTTTCCTGACATGGTAACAGACAACGCACAGAATAAACCAGTGGACCTAAAGAGTTGAAATTTTATATTAACATAGATAGCCCTAAGAAGGGCTTTTTTAATTCGAAACCTTAAGGTGGGAAAGGGCCTCAAAATATGTTTTCGGAGTTTTTCACAAGTACTCTTAAACCAGAAAAGATATCGATATGGTTTTAGCTATAAGTGAAATATTAAAATACGAAAAAACATATTTGAGTATTTTGCTTTTGAAAGGGAGATATAGTCATTTCAAGGTAAATTTTTGAAATTTTTAAAGTGCTCTATCTCCTGTGTTTTTTAAGATTTATTTATTTTAAAATTACTTATTTATTTGGAAGCACGGAAGTTGCGCCAAGTTTGATTCTACCTTTCGAGCACAGCTTTTTGACACTTGGATTCAATTAATATAATTGTCTCAGATCAAACAGAGAACACCATTATTGATATTTCTTATAAAATCAAACTCTGCTACAAATCATCGATAAGAGCTTTGTAATGTAGTGTAATCAAAATTTAGTATTTATTTTTATACAGTAATCTTAAAAAATTTTCCAAAATATAATTCTCTTGTTGAACATACTATAACATATACATAATTTTAAGGCCCTTAAAATATTTTTCTCATTAATTAATCTCAGCATTTTCATGGAGGAAATGTATATTATATTGTTAAATATAGAATAAGTGATATTGTTTGAATTTGGACTTTTTTGTTAACATAGAATAGCTTAAGTATTTCACTACAATTTCAAACTTTCAAGAGTACGATTATTTTAGCAGTTTTCCTACCAAAGTTCCAGTACATCATTTATTAAACCTGAATATTAAATTGATGTGTACACTATATTACTTTTAACTAGGCAACTTATATAAGATTAAAATTTAATAATTAAATATAAAATTATAAGCATTTTTCATTAAGAAATAAGGCTAATATTACTTTAAATAAAATAAAAAACAAACAAATGTTAATCATCTTAATGTACTCTAGATCAAGAAAAAAGATAACTAGAACTCCGTAACTATTCAGCCGTAAATGTTTAATGCAAATATGGCAAGCTCCTTAATCCAATTTGAAATTTGGTGATGCAATTTAATATGTATTTTTATGAAACTCTATATTAATTAATTTTTTCTCAATTATGTAGAAATCAGATTAAAGTCAGATTGCAGCGAGTTGGGCTTGAACGCGGGCTAGATTGATTAGAATGCATGTACATTATCCACTCAACCAACCTGACTGAATATGTTCTTAACATATTTAAAACAATGAGAACTAAACATATCCTTAAGCATGAGGATAAGTAGAATATCGAACCTAGAATCTAGTAAAAAATATTCAATTTACTTATGGTGAGCAGCAACTAGATCGATTGAACTTTTATAATGAGTAGGTACTCGTACTAGTATCATTGATTGAAATGTGAATAAACAAAAAACAAAAAATATATATTTATTGATTAGCTATTTATCTCCCTAGAAAATTTTCTACTGGCACTCTTGTGTTTTAGAATAAACTATATAAATCCAAATTTAAAAGCACTTCTTTCTTCTATCGGTATTTTTCTCCAAATATAAATTAATTATTCTGTAGTACCTAATGATTTTTTTTAGATATATTCGATCATATTCATATCATTCATATATGTTAAATTAATTAAATTTTATTATATATTAAAATTTTAAAATGTTTTTTTTATTATTATTTTTCCTTACCTTTATTCTTGAATTTTATTTAATCTAGTTTAGAAGAATTGATATGAAGAACAAAAACGGCGCTTACCTGAAAAAAAAATATATTTGTTAATATTACCTAATAGTATAAAATTCTACTTTATATTACTACTTAACTATTTTAAAATTATTGTTTGTCTATGTGTAAGCTTGATACTGAATAATTTTTTTTTTAATTAAATTTTTTGTGGCTACTTTTTTTCCTTTTAGCTTCAAAGGTAAGTAACTTGAAGTTAAGAGAAAATAATAGTCACCCAAGTTTTAGACTTTTTTTAAATTTAATTTTAACATTGTAGTTTTATTGTATTTCAGTGTATGTAATTAAATTAAAAGGCAGATTATGGTCGTTTAAATTTTTAGTAATACCAGTACTTCAACTTTGAAGACCTCACAAAATGTTAGAGATATCAAAATAAATAATCTAATAAATCGTTTAAACGCTTCGTTAGAAACCATTTTAAATTTTTATTTATTTTTTTCAGTTGATAATTTCTTTGGACATTTAGGGAGAAAATATTGTAAGTAGGCCACTGGCTTCACGTCAGTGATTGAAATTAAAAAAAAAATATTCTTTTTTTAACGCATATTTGAAGTCATTTTTTATTTATTAAGAAATGTGAGTATCAATCGTAATAGTATTAAGTGAACTAAATGAACTTTTCTAGTTTCCTTCCATTCTGTAATAGATACTCTTAGAATAAATATACAGACATCCTATTTTTCATAATTTTACGTTTACTAGTATGGAAATCTGGTTAGGTACGAAAATCGTAAAAAAATGGGTAGTCTGTATTTTTATACACCATCATTTTCAAGATTGATAAGAGTTTCTCTATTTTATCTACTATTGTGAACATAAATTCTATTATTTAGAAAAGAACAAAACCTTATTTTTACATTCAACTAGAAAATTGCATTTATTAAATCTTTCTATATTTTCTGTGAGCTGCGGCTTATATATGAAAGATGTTTATATGAAGGGAACGAAGAGTCTTAATATAAAATCAATATAAACTAAGGGGGCAATCGATGAATTGGTCCTCTGAATCCCTTACGATTCAATTTTGATCATGTGCAAAGGAAATGCATCATATTTATAAAATTAATATAAATAAAGGGTGTTGCTAGCTTCTTGACCAGTAAGCCTTTCTTTTCATAAGGATATTTACGTAAATAGGAAAAATAAGTTTATATAAAATTAAGAGAGGGCCACCTGCAATCACGATGTCTCTTTTAATGAAATTATTAATAAGAAGGCGAGAGACGGGCACCTTTTTTTTTTTATTAGGTGACCAGAGGCCATTCTCTTTAAATTACATAAAAAAATATATAAAACAAATTTACAATAAAACTCAAAAAACAAAAAGGAATTACAAAATACAATTAAAAAATTCGAAATTAATAGATTATTCATAATTCTTACATACATATATAAATATGTTTAAAAAAAAAAGAGACGGGCTACCAGCATGTGTTGGAGAGAGAATCACTTGATGAATTTACCCTTCAGCTAAGTAATTTGTAAAATCACACATCAAGTTGTACTTTTAATTATTTTATGAATAAATCACTTTTAAGCCTGGCAAATCTTCAACTTTACTTCCAAGTTGTCCGTAATGGCAGCAACAATTGACAAAATCTTTACACCCTACACCGGCACCGTCAACACTACACTATCAAGCATGTGATAAAATTTGCTCTGATGAGTTAAAATCAATACTCCCTCCAAAGCCTGTTTGTGCGTGCCAAGAGATTCACTAATCTCCAACGTGATTAAATTCTTTCAGTATTCTCGATGAACTGAAACATTTCCACGGTCTCGGTATTTCCACGCACATGTAAACTTTTATCCTTCAAGACCCGGATTCACATACACATTCGTATCCACCTTTTTGGTTGATAAGTAGGTACGATCACTTTATCCTTCTCATTGGTAATGCAAGGGTCTTTCAAGATCTAGTTCAGTGTTTCTCAACCTGTGTGCCGCGAGGATTTTTGACAAATAATTAAAATTGTATGGGTTTTGTAACTTTGAAATAGTATTTGTAATTACTTGAATTTTTTTGTATCATTCAACTTTTAAATTTTTTTTTATATTCAGGTGTGCCTCAAATGATTCGAGATATTTTTAGTGTGCCGTCAACCAAAAAAGGTTTAGAAACCCTGCTCTAGCTTTAAAAGTTTCTAAGTACCAAGCTCAACCAACCAGTCAAATATTAAATAAAACTTTATAAAAAAATACAAATCTTCTATAAAAACAATCCAGAACACGTTTATTTTATTTTACCATCAATAACAGTTTTTTCTTTTCTATAGGCGAAAAAATAAAATTTTCTCTTTTGCCTTTTTGAACCGAAACTTTTAAAGCTAGAGCAACCTTAAGACTAAAAATATCAAATATCTAACTTGACAGCTTTTAGCATAGAATCCTCTAATAAATTTAATTTTGATATTAACTAAACATGATGAACAGAAAAGGATGATTTATATTTATTATGTACCTATACTAACGTAAATTGGCTGATTCATATGTTGTTCAATTTAATTGTGGCAGTTCTATTACTGTTTCTGTTCTATTCTAAATATTAAACTAAAGGGCAAGCAACACAACATATTCGGTTTCTATTTACACGAAAAATCCCTTTCAATAATAGGTTAGTCTCGAAATAGCTCTCCTTTTATATATAGTAGTTAATAATGGATCACGCGATTTCCGAGTTGGCAAATAATTTCCAAGCTAATATTATTATTAGTATTATCTTAGTACATATTTGTTTCATGGTGATTCAGTATATTAATTAATGATAATTAAAAGAAAGTAAATAAAATACAAATTTACAATATTCTTTTAGTCAAGTTTATTACTTTAATGATCAAATTAAAAATTTGTAATTTTTTTTATAAAGTAATTAAGTATCCGATGTTAAGGATTTTCAGTGTCTTGGCGTCCCAAGGGGAACTAACCAATCAAAAAGCCTGCACGTGGAACCAATTCTCATGAAATCAAAATCCTCAACATGTTTTCACGACAACTCCTAAGACAAAATTAATTGACTCTTGAACATCCAGTAAAAAATATAAAATAAAATTTTTTTGAACATTTCGATTTTTTTTAATGATAAACGATAATAAATTTCTATTGCCTATCAGCCTATCACCATAACTTCTTTATTTAATATCAACTATTTTTTTCAACTTGGGAAAATTGTACCTACTCCTAGCAATTTTTTAAGGCGATATTTCTATTTTTTTATGATCTATAAGCTTAAACTAATATACCTACATTAGTAGAATTCTTCGTTTCACTATACTGTAAAAAATCAACTAAAAATTATTATTTCAAAACTCATTCAAATTTCTTAAGTATAAGTATAAATTTCTTATTCTTATTCTTCTTTTCACTCTTACATTATCAAAAGAAAACTCTTCTCAATTGTAAGTACCTATATGAATATTTGAACAATCAAGAATATTTGAAATTTTAATTATAATTAAAATATGTTTATAAACATAATTTAAAATAAACTACAAAAATCCTGGACACATTTTTATTGTAATTTTTAGTTAAAACAGCCCACAATTTTATTTTTGGTCAGCTGATGCCAAAATTATTTTCTAACAAAATCACCTAAGTATCTACTTGATAAATTAGAAGAGAAATAAAAATGACGGATTGGACCACTAAGTATATTTTTTTTTGAACTCCTGATGATGGGCTAATAACCCGAAGTATATATCGAGTGAATCAAACTCCAAAAAAACATACATTTGTTTTAATATTTCCTTTTGTGAAACCTAACCTAGAAAATTCTTCTCATAAGTTACTTATAATGTTTCACCTAGAACCGACACCTAAATCCTTAAAAATCACTAAGTATATGTCTATTTGTATCAAGCAGAGGACAAGCTCATTGATTTTTATCTTTATTTATTTATTTATTTACCTATATTTTTAAATTGAATCTTAAGCAATTAATCATAGTCAATTCTAATTTTTTAGATGTGTAGGTACATTAATATTACCTATGTATCTATTTTACAATCTTTTTACCACACGTTTTGAAGCTAACAAATAAACAAAAAATTGCCACCAGAATGAATTTTCTAGGATATTCTGTTGTCATGTTATCAAGTATTAATATATATCCACCCCCTTTAGTATTAAAATAATAAGTACCTACCTGGAACACGGAGCGATTCTAGGTAATACATTTGTTTGTTTTTGATTTAATCATCCATTTATTTTATTTTGATTCAACCACCTGTTAATAATTATTTTCATTAAAAAATTTAACAAAATTTTTTCCCCAAAAGTTAGACCTGGTATTAAATCGATTCTTCCATGTCTTCAGCAATTGTTAGCTATAATAATCGAAAAGTCAAAAATTTAATACCAATTGAATTCAATATAATCGGAATTAGTAGTTTTCTTTATCTATGTGCTAGCCTTTCCATCAATTCAGCATTAAATTCTACCTCTCCATCTCTACCTTTAATTATTTTTTTTTAATAAATGACAATTTTTGAACCAGCTATCTATCTAATTAGTTAATTTGTCTAATTTTAAAATATAATAATATTTGTAATGATTTATTAGTGGGGTTTAAAATATAAAAACCAATTAATTATTAAAAGGAAATTGAATAAAAATGTAATTATACCTTTTTATCGAGAAAACCACATGTGAATAATTATTTCAATTGACAAAAAACCCATCAAAAACAAGTTAGCCGTAGATGAGACCGTGACAGATCGGATTGTCATCCCAAAAATTCCCTAACCCGTGAATTTCATCCAAATCGTTAGAGCAGTTTTCGAGAACCCGATTCTATATATATGAAAGAATTGCTCGTTTAATATAATAAGATAAGATAATAATTATAATTATAATAATAAATATTTTAATTAACTAAAAAAAAAATATTTTCTAATTTAATTAAATTCAATTTCTTTTCTTTTCTTTTTTTTAATAAATTTTATTAAAGCAATTATTTTACATTAATTAATGTATACATTGTATTTTAGCTTCGACTTCGGAGATTACTTCTCCACCATCGACTGTCCTTGATCATATTTTTAGTCCTTGTTTTTAATAAGAAGAAAAAACTAATTAAATAAAAAACCTCTTTTCTGATAATTATTTCAATTCCATCATCCCAATCTTCTCCTTCAAAAATTCAATTTCTTTTTTTTTTTTTTTTTTTTTTAAATTTTATTAAATACATGAATTAATGTATACATTGTATTTTTTGCTTCGATTCCGGAGATTACTTCTCCACCATCGAGTGTCCTTATTCATCTTTAGTCCTTGTTTTTAATAAGAGGAAAAATCTAATTAGATAAAAAACCTCTTTTCCGATAATTATTTCAATTCCATTATTCCCCAATCAAGTCGATTGGTTTTAATTACTCTCCTCAATCCCTCTCCACCATTCAATCAATTCAATTTCTTAATTAGATATTTTTCATATATAATATTTGTATTTAAATATTAGTGGATTTTAAAAATAAATAAAATGATCAATTACCTAATAAAAACTCTTATTAATTTATTTATGCCTATATCCTTAGACCAAGAAATATATAGACACGCCCTCTGCTACTCTCCACACAGAGTGAACTGAGGCCAACAGATGACGTCACGTTCTGGCATAAATATTTTGGTTATATTAATTTAATATTAATTTGCTATTATTGGAATCCAAAATAAATAATCTAAACTACGATAAATTTATCTCAATGTATAATAATTTCTATAGTGGCCATGCTATTTCTGGGTGTTCCTACCTACAGATGACGTCAAGTTCTTTAGGAGATGTTGGCCTCACCAAATCGACACCAGGGCGTGTCTATATATTTCATAGTCTAAGCCTATATCATAACAACGGTTTAATTACTTAATTAGTTCAAAATAAATATATTGGGTACGCTTGGTGGGCCAAAAGACTTTGATCCACCGTCGCAACTATCGCCCTGCCCCTAAATAAATGCAAGCCTTCCTGTGATTGGCTAATCCCCGGATGATTTTCTGTTTTCGTCTTTGTTTATGATTTCTTTCTTTAAGGTTAACATTAACACCCAGATATAAGAGTGTTTATGAAACGCCAATAAAAAAAGGGTGGAAAAAGGCAAGGCCACGTTTCAAAGGAGGCTGAACCCTTGTATTAAATCAGCCAATGAGATGACTTTTTTTAGTTAGTGTAGCTTATAGTGACAACACATAGACCTAAGCCCCGTCCATCCGCCATTATAAGTCTAATTTTAAATTGAAGAATATTTTTTTCTCTATATATATAATTGCGTCACGATGGGGGGAGCTAGCAAAATTTCAAAGGAGGCTGAATTCTTGTATTAAATTAGCCAATGAGATGCCTTTTAGTTAGTAGGTATAACTCGAGGGGTGAACCGCAATTGGAATTAGGTGTACACCGTTTTTGGAATTATTTGGAATTACTTTGGAATTCATTAGATAATATATTGTCATCTATTGTCTTCTACTTAGAAATGAAAGTGGAAGTGGAAGTAGGTGTACACGATTTTAGGTCGCGGTTCACCCTTCGGTGTAACTTATAGTGACGCACCACATAGACCTAAGCCCCGCCCATCCGCCATTATAAGTCTAATTTTAAATTGAAGAATATTTGTTTTCTCTATATATTTTGATTTTTTTCTCTATATATAAAATTGCGTCACCATGGAGGGAGTGGGGCTCCCTAAATTTATCTCGCTCATATAAAATTTTGGTCTTGCGCCGCCTCTGTTAATAATTTTTCCACATTTCGATATATGAATCACATCGCCACAAATCGATTTTATAAATGAAATAGGAATGAGAATTATTATTTACCAATTGTCATCAAGATAATTTTCCTAGAATAAATCAAAATACAATAATTAATTTATAAGAATATAATGTTCCAATACACGTCAAATTGAATATTATTTATGGTGGCTATATGCCATAAGGTGGGTCGAAAAAACTGAATTTTTTTTATTCGAAAACACTTTAGTGCGAAAAAGTGGCCTATTGTAATAAGAAGAAAAAAGGCATAAAAAATTAAAATCGCTGAACATTTTCCGCTCGCGCATCGAACTTTAAATTTATGAAAAATTGCAAAAATCACTATATTTTTGCAATTTTTTTCTATTAGTTAAAATTTTTAAAATGAACAGACTAGTTTTTAGAATTTTTCTAAGATGTTGCGAGAACGTAAAAAAGCATATTATTGATCAGAATTTAATTTATTTAGGAGTTAACCGATTTTAATTTTTTTATGCCGTTTTTCTTCTTATTACAATAGGCAACTTTTACGCACTAAAGTGTTTTTAAAAAAAATTCAGTTTTTTTGCACCACCTTAATATGCAATAAACTACCACACAGTTTTGTACTCTTTATGTTCCGGATAGAATATAAATACATTCAATTTTAAAATTAACCCTTAACTGGGCTCGTGAGTTCTGACAGATCCCATGCCATCTCTCTACCAAACAACATTATAAACTATTTATTTTGATTTTAAATTAGAAAATAATAACAATGTTTTTTTTAATGCAAGCCAGCCTGATTTGGCGACACATCCCCTTCGACTCAGTCCATAAAATCAAGGTGGGCGTCGGAGCTAATATTAATTATATAGTTTATATTATAAGAATTACATTATTTGTCAACTGTCTAACTTCTTTCAAAAAATTCAAATTTAATAAAGTCATATCTCAAATCCAAATAAAATCTTTCAATTTAATGAAAGGGTTTTGAAAAAATTGATTACAATCAGGGCTTAATTTAAGCGGGAACGGTCCGAAACTGAGTTACGATTCTTTTTTACTCAATCAAGAACTAGGTATGTTAAAGAACATAAATTATCGATAATTTTTTCAAACGTTCAGGTTCCTTTTTTTAGAAATTAAGCCCTGTTTACAATATTTGAAGACTAAAAAGTGTTTAATAAAAAAAAAACAAAAAAAAACAATATAAAAAATATCTTTTTTAAATGCTCTAAAAAGTATAAAATAATTTGTTTTCTGAGATGTCACAAAAAAAAATTCTATATTATCCTTAATACAGTATATGGTTATGATTCTGCATCCATGAGCAAATCCAACATATTTTGCATTGTAAAGTTCACTAAATTTATTTTTCCAATTTAAGATAAATTTTCCATTTTTAATAATATAGTATTTAATTGTATACATTTATTGTTGTACTCATGAATTTTTTAACGTCGATTTTATTCAATTTCATATTTTTTTTTTGGTTAAATATAAGTAAACATTAGAAAATTCAAAAAAAAAAACCACGCAAATTCGCTTTCTCGGCGCTAGGGATTTTTGGGCCCTAGAAACACCCTAAGATGCATCCTTTTTGAACCCAGGCTCCTTCTAATATCGTAATTTGCCATTCTTCTTATTTCAAACTGCATCGAGTAAACATCTCGAACAATATCGCACCACATTTTACGCTGGTATATTCATTCGACTATATATTTTTCGTCATAGTCAATCAATATTTAGTTTAGTAACTAAATAAAAGTAAGTTATAGTTTGAAATAAGCAAGAAATCAAAAAGTGGCCTGAAGGTATGTAAACGTTTTCTCTTTGTTGTGCTAATATATATTAAAGGTCTCTAATTAATAATAATCAATTTGTATTTGTTTCTTATTATTACTGAAGGTTTACTGAAAGTACAACCAATTCTCTGAAGGTTTACTGAAGGTTCTATGAAGGTTTACTGAAAGTACAACCAATTCTCTGAAAGTTTATTCAAGGTTCAACCAAGGTTCAACCAATTCTCTGAAAGGTTCCTAAAACAAAATACTGCAGGTTTATACACTGCTGCAGTTTTGGTACACCTAAGGTACCATCAAAAAGCATTTATTATCATTGGTTCTGAAACAAAAGAACACATATTCATCTCTCCAAGCGCAGATAATTCAGAGGCTGCCATTTTCCACGTCTGAAACCATTCATTTGTAATTAGACATAATAAATATATTATAGGTCTAAAAGTTTAAGTATATGTTCATAAATTGTATATATATCTAAATATATATACAATTTTAAGTTATTTTTCATAGTTTTATTTTATCTTTGTTTTTATTAACAACTCATTTTATTTACATTAAAAATATAGTTTTTGTTAAAGAGAAATGTATCTTTCATTTCTTTCCTATAGACATCCATCCTTAAAGATACTAATTTTGGGCTTAAGAGTTCGAACAGGTATATAAATGTTAAAGAACTTAGCGTCCCTATCGAAGATATAATTTGATATCGATTGTTTAGTGGAATAGATTTACAACCTATTTGCTGCGAGCCTTACAACCTCGTTGTTAAGCTAAACAATAGATATAAACCCGGTTTTTCGTTTTTCTCTATATCTTTCTCAAATTTGGAGAAAGTATATAAAAGTAAATTTAACTAAAATTTTACATCCCCCATATAATCATTTTTGCTCCTTGCGAGCCTCATACTTTTAATAAAAGACCATACTATAACCATTTTTAATTGAAAAATTATCAGATATGACTGAATAAAATATCACCTAAATAAAAAAAGATGAATGAAGACTATATAATTTAATAAAGTTTTTTCAGTTTTTAAAATTTTATTAGAAAAATTACTAAAATTGACCAAAGACAGTGTGTGAATTCCGTCCCCAATATAATTTTAGTATTTAATTTGACTCACGCCACCACTGCAATGGTCAAGAGAGAAACTATTGTCAGTTGGTGAGTTGGTTTGTTAATGGAAACCAGTGGTGTTAATTTTATTTAAATGATAACATAGAAAAATGACTTCATAAAGGTAAGTGATTTACTATGTCATTCATTAGTGTCATTTCCGTCTCTGTGATTATATATTTAAAAAAAACTTTCTAGTTTTGTTTTACTTTTAGTGAATTGTAACCAAAATTTTAGCCTTCTCTATTTTTAAGCCAGTCTCTGTCTACATTATCCGTTCAAAATTCTTTAATATCAATTCCGTCCCTTGATTGTCACACCTGAATGGAAAAAATTGAAAAATATTTTTTAATTCATGACCATTATTAGAAATTGGTCTGTACCTAGATATAGTTGAAACACAAAACTATATTATTATTGTTGGGATGGGATAAAGTTATATTTTCATATTTTTAGGTAAGCTTAGCAAACAGGATGTTGCTATTGAAGACATATGTATGGAGCATAGCCATGTACGGGTGTGAAACCTGGACAATTGGAAAAGCGGAGAGAAAGAGATTGGAGGCTTTCGAAATGTGGTGCTACAGAAGAATGATGAATATCAAATGGATGGATAAAATTACAAATGAAGAAGTTCTTGGAAGAATCGGAGAAAGAAGAACCTTGTGGAAGAGTCTGAAGAAGAGAAGAGGTCAGATGATGGGGCACACACTGAGACATGGGGGACTGCTTAGGGATATCTTGGAGGGGGAGGTGGGAAAGAAAAGGGGAAGGGGAAGAACCAGATTAGAATATTTCAACCAAATAATTGGGGATATGGGATGCCAGACATTTAGAGAGGTTAAACAGCTGGCGGGGGACAGAGTCGAGTGGAGACGGATTGTTGCATCAAACCAGTCTTAGGACTGTATACTCAATGATGATGATGATGATGAGGTAAAAAAATGCAAAATAAGTTGGATTTACTCCCATATATGTATCTTCATGAAGCGTATGTCTTAAAATAATCTTTGTGGACCCCAAAGCTTTTAAGTGACATCTCAGGAATATATAGGTATATATTATACTTATAAGTATGTTTTATTTTATTTTATTTTTAATTAAAAATTAAATAGTTTTCGTCATTTTCTAGCCTTAATGGAGTGTTTCAGAAAAATAGAAGGTAATACCTATAGTAGTTTATTGTGATTCAACAAATATTTGTATTTGTTTTTCTGGATATATATTCATCAAAATGTCTTTAAGGTAATCTAGTATACCTACACAGTACACGTATACAATAAATAAAAGAAAATAAATCGATCTTTTTTTATTTTTTTTTTTTTATTAAAACTCTTCTTTCCCTGGTTGACCTTAAAATGAATATTGGTTGAATAAGAAAAAACAGAAGGAAAAAATCCACGTGCCTAAATGATAATCATAAAATCAATTTTTCTCATAACAAATAGAAGATAATCTTAGGTTTCTCTCTCTCTTCTTCCTGGCACAATTAAACTCCTAATCAGATGGAGAAACAAACTTTAGTTGGCCATTTTATTAATTATTTTATTGTGTAAAAAACATTTCATTTATTATTAAAATAAAAAGAGATTTTAAATTAACACAATAAAGACTTAAATCATTAAATTTGCAACTATATTTAAATTCCTCATATAATCATCAAAAATAAATTTTTCATAAATTTAGTGTAAAGTATTTTTACTTTAGTGTGCTAAACAATTATAACATAATCTTAGTGAATTTGCCTCCACCTTTTCCATATCGATTTCAGCTGCGACCCCTTTACGAAAATCCTATTAAAATAACTATAAATAAGCTGACGTGTTCTGATGTGGCCATCCACTTGACTTTACCATACAACCTGTCCCCTAAAATTACTTATAATCATGTAGGGGGGTTAGTTTTTACATTTTTATACTTCTGGGGTCCCACTGATTATGTATACAAAATTTGGTTGAGTTTGGTAAATGGCCAAGATTTTCATTTTTTGACCCTCCCTCTCCTCCCCCCCATTCTGGGCGGTTAGTATTTGCATTTTTAGACTCCTGGGGGTCCACTGATTATGTACACAAAATTTGGTTGAGTTTGCTCAAATGGCCTAGATTTTTAATATTTAAACCCCCTCCATCCCCCTTAATTTTGGGTCGATATGCACCAAAATATAATCAGCTCTTAATCTCAATGGACCAAAGCTAGGTGTGAAATTTGGTTTCGATATTCACACTAGTTTTTGAGCTAGCTCGCCCACAAAAATTTGGTAACGCACGGACTATCTAACAGACAGACTAACAGACATTTTGACAAAATAATTATTATCTCAAAAAATATAATTTTTTTGATGTTCACTTATTAGATCTTTTTTGTAGATCGAAATGTTATGGTTTCGCTCAATATTTGCTAAGGACAAGAAGAATTGGGTTTATTTAACAACCTTCAGAGAGATCACGCCGTCGTCGCCGATTAATATTAAGTATAGATAGACCGACTATAACAGTAGAGTTTACACTATGTATTTGCATCAAGCAGAAGACATACTTTTTTTTTGATTTACTCTTAAAAATGCGCAGTAGCAGTAGTACCCAGGTAGATCAAAAAAACATCCGATTCCCTACTCATCTATGCTATTAATACCTCTAGGTGAAATATCTACTTGAATCAAACACTTCATGAAAAATGGGTCGTGGGCTCTTGGACTATTAGAAAGGTAGAAATGCAAAAACTGGGTGTGGGGATGTGGGAAGTACAGGAGGTGGGGTGCAGTTGTGGGGGAGCCGGGGGTGGGAGGCGTGGTTGGGGTGGGTGGGGCGGAGTGGGGGTGCAGTGATGGGGGCGAGGTGTGTGGTTTCGGGAGGAGGGGGTCAGAGGTTACCGTGCATTGCTCGGTGGCTCCAGGTTCTTAAATATTAAATACTACACTTCTTTTGACTTAACTGGGGCGAAAGGACCTCCTTAAATCACCTGTTTTTAAGCAATTCAATTACATGCAAATCTTTTGCTATTTTCTTGTTTATTTTTAATTTTTTTTTTAACTGAAAAACATATATTTCGTAGATGGAGGCATTTTGATGCTTTTTAATATTAAAATTTATTTCCGATTAAAAATTTCCATATAAATATACTAAAGTTTATAAAAACAATCGAAACTATATGTTATTGGAATAAAAAAAATGTGAGCTTTGTATGTATATATGCATTCAACTATGCAGGGGGTAAAAGGCGGGTGGTCTGATGGCATTCTGTCTTGTGCCATCTGGCAAATAGGCCGTTAGAGACACACGGCATCGACCTCCCTCCTCCACCACACCCATGATATGTCTTCACATTCAAAGACTCCAATATCTATTGGCCTATATCTATAGAATATCATTTCAACTTTAGAAAAGATTGATTTTGTCATAAGAATGGAGAGAGATGTCACAACGACGACATCATCATTCATTCATTTCTTATTCATATATACATTATATTAGAAATAATTTTGAGATTTGATTTTATTGAGCCGAAGCTTTTGTTTTTTAATAAAACATTCGAGTGGGTGGGTTCTATAGTATATACTTCACGTCTACTTTCTCGGTTAATAAATAAAGACAAAGTTTGTCTTAAGAGAATTACATCACTTGAAAAAATAACTTGGTTTATTTAGTACACACTACATGACTTTCACGAGGATACATTAATAACAAACTAAAAGTAAAATTAAATTATCAAAAGCAATATTAAAAGTGAAGTTAATTAAAAAGTTTCAAAGGTAAATTTATTCATTTTGATCTTGAAAGAGATTAAAAAAAATATCATGAAGAGAAAAAAGAGGTTGTCCTCTGCTTGATGAAAATAAACATACCTACACACATATACCATATATTAAATATAGAAATGTATATATAGTAGGGTGGTCCTTGTTTTGGCTATTTTCGAATTTTTACACTGACTTGGGCTCGTATGGTTCTAAATAAATAAAAAAAAAATATCCCCCAAGTTTCAAGTCTCTATCTCAATTATAACCTGTGCCCCCAGGGATGTAAGTTTCTCATCTAAATAACATGGGGTTTTTGACATTGAAAGATCAATTTTTTTATTTCGGCCAAAGTAATGGTTCAAAAAATTTGAAACCCTATAGACTTATATCCTTATAATAGTAGCAGTAGTATTCCTCCGAATTTTTACAGATGTTTAACTATTATAATTTTGGAGTCTATAACTTAGTAACACTAATATATAGCAGTATTTTATCTAGCTGTAACTCTGAAATTATAATAGCTAAAAATCTGTAATAATTCTGATGGATAGCTATTATTATATGGATAAAGCTTATAGAGTTTCAATTTTTTGAACCATTACTTTGGCCGGAATGAAAAATTGATATTTTAATGCCCAAAACCCCATGTTATTTAGATGAGAAACTTGCATCGCTGGGGGCACAGGTTATTGAGATAGAAACTTGAAATTTGAGGAATATTTTTTTATTTATTTCGAACCATATGAGTCCTTGTCAGCATGAAAATTCGAAAATACCCCAAATAAGGACCACCCTAATATATATACATATCTATATTTAATATAGGTATATGTGTGTATCCGTGGCGTACGGTCTGACGGATGCTATGGACAAGGGCAGATCCAGGGGGGGCGACAACCCCCCCCCCATAGAGGCCCGTGCCTGGCAAAAAAATTTGTAAAATAAAAAAACATTTTTTTTTTTTTTAAATTTGAAAATTGAAAATAAGGGGGTCGGCGTCTCCGACCCCCCCCACCCCCACCCCCCGCTTGGACAATTCGATCGCGACACACTTCCGAGATAAAAAGTATATCTTATATACATCGGGCACCTTAATACATTCTCCCCCCTCCCCCCCCATGAAAAATTCCTGGATCCGCATTTGGCTATGGATGCGGCGCATCCCTATAATTTCAAACATTTACAGTATTTTCATAAATATATAAGATCGACTTCAAATTTTAAAAGGATATTTCAATTTTCAAATTATTATCCGTTATTTCAAATATTTCTACAAAAACAATTTTATGTTTTGAAAAGTATATTGGTTCTTAAAAAGAAATAAAATTGTTTCATAATTTCAAGGGACAATTAAAATCGATTAAAATGAATGATTTTTCAGAAAAGATGGCGGAAGAAGGTTTGAAGTTCCTGCCTGGATCTTCCAGTTCAAGCATGTCAAAGAAAAGTCTAGACGAGTTTTAGTCGAATTAAAATTGTTCTTGCTGATGAACTATTAAAATAGTAATCATACAAAAAAGGAATAAATAAAGATGATTCGAGAATTTCTCGACTAATCCATTTCTAAGAACTTTCAATATATAAGATCAGAAATAATTGAGAATGCTAGAGACAAGTCATAGCTTGCTTATAGCAATAGAATTATGAGAAATTTAAAATTTTCTTAAAGGACAGGCAGGATTCATTGTGTAGTTAAAGTCACAAGATTTAATTTCTGACTGCTACCCTCATTCACACAAAGCAGTATCCGTTTGGGGCGAAGGTTCCAAAATATATTTTTAAAAAATCTAATGTTAAATTTGAAAAATAACGAAAATGATGCCGTATTCGATAAAAAAAGAAGGAAATATCTTGTATGTTCCCTCATTGACCCCTTTTAAACGCTAAAGAAAGAAGAACAATCATTCCGAAACGTGGTTTTTTTAGTGTGGAATCCAATAAATCTTTTTGATTTGAGAGAATTTTTAATTATGGCTTCCATCACTTATCAATTAAATTTTCTATCAGTCCGTCTCTCTCAAAAGAGAAAATTTCTTCTAATATAGTATATATTATAATAAGCTGCATCCTTGTATTTTGTGCTTATAATCATAATTGATCGCCCATGAAGCTATGAAGCTAAATTACCTGAAATCTAAGAAGTTATATGATGAAGATATAGAACAGAGGTGGCCACAACGTGGCTCACGAGCCGCATGTGGATCTTAAGTCAATCTCGTGCGGCTCTTGAACCCTCTTGAATAATACTGATTTTAAAAAAGTACAGGGTGGCGCATAAAGATCTACCACATTTTGATTAGCTATAAAAAAATTAAAAAAATTAACACGAAAGAAACTGAATATATTTTTGAAAAGAACATAAAATATATTTGTTTTTTTAAACATTATCAGACAAAAAAAGGGGGGGTCAAAAATGAAAATTCTAGCCCTTTCGACCAAACTCAACCAAATTTTGTATACATATTCTGTGGGCCCCAAAAAGTCTAGAAATTCAAAAACTAACCACCCAAAATGGGGGAGGGTCAAAAATGAAAATTCTAGCCCTTTCGACCAAGCTATCTATACAAAATTTGGTTAGTTTCTGCATGTCTAGCCTTCTGGGGATCCACAGAATATGTATACAAAATTTGGTTGAGTTTGGTCAAAAGGGCTAGAATTTTTCCTCCCCCTCCCCTTTTTTTGTCTGATAATATTTAAAATACATTTAAAAAAATTTCATTTATTTTCTTTTCAAAAATATATTTAGTTTTTTCTAGTTAAATGTTTTTATTTTTTTATATCTCTTCAAAATCTGGTAGATCTTTATGCCCCACCCTGTATAATAATTAAATCAAAAAAATAATAATACAAAAATTTAATTAATTTATAATATTATAAGTAGAGAAAAAATATATATGTTACTTCATTTATATTTTATAAAATAAAAAATGTTTCTTTTTGTTTAATAAAACATTAATTATTAATCTCCAAACAATGTGACTCCTTTTGAAACAATTTTATAAATTTTCGGCTCCCAAAGTTAAGGTTAGTGGCCACCCCTGATATAGAACTTGCTTTCTAAGACTTTAAGGTAGTTGTATCACCAAATGTATTTTCTTAGGATTTTTTTGAAGTTTAGAAAGCTTATTATTTAAATAATTCTGCATCGATTGGTGGCAAAACGAAATTTATGAACAATATAGATCCGGAGATATTAAATTCCAAAGATAGAGTTTTTCAGATTCTTATATATTGCACTATACGGGATTTCGGAAAGTTTACATACATATTTAAATATAATTAAGAAACCCTTCTTACCATTGTTATAAAAAACTAAAGCAACATTAAAGAATAACTAATACATTTTTTAAGAACATTTTATTTCATAGTTACAACACAGTTTCTGGGATAATAATGAAGCGCCTGAAGCACCGAGCGATGATTTTTGATTTTTTTTTTGATGATTTTTTGCCTCTAAATAGAATAAGTTTCAAATTTCAAGGCTCTGCGACTTCTCGAAAACGATATATGAATGATTAAAATATTTATTTTACGACCCCTTACATTATTTCATTCATACACAAGGGCGGATCCAGTAATTTTTATGGGGGGGGGGAGAATTTATATAAGGTGCCCGATGTATATAAGATCTACTTTTTATCTCGAAAGTGTGTCGCGATCGAATTGTCTTGTCCAAGCGGGGGGGGGGGGGGGGGGGGAGTCAGAGACGCCCCCCCCACACACATAGAACTTTATTTTCAATTTTAAAATTTTTAAAATAGATAAATGTTGTTTTTTTTACAAATTTTTTGCCAGGCGCGGGCCTCTATGGAGGGGCGGCCGCCCCCCCTGGATCCGCCCTTGATCATACACGACTAATAACTCATGATATTTGATAAGTACCTACACCAATTTAAAAAAAAGCGTTAGTGCCGTTTTTGAGGAAATAAAAATATTAAAAAAAAATCTTTCATATAAATGTCCACTTACAGTTTTCCGATTTAAACCAAAAGCTTGCTATAGGTACTCCTTCTAGCCTATATCAAGCTTAAGTTTAGAATTTCTTATCTCTGAGATTTATGGTTGCGAAACGCAGGAGGGGTACATTCTTACGTACGTAAGTAAACATCAACTTCCGGTACTTCCATTATTTAGTCAAAATCTTGTGGTACTTCTTGTAGCTTCTAGATAGCTTGAGTTTCAAATTTCAAGGCTCTTAGACTTACTGAAGACGAGAAATGAACGATTAAAATATTTATTTTACGATATAACTAATTTACACCCCCTTCCTTTATTTTAATCGGATTAAAATTTATACACGACTTTCGAGATCCATAGGGGCTACATCTTTACTGGTGCACCCCTTCTTGCATTCGATTGCATTAAAAAAAAAAAAAATAACTCATGAGACTTGATAAGTACAATAATTTTTAGCGAAATCGTTAGAGCAGTATTCGAGAAACCGATTCTATATATATATATATATATAACACAAGAATTGCTCGTTTAATATGATAAAATAAGATAAGATAAATAATGAAAAATTTACACTAAAAATAAGCGAGCAACAACGCATTTATTTAACCTAAAAAAGTGAGCTAACTTTAGTAATTTTTTTGACGTTTTTTCGGTTCAGCCATTGTCGCAACAGCTTTCAATCGCTTATTAAAAACTTTTTGTTTTATAAATCTCCCTTTATAATGTATTTTATCTGACATTTCTATGATAAAATATATACAAGCTCGGACAGTGTGGCCAGATTTGTCAAACGAGCACGGGATTGGCTACAAGTGGTACATAAACAGCAAAAAGTTTTGGGCTTATGAATTATGAATCCTTATTGCCTTTACTATATACTCTAGCATTAACTTTTTTGCTACTATTGTTGCGAAACAACTACCTTAAGTGCTCTAGTTATCGTGGGTATCAGAATTCAGGCATACAAATATCCTGAAATACATAATGGATGTTTTCTCTTCCCGGTGCGTACCCCATTATATATATTTTGCAGAAGAGACATATTTGAAATTACTTTATTTCTTAGTAATTAAAAATACTGGTACTTTCGACAAAATACATTTTGTCGAGTTATACTAATTTTAAAAGGTTTTAAAAGTTATTACAGTTGAAAAGTTTGCAATGTAAATGTTAATTGAAAAATAAAATAAATTATAAAACCAAATATATATATATATATATATAAATATTTGAAGCTTTTTTTTATTTGATCGTTCATCAAACTTGATGTCATAACATATTTCTTTTTTAAGACAAAATTATTCCCATCACATCAAAATATAAAAGAGAGTCATTATCAGATATTAAACTTTACAAATTTGATTTAAAATCCAATTATAATATCTCTCAAATAATAGCAGCGACAGAGTAATTAACCAAATTTGATTATCATTTTAATTATAATTAAATAAATAAAAATCATTAGAAAGTATAGATATACATTACTTGATCTAATCGTATTTAAATTTATTCAAGATTTCTTACTTTTATCCGAAAACAACCCGGGAGAGAAATTTCAAGTTTATTAAATTTTAATTATGATTTATCTTCTTTCAAATTTTGACGGTTCGAGGACTGCTAAATTTAATATGTTAGAAGAACAATAGCCCAATAAATAAACAGGATAAGAGAAAGGAGGAATTTATTAATAAACTTTGATAGTAAATTTTATATTATGAAAAAATCTGTTCATCATTTTCAATAAAGTCTAGCCTAGGATCTGATGATTAAAAAGTTAGAATAAGTAAAAAGACACAAATAATTCAATTAAAAAAAATAGATATTAATTAGGCGTCATTTAACTATATACACAATTTTATTTAGTTAATGTGTTAAAAAATATATTCCTATTATGATCATCGAACTAAGCCAACCAAAGTTATTGGTTGGAAGAGTGTTTCTCAATCTTTTTTGGCTGACGGCATACTAAAAATATCTAGAATCACACCTGAATATAAAAAATGAAGTAATTACAAATACTATTTCAAAGTTACAAAACTTATGCAATTTTAATTACTTGTCAAAAATGCTCGGGGTAGACAGGGTTGAGAAACACTGGCTTAGAGAGAAAATCTAAACAGTTCTCTGAATTGAAAATATAAAAATTTTGCTACAGAACAGCTTTCTAAGACGATTTGTTTTTGTGAATTTAATTTTTCTATTGAATGATAAAAATGAAGAAAAAAGTAAAACTTTTTCACGACCCATTTAGAACAAGTATTTTTTTCACATTAAATATTTGCTCTCTCTCTAACAAGTATAATTTTGATCCAAGATCAAAAGGCCATTCCTAGAATAATAGAAATTATAAATTGAATTTTTAATAGTCTGTACAGGTCTTGACTTGCATTTCCTTCATTATAAAGGGAAAAGTAAGATAATTCTATCCACATCCTTTTTAGTCATTTTCCTCGATTGGATTCTAATGAAAGAATCGCCCCCACCCCCCACCCGCACATTTATTAATTAAGAAAAAAGTAAAAAAATTTCCAAGACTCGGGTCGCTAGATATGCCGAAGTACTTAATTAATAATAAACTTAAATATAAATTGTTTATTTATGGCTATATTATGACTTCGCATTAAAATCTAAATAAAATTCTTTCTTTTTGCATTTTTGAACCGGAACTATGAAAGCTAGAGCAATATTTCTTAATCTTTTTTGGTTGACGGCACACTAAAAATATTTATAATAATTTGGGGTACACCTGAATATAAAAAAATGTAAAAGTTGTATGATAAAATAAGAAGACGTGTTCTGTTGTGGCCATACACTTGACTTTACCATACAACCTCGTCCCTAAAATTATTTATAATCATGTAGGGAGGGAGGGGGGTTAGATTTTTGCATTTTTATACTTCTGGGGTCCCACTGATTATGTATACAAAATTTGTTTGAGTTTGGTAAATGGGCAAGATTTTCATTTTTTGACCCTAGCCTCCCCATTTTGGGCGGTTAGTTTTTGCATTTTTAGACTTCTGGGGGTCCACTGATTATATATACAAAATTTGGTTGAGTTTGGTAAATGGGCAAGATTTTCATTTTTTGACCCTAGCCTCCCCCATTTTGGGCGGTTAGTTTTTGCATTTTTAGACTTCTGGGTGTCCACTGATTATATATACAAAATTGGGTTGAGTTTGCTCAAACGGACTAGATTTTTAATTTTTAACACCCCCCTCCACCCCCCTTAATTTTGGGTCGATATGCACCAAAATCCAATCAGCTCTTAATCTCAATGTACCAAAACAACGTGTGAAATTTGGTTTCGATATTCAAACTATTTTTTGAGCTAGCTGGTCCAAAAAATTTGGTAACGCACAGACTAACAACCAGGCAAACTAACTGACATTTTGACAAAACAATTATTATCTCGAAAAATATAATTTTTTCGATGTTCACTTTTAGAGATTTTTTGTAGAGCGAAATGCCATGGTTTCGCTCAATTTTTTTTAATCAAAATAGTTTCAGCCGTTTTTGAGATATTTTGAAAAAAATAAGGAAAAAAACACTTTTTTCATGCACGATTACCATACCCTGTATGGTAAAGTAAAAAAAAATCAAGTAATTACAAATACTATTTCAAAGTTACAAAAACCCATGCAATTTTAATTATTTGTCAAAAAGCTTCGCGGCACATTTAACAATATCTCGCGGAACAATGGTGTGCCGCGGTACACAGGATTGAGAAACACTGCATTAGATGATCTTCTAGTAACTCCGTTTATTGAGAAATTTCAAACTTCTTAAAACCCCTATCTATTTTTACAGCTTATAAATGCTTAAACCTTGATCCCATGCGTCCGACATCGGACGAATCGTTGATCCGAAACGAAACTTGTTTGTCCATAGATTTTGGCGGGAAATTGACCTACAAAATTCTTACCTCTTTCCATAGGTCCCAACATGACACCAAATATTTTAAAATCAATCTAAACTTGACTATATTTTTAACCTCACTTTCTAACAGATCAGATATTTAATATTTATTTCGAATGACAATCATGACTAGCAGTAGTAATATTAAATTGGAAAGTTTCTTTTTGCCGAGAGTAGCAGAATTTTATAAATTGAAGGAGTCAATAAAAGAGTGTGTCTTCTGCTGGAATTATAAATTTTTAATCTATTTATAACGAGACTATAGTTTCGAGAACTTTGCCCTCTTCATCAGTCTATTACAATTGATTCACAGAGATTACTGTAAGTAAATCAATTGTAATAGACTGATGAAGAGGGCAAAGTTCTCGAAACTATAGTCTCGTTATAAATAAATTAAAATTTTTATAATTCCAACAAAAGACACACTCTTTTATTGTCTCCTTCAATCGATAATATATTAATAATATAATTTAATAATAATATAAGCGCTCACAAATCGTCAATAGAAGTAGACTTTAAATTTCAAAGGCTATCACAAGAGATTGGAATTTACTAGATCCGAGATGGAGTTCGATATCGGATCTAGTAGATGACAACCCCTTGTGATTTTCTTTACTATTAATAATAATACAAAATAAAAAATATATTTACTTAGGAGCTGACCAAAGGGGCATTGTTTCCGAGATCATACAAAATAAATAAATAAATAATAAATTTATAAAATTACAAATTTGACAAATTTTGAATATATACTATTTCTGCCAACTTTGTCAAAAAAATAATAGAATTTTATCAGATAGAAAAAAATGTTATCTTATAATACATTCGAATGCATTTTTTTATTTCAAGAAAAAAGTAATCCGGATAGAATGTTTTATCGTCGGTTTTCGGGTTCATGTAAACTTAGCTTTATAGCTCACTCGATTCCTTGGTCGCATCTCCACCCTTATGAAATCAACCCTCCCCTCCCTTTCTTTTCCTCTCCCCAAAGCCTAATTTTTACGAAACATGAGATTTTAAAACACTCAACAACAATCCTAGTCCGAAAATCGGAAACAAATCCAATAAAGACATTTGCCAATTCGATATCTCCATAGCCTCTGTCTTTTTTGGGACTTACGACCTACAATTATTCACTACCTGCATTCAGGTACTTTTGACATCAATTCAATCCTTGAAATCTTCCATTACTCTTTTCACATTAAATTTATTTATTTATTCATTTTTTCAACGGCTAAAAGCCTCAATTTACAAAATTATAAAATTATACACCAACAATACTCATTACATACATAACATCATATATTACATAATTATACATCAGCATTACATTAATTATTCATAAATAAGGGTAAGGTTTTTGAATAAAGCTGCTACCTTATTAATTTCAAAAGAAAATTCCTGAGGGTTAACCAATTTTTATGCTAACTCATTGTACCAATTACAGAGTCTAAAGCCAGGATTTCTTTCAGAATGTCTACTAGTAGGCATCTCTGGATAGAATGGTGTTATACTTCTTAATACATAATTAGGGCTATTTACAGGAAAGAGACCAGCAAGTTCTCTAGATTTCACTTGATGTTGACATAATTTTATACACATATATACAATCAGAGGCGATAATATATAAAAGAGTTGTTGAGTAGTTCACTTCATCTATTAAAAACAAGAATTTATCCCATTTGGAAGTTAATCTAAACTGATCTAAGAGAAGCAAGTATGATATGCTTTGGACCAGAAATTAAATTCTGGTCTTTCTCTCTCTGGAAGTGTACGTACATATTAGTGTTTAATGTTCATATAATTATTACTTCTACTGTACTTAGATGGTGTTGAGTTTTGAATGTAAATACTTTTTAGAAATGTGACTAATCAGACGAAAAAAATCAAAATTTTTAGAATAGCATGCACCATCCAACTGCAGTTTAGGAAATAATACCTAAATCTTAAAGCAAAATTATTTATTTAAGAAAGTTAGGTAATTGCACAAATAATAAATTTGAAAGTGTTCTACCTTGGATTTATATATTTCGAAATTTTTAACTAGTCACAATAGTAGTTGATTGATGTTAGACCTGAACTGGAACTATCAATCTAAAAATTGTTCATAGTTGTCATTGTCAGTTTCAATTAGCAACGAAATATCTGAACCAGATCTGAAAATATCAGATGAGAACTTGGTTCATGTTTGACTTTATATTATTTAGCTTTTAGTCATATATAGCTTAGAACTGATCAAAATAGCCAGGTAATTCTGATAAATATACCTACTTGATATTATCTGTTGAAACTTGTTCAATCCAACAATAATTAAATAAAAAATTAAAAATAAGATCTAAATGGACTACTTTCTCTTACAGATGATAGTTGTCGAGAAGTAATATGATATGTCGCTAACAATTATAGAGAGATAAATGGTCTTATGCTTAGATTAATAGGTAGTTACTGTACTTAAGATTATTCGAATTGTATTATTTTGAAATATAACTGTTTACGATACATAAATCAAGTTGCAAGTTTATGAAATTACAGATTCGCCAATCTATTCCACTATGAACAAGTATTTGGCAAAGTCAGTATTGATTTACCAGTAATAATATTTTTATTATCAAAGAAAACACAACATTGCAATGGCTAGTAAATGGATACTTTCCAATCTCTGTTTATATATGAATTCGATTCATATGAATAACTCTCATTACAATAATAATAATAATACAAATTTCAGAAATAGAGACATAAAAAGCACGTTTTTAATTGTATATTTTATCAATCAGGTTTCTATTCAAATGCTTGAACAAATAAAAATAATCTTCAAAATCATCATTCTGAGAACTATTTATTTTATCCATAGCGAAGTAATCGGTCTCGTGCCAAGCGAGATTTCAAAAGGTCCTCAGGTAAAGGCTACGGAACCCATGGTCTCAATCAAAGTCACAAATCGTAGTATCATTTAGGCTGAATTTTTCCAAAAATTACATGTGGTCTCGTCCAGAGCCCAAGAAGTGCGATTTTTCCTAGCATTTCCCTTCCCATTAACTTCGAAAATAGGTACTTAAGATATCAAATCCGATCATAATTTTCACTAATAAAGAGAGAATTAGGGAATTTGTGCAATTTTTTCATTAATTTAATTTTATCCATTTCTAAACGCCGATAAGTAAAAAAATCACCTAAAATTATAACCATGTTTATTTATGGACTTTTCGTTAATTCCTGACAACTATACAACAAGGCTAGCACCTATGTTCACTGAATGCCTACCCTAAGAGTTGCAGGCGTCGATTTATCTCATTAAAAAATCTCTTACTAGATTAATTTATCCAAATAATTCTATTAGATCTCTTATAGGCGAAGCAAAATGTAACACAGTTAATTTTTATATACGTGATTGTTAATCTGCCTATATTATGTAAATGTTTCCCAAAGTGTAGAAAAATTCAGAGCCAAGTTTATTTTTTAAATTTCTAATTAGTAGAGATTGTGGTGTTGGTGCAAGGTGAAACATCTTTAATAAAGATAAGAGTAAATAAATATTATATTTAATATTCATTCACTATGAGTTAAGGATTCTTGGTCACTTGTTTCACATTAAAATTAAAAAAATTAAAAAGATGTAAAAATTTTTTCAATATATATATTTAGGGCTATCAACCCATCTTCAGGAAGTACAGAAAATAACTAATTAATTTTAATGTGAAACAAGTGACTAAGAATCCTTAACTCATACTAAATGAATATTAAATATAATACTCCTTTATTTTACTCTTATCTTTATTTTTAAATTTCTCTTACTACTTTATCGTTAACATAATTTTAGTTTCTTTTAGCACAAATAATTAATTGTCTTTTATTAGTTTTTGAAATATCGAAATAAATACAGTGTGGGCCATAAAGATCTACCACATATTGGAAAGGTATAAAAAATAAAAATATTTAACTAGAAAATAATTTTTAAGAAAAAAAATAAAACCGATTTCAAAGAATTAAATGCAACTCGGTGGTGTAATGGTCAGAACAACTGACTGGCAACCCAGAGGTCTCGGGTTCGATTCCCGGCTATACCCAGACATTTTTTCTGTAAGTATAGGGTCTGGTAATAAAAATTAAGTGGGAGATAAATTTAACCGAATTTATCGCGCGGAGGATTTACCACTGCTCGAAGCCCCTAAAACCTTGGTAAATTGGATATTGAATTGTATCTAAGTTTCTGAGATTGGCTCGTGATCCCGGCTTCTTTTCCTTCTGCTCTGTTCTTTTCACGATTGAGGGGCCAGTCCATACAGGCCTTTAGGGGATCCACCTTCTGGTGTATCTCCTTCTCTCATCAATATCATTAAAAAAAAAAAAAAAAAAAAAAGCAAATAAAATACACTAAAAGGTATAAAATAATTATCTTATTTAGTTACAACTAAACGACGAAATATTAACATGAAATTACTTTATGAAGTCGGTACCAAACCAAACTATACCTATAAGCGAGCATACCCTCCAAACGTACTAAGTAAGATCCGTCGAGTGCGATTCATAAAAGGTGTATGTTTGGCACCGACTTCAAAAAGTAATTTCATGTTAATATTTCGTCGTTTAGTTGTAACTAAATTATATAATAATTATTTTATACCTTTAAGTGTATTTTATTTGTTGCATTTAATTTTTTGAAGTCGGATTTATTTTTTCTTAAAAATTATTTTTATTTTCTCTTTTTACTGATGTTATTAATAGAGATCATATCATCAGAACTTGACCAAATTAATATGACACCATTCTAAGATACCCCCTTTTGAATAAAAAAAGAATAATCGAGATCGGTTCATAAACAAAGAAGTTAGGCCTAAAACAAACCTAACAAAAAAGGTCTAATACCTATGAGAAAAATGGGACCAATCGGAAGGTATACTGAACCCAATGCAATTTTTTTCAAAATCGGTTCACAATTGGCGGAGATATGAGGTAACATAGGCAGAAAAAAATCAGTCGAATAGAGAACCTCCTCTTTTTTTGAAGTCGGTTAAAAAAGTGAAAATATTTTTGAAAAGAACATAAAATATATTTTTTTAATGTGTTTTAAACATTATCAGACAAAAAAATGGGGGAGGGATCAAAAATTAAAATACTAGCCCTTTCGACCAAATTCAACCGAAATTAATATATATATATATATATAATATATGGGATTTTACTCTCCACTCCTTTCAATATAAAATGCTTTTAAAAATAAAGATTTGTTTTCGCCTTGAGAAAGGCGTTGCTTGCTCCTTGCCGGTCAGAATCCTTCGATGAAATGACAGGTGAACACCAAGGACACGCCCCTTTTATAAGGAATCAATCGCGGAAAAAATTATGCATACGTCACCTAAAAGGCGGGAATGATTAACCAATCAGCTTAATTGCTAATTAGAGCCAGGGTTATAAAAGCAGCCAGCTCCTCGAAGCGAATTCAGTTGTCATGTGTGACTTGTCACTTGTTGAAACTCATTGAATGAGGCAGCTCTCCGGGGTCACCACCTTGGAACGATTTGGAACGAAACGGCTTGTGTCTAAGAAGTAATTTGTATACACGTTCTGTAAAGAAGAAGCAATAAATGCGGGCCTTGTGCCATTATTTCATAAAAAGCATACTTTCAACTGCCAAGTGCAAATTCTTATTTAAAATAACATTTTTCTGGCTTCGAAGCCGCCAATAGAGATTCTAATCTCTGAAGATTATCTTCCATCCAAGCCCGGCGAATCTTCTTCCAACTAACCCTTCGAGCCAAACATAATAAAATCATCCATCATCTTAATCATTTCCTATAAAATATATTCTGTGGACACCCAGAAGACTAGAAATGGAAAAACTAACCAAATTTCGTATACATGGTTTGATCGAAATGGCTAGAATTTACATTTTTGACCCCCCCTCTCCTCCATTTTGGGTGGTCCACAGAATATATACCTATACAAAATCTGGTTGAGATTGATCAAAAAGGCTAAAATTTTCATTTTTAACCCCCACCTCTTTTGTCTGATATAATGTTTAAAACACATTAAAAAAATATATATTTTATGTTCTTTTTTTCTAGTTAAACTTTTTCATTTTTATAGATCCTCAAAATGTGATAGATCTTTATCACACACCCTGTACTTTTTGTAAATCTATATTTAATTATTGTAATAATATAATATATATATATACAAAGTTTTTATTTCAAATAAGGGAGAAAGAAATCTGAAAGTCGTGTGGTGCCCACACTATAGTATCCATTTTGAACCAATTATTCTACACAACGGGATTTACAAACTATTGAATATAAAATTATAAAAAAATTATATAAATATATTGATTCTTACCTTATTAACAAGAAATAAGAACGAATTTAATTTCTCAAGAACTTTGGAAGATATAATATGGTACGGAACCCGCGGTAAGCAAGTCCACTTGCCCGGCTTATTTAAGATTTAATTGGAAAAACATTTAAAAAAAAAATTTTTTCTTCAAAATTTTGAATGAACTTTTCCTGTCTATGCCCTTGCTGTAAATCAATTTTTAATTTGCGGTAAACGAGTATCATTTTTTTTTAACATATAGAAAACTTAGCTGCAATCCAATTTCAATTAAAAAGACAAAAACAAAACAAAAAAATCGAATTTGATATAAACGGATTGTTCGGATGATTAATAAACGTAAACGAGTGAGATAATTGTTTTGGTTTCGGTGGTTGTGCTGGTTTCGCCTCATAAAGGTAAGGTAGATTGGACGTCATTTATAAAGGCATATGTCACGTAATTGGTAGGCGTCACGGATGCTAGGCGCCTCTCTCGGGTTATAAATCGCCCTCAAGTCCTGAAGGCACAAACAGAGAAAGACACAGACACAAATAGCCCAGGGCCTGTCGAGGAGCTGGACAGCAGAGACAAGTAGTACTTGGCCACAAGAATTACGGGAGCCAACCACCAGAAGACGTTCTTTGATGAAGAAACGGCAAGGAGAAAAGAAACGAGACGTTCATTCAGCCAGGTGAAAAATGGCCTGGCAAATTAAATGAAATATTTTATTATTCATTAAATAGGCATTAATCATATTGTCATTAAATTTGTTTAAAATTAAGGGCTATGTAAATAATAAATTATCGTTCTGTTGGAGGATTTATAATTGCTGTTTAGTACAGTAGTACAGTCAAGAACATACATTATCTAAATACTTTACTTAAAACATTAAATAATAATTATAAAATTTACGAAACAAGATATAAATAACCTCACTGACTCATTACTAATTTAGTCAAACTTGGACGAACTAACCTATTGTGGTAACATTTAACAACAACAGAACATTGGGTAGGTGGAATCAAATATTGTATTAATAATTTTAACAACCATTCTCACAAAACTTATTTTTACCTTTAAATAAATACAATTTCTATGAATATTCTTAAAAGTATTAGGGTTAATTCAGTTTTCGTTTTAAGAACTGTGCTATGGTGACATAATTATAAGTAGGGGCTCTGTCTGGCTACGATAGAATTAAGGCTTATCTACATAGATTTAATATTTTGAAGGGCCTAATTTGTAGATGCGAGTCGACATCCTACCAGAGTTGGGAACACATTCATTTTGACTGTTCGAGAGCAATCGATCAGGGTTTATGATAGAGCCCATGTGGCAAGTCTGAGACTAAACCGACATGAGCGTATCGATCTGACATCCGACTGTTACCATTTATGAGACACATGGGTTTAACGATCAATCGGAGATTGGCATTAATATCAGGTTGGTGTCAGAATGGTCAACTAACCGAGTCTCGGTATTTCGACCGACACTCGATCGGGCGGAGATATGCCTTAATATCAGATTGGTGTCGGAATGGTCTACGAACAGAGTCTCGGGATTTCGACGGACATTCCCTCTGACGGAGACTGGCCCAGTTTCAAAATGGATTTGTTGGAGAAATTTCTGACTCGACTAATGTTCAGGCTGGAGGAGGAATGTCTGTCCTGACTGGAGACAATCCCCACTCCTGCTTTTCAAACTTAGCTGTTCCTCATTATCTGCATGATTTTGTTAGTATTATATAAAAATATTCTTTTTTTAATATATATTTATTTTCCTCGGGAACATAGCCCATTTAGACAGCACATAAGTAAGTATTATTTTTTTCAATTTAACATGGTTAATATAATTTTGCATTTCATGATAATTTTAATTATTTAATCCTATTTAGTTTTAGTCAAAATGTCCTCTTATTCTTATACAAAAAGTATAGGAACTTCAAGCGGAAACGAGACGAAGATATTCCAATAAAGTTTGTTTATGTCCAGTGAAAGCACGAGTTAAATAAATAGATCGTCATTACCGAAGATTTCAAGTGTGTGTGATAATTTAAATGAAAATAACATTTCTGATAACATACAAACATTTAATTTACAAGTATCTAATAAAATAGGTTGTGACCGCCTTTGGGGAATTTGTTGCTTTGTTTGGAAAAAATATTTCAAAGAATGTGGAACATCTGACTTCGATAAGATTTTGTTCGACTAGGGGCCGGTTTTATGGCGGTTTGTTAACACTTTGTTAAGTTGACAACCGGTCAAATGTTAGTATTTATCAAGTGCCCGGCCGAATGGCCAATCAGATGAAAGTGCGTGTCATCTGATTGAAATATAAAATTCTAGGTAGGTTTCACAAAAAAATAAAAGACAAGATGCTTGTTTAGCATGAGCTCTGCTGCATGCCTGTTGAGTTTTCTCTGTGAACTCCTGAAGATGGGCTTATACCCCGAAATATATATATAGGGTCATGCTAAACAAGCATCTTGTCTTTTATTTTGTATTTTTTTTTTTTTTTTTTTGTGAAACCAACCTAGAATTTTATATTTTAAAATTTTAAAAGTTTCTTAAATTTTTAAATTTCCTTTAATTTATTTAATGCATGTAATATTTATATGGAGCATGCAGAAGCTAGGGGGTCTACTAAAATGTAACGAGCTGTGCTAAGGAGAAAAGGCGATCGGAATATTCTTACCTATATTTAGCGTAACGTATTTTATCGACAGCCCCTACAACACGTAATAAATACTTTATGAAACCGAAAGAGAAAAATGTAATATTTTAGAGTCTTAATTTTGTTGATGTTTGCTTTGTTGGAAAGATATTAATGTTTTCTAAGTAAAATTCTTTACTTAAGTTTTTATAGAGTCTTTTAACGATTGTTTTTGCTTTTGTTTACACACATTTTTATGAAACAGCTCAAATAGCATAACAGAAAATTAATTTCATTCCTATTTTTCTACTATTTTTAGATTTTATGAAGCTGTCAGGTGAGCTGAGCACTCCTTCTTTGTTGTCTTTTGCCATAAGCCTAATTTGGACTAGTAGAGTAGTGAGTGAGGTTATGTGAGAATGCGAGTTTGTTTGTTTGGTCTCTTTTTGCTCTATTTAAGACAAAAGAAAAAAGAGGCGGCGTCTAATCTGCCTCTCTCTTTTCTTTTATCCCATACAATGAAGACAAGAGAGGAAAAGGATGAAAAGGGGAAGGGCTCATTGATGGTGCAAAAAAGATATACTGAAGGATAAATGAACCCCGAAAAAGTCAGGGATAAAAAAAAGGATCGAACGTGTAAGCGATATAAGAAGCAATCGTCAATGAACTCACCTACCTTCATCTCTTTTTTATCATCAATTTCTTTCTATAAATAAAATTTACTTGTGATTTAGACGTATTGTACAAAAAGCATAATTGATGATCTAAAGAGGTAAAGTAATGTAGAGAGTAAGGGTTGTAAATTTACTGCAAACTAAATTGATTATATTGTTAATAAATTCAGAAACAATTTAGTTTTTTTGTTGTGGTTTTGCACAAAGCAGGAGGCGATCTGAATATATAAATTAAGGGAAGAAGAATTTATTTAAAAATTAACAATAAATCCTTTGAGAGCAGCTTAAACCAGGATGAGGAGAGTCATCCAATTCACTACAATCAGATTTAAATCTTTGATATGCTTTTAGAAATTAAAATATTGAACTTTTGATTGTTTCAAATATGGATTCTGTTGATTTATATGGGTATAGATTAATGATATATGTAGTATATTGTATATGTATAATAATCCAATTGTGTTTAAATCAATTAAGATTTTTGTGAGATTAATTTATAAGATCTTAGGAAATTGGATGAATAAATTAAATTAAAAGTTTTATATTTAATAAGACGGACGTCTTCGTCACTATATTTGCGACGTTCTTCAGAGACTTATTCTTCAACTCAATTGTTTGATATTATTATATGAAACAATCTATCTTTTTTAATTTATCTTACTCTTGAAAACATGAATTTTTCCATTACAGTTAAAAAATAAAGTAAAAATTAATGGGTTAAGAATAAGATAAATTGAAGATAGAATGTTTCGTATAATAATATCAGACAATTGAGTTGAAGAATAAGTCGCTGAAGAAGTTTCAAATATAGTGATGAAACGTCCTTATTATTCAATACAAAACTCTGAATTTAATTTATACATCCAATTTCCTAAGATCTTATAAATTATTAAAATTATGGATACGATCTCAGCAAACAATTGTTGTGAGATATTAATCGACCAGGGATAATTAGGGGAGTTTACCCCCCCCCAGAAATTTCTAAATATATAACAATTATACTTATGTATTTTAAACAACCCTAGTAGCACAATGTTTCAAACTTTATAGTAGCTATATTGTCCATATATAGATTTTGAGAATCTATAATGGGCACTATATCTCGTAGTTACTTTTTTTTAATGATATTGATGTGAGAAGGAGATACACCAGAATGTGCATCCCCTAAAGGCCTGTATGGGCTGGCCCCTCCATCGTGAAAAGAACAGAGTAGAAGGAAAAGAAGCCGGGATCACGAGCCAATCTCAGAAACTTAGATACAATCCAATATCCTATTTACTAAGGTTTTAGGGGCTTCGAGCAGTGGTAAATTCTCCGCGCGATAAATTAGGTTAAATTTATCTCCCACTTAATTTTTATTACCAGACCCTATACTTACAGAAAAAATGTCTGGGTATAGCCGGGAATCAAACCCGAGACCTCCGGGTTGCCAGCCAGTTATTCTGACCATTACACCAGGGAGGCGGACAACTAAACTAAATAGTTTGAAACATTGTGCTACTAGAGAAGTATCTATTTGATTTTTCCTACCAAAGATATAGCATTCAGACATTTTTCTTTCTACTGGTCTAGGCGTAGAGTCCATATGTATCACAAGGATGCCCTCACTTTATTCATCAATCCTAGTTAAGCGTAGTTCAATGAGTATAAACTTTATTCCAATAGAAATCATGGGAAGGAGTA
Organism: Forficula auricularia; assembly: GCA_024734495.1. Taxonomy (NCBI): domain Eukaryota; kingdom Metazoa; phylum Arthropoda; class Insecta; order Dermaptera; family Forficulidae; genus Forficula; species Forficula auricularia. The sequence goes on from JALMQS010000165.1 coordinate 835,663, forward strand.
GGCATGTACGAATATATAAAATATCTGAAACGCAGTAGTGATATTTGAAATTTGAGGTAAATATTGATATTGACTAGAAGAATCAACAATCTTGTTGGAAATCTGACAGTATCCATTTTACTACTATAACCCTTTTTTGCATATTTCTATAAAACCAGTCTAACGATTTTTTTTTATAGGTGTGCCTAGCAATTAGGTATTAATAGTTTTTTAGCTAGTATATATTTATTCAGATTAAAATTAAGCGAGTTAAGTGTCTCAAATTTCAAATAAGTTTATACTAATATCAGTTTTGTAGCTACGCCCCTGACTAAGATCCAGGGCAGTATTTAGGACCACTGGGCCTCTAGGCTGGACCTGTGCCGTGGGCTTTACCGTGGAAAATATATATTTTTTTAATTAACCTACAAAAAAAAACTTTTTCAGCAATTATCCAATTAAAGACAAAAATAAACGTTGAAAGTTCATTATTAAATTGTAGAAAATTACGTACGACATACAAGTATTTAGATGTTGTAGCGGACCCATAGGCTGCAACCTAGGTTCCTAGGTAGCGTATCGCTTAAATCCGGCCCTGCTAGATGATAACTTTTGAAATTCAAAATAACCAATGCGACCAGGTCACGACACAAACTTTAAATTTAACAGAAAAACCAAAAGTCGGTGTCTTGGATCAAATCAGAAATGCTTAAATTCTATTTGAAATAGTCATCATACCTTCAAAAAACGAACTTTAATGAGAGATTTATTTGCCTAGTAAGGGGCTCAACATGATTAACATACCATCAGTCACGTACCTAGAACTTTTGCCGCCTGGGGCCGTCTCCAATTTGCCGCCCTTTCTAAGTGGAACTTTTTTACTATTGGATGTCATATTTAAATTAGGCAGTACCTAATAAAGGAGGCCGCATAAGTTGATATACCTATTAATGCAACTTTTATAAAAATACAAGATACTTTTTTAAAGGTCACAAGAAATTTACGGAGGCCGCAGGTTCCCCACCAATGTGACAAAACATTTACCTAATTTACAAAAAAAAAATACCATTAATTATTTTTTATTATATATTGATAAATATTTAATTTCATTTCTTTTGGAGAAACAAACAAATTGTACACATATGTGTATGTAAACATATTTATATACCTATATTTAGTCTTCTAACTTTCATAATAAAAACATCGTGTATACTGCTCTAAATTTATATTATTTGTAATTTCTTGATCTATGGACAATATTGAAAGATTTTGTAGTCTTAAATCACTCATTGTGGAACGAAGTTAATTTTTTATCAACTTCAACTTGGAGAAAATTTCGAAATCATATAGTAATTCATAATTCGTGAAAATCGAATAGTAAACTTATGAAGTGAACAAGTTGTTTTTTACACCTATAACTAAATAGTACCTGGAGGCACCGAGCGATGCTCGGTAACTTCTTCCTTCAGTTAAAACCTTTATTTTAATATTATTTTTAATTTAAAATTCTGATAAAAAGGTCGATTTTTATTTGAGAGCCGTTTTCAAATTAAAAAAAATACAAATATATATAGTATTCGCCCACTGTACCCCTCCCCCCACCCCGCTTGACCCCACCCCCGAAACCTCGCCCTACCCCCGGATCCCCCACCACTGCACCCCACCTCCTGCACCTGTTTTGATTCAACCATATGATTCATTTTTATTCATCCAATTGTTAATAAATAAAACCTATCAAAATGTGTTGTTTTTTCAGAAAATTGAGACCTGCTTATGCGAAATATATTTTTAAATAAATTCTTGATTATTTTTTATTCTATTAAATAAATAAAATTCTTTATAAAAACAATTATAAAACGTTTATTAATATTTCTAACGTTTAGGTTGAACAAAATATGTTAAAAACCACAATCACAATACTTCTTCAAGGCCTTTGAGAATAAAGGATTTACCCGACCCATTGTCTGCCTGAGCACAAAAGGAAAAGGGAAACCTTTTTTTAAAACCCTAAGAATGGGATTTGTCTACCTGAGAATAATTAATTTGATTACGAAAAAACCCATCAAAAACAATTTTGTCGAAGGTGAGACCGTGACAGATCGAATTGTCACCCCAAAAACCCCCTAACTCGTGAATTTCATCAAAATCGGTAGAGTCGTTTTCAAAATATAACCAAGATACAAATATATAAACAAATAAATATATATACAAATAAATATACAATTTTTGCTCGTTTAATAAGAGTAGATAAAAAATGCCGCACCAAAATATGTGCCGCCCGGTGCGGACCGCCATCCCCTAGGTACGCCACTGCATACCATTAAATATATGTAATTTCATCTAAGATAAGGCATCCCTTATGATTATTAAAAAACATGGACATAAATAAATCTACCAATAAATCAACCTTACCAATCTATTCCGAATTTATAAAAGAATATCTCAAATGTGGAAGCGATGATATCTCTATCTCTTTTTGATTTTTGCCAACTCTTCTATAAATTACTCGGCTTCGCTTCTTTCCTAATTTTGGCGAGTGGCAGAAAGAAGGGGTTGTTAAGATCCTTTGAGAGGCGTCGGCGTCGTTCACGATTCTCGTCAACAGAGAAAGAAAACGAGAAGAGGAGCAAATCTTGTTGGGACGCCAGGCCTGAATAATTCATTGCATTTAATTAAAATAATCATTGTTTTTTAAATAGACATTGTAAATATTCAAACGTTTAGATATACTAAGAACTAGGGATGGTGCAAATAAAAAAATATTTCTTTCTTTTTCCTACTTCTAATGTTTTTTCTTCTATTATTCTAAATAAATAAAGACACTTAAAAAAAATAAAAATAAATAAAAAATACAACTGAATCTTCTACTGCCGATGCGATTTAGTCCATATGAAAATATTCATTTGCCGTTTGAAAGCTTTATTTATGTGTTTGTTTTAGAACTAGAAAGTTTCACTTTTTCATTCCATTGTCGTTGAGTTTTGAAAAAATAAAATTTTCATCAAATTGGATAGAGTGAAGAAAAAATTAAAGCTTTTTCCACACTCTTGGTAAATTTCGTAGATGGCAAGAAAGAGGCTAAGCTGTCGCCGGTACATAGGGGTAGAGCCCCTTAAGGATACATTTAAATATAATAAGAAATTTAAAATATATTTATTTTTTGAAACTCTTTGTGTTTTCTCAAAAAAAATTACACAAACAATTATATTTTCTGTATTTTTGGCTGGAAATTCTGAAGCTAGAAAGGTCAAAATCTAATAATTAGTTCTTCTAGAAAATAGAAACATTTTAATACCAGAATGAAGTGAAGATTAAATTTCTAAGAGTTTCTAAAGGCCGCTGCACACTAGGCTTGTTTTAATAATTTTTTGTCTGCTTGCTACCAGTCAAAACCATCCCAGGCCCCAAGCCGGAAATTAGAACGTATTCTATCTTTTAAATCAAGCAAGCTAGCCAGAAAGACAGGTAGCAGTGACGTCATTTCTATTCCGATAAGTCTCTAAATTGCAAACCAGAGCTCCCATCCAAAAAACAGGTAGAGGAAAAAGCCTCGTGTGCAGCGGGATCAAGGGATATAGTAAATGTCGAAATACAGACAGACACACAAACTAAAAAAAAAAATTTAATGATTTTGTTCAACATTTTAGACAATTCTAAACATGACAAATAAAAATAAAAAAAAAATAAAAAAATGAATAATTAAAAAAAGTAGAATTTAAGGACGTTCCCTAATATACCACAGATGCAGTTCGCTCATTCCCCTACTCTCGCATGCGCAGAAAGGCAAAAATATTTTCACTCCATTTCTCGGATCTGGCAACATTGCATTCTTACCGACGATAAAAGACAAGAAAAAAAACACTCCATGAAACAGCTCACTACGAAATTCCAGATGAGGACAGTATAGTTAGGTTGAGAGAATTAACTAAAAATCTCAAATGGCCCAGCTGAAGAAGTTTTTTAGATATGAAAAAATTGAGTGATTTTAGTGCGACGTTGCCAAGTCGCCATCTCTCACTTGCCATGCCATGAGAGAAAAAATGAAAACCATCAAAAGTACCTAACTTTTAACATTTTTCATACAAAACGAATACCGCTTGATATAATTATTTTAACAGAAAAATATTTGTTATATTGAAGATGTTAATGATTCTCAGTTATTCAAAAAAATTTCATAAAAATTACGATTGTTATTTAATGAAACAGTCACTTTAACATCAATCGTGATAGGGTTCGCGAGTTAAATATGCAGATTTCAAGGGTCAATATTTACAAATTTAGTGCCTCAAAGACTATTAAAAAAAATTTCTTCGTATAAAGGACGCTTATAAATATGTGTATTCATTTTAAAAGGATTGCAAGAAAATCGATTTATTAGGGAACATCCTTAATTCTGCTAATATGCATAATATATTATGCATTTGAAACCCAATTGAAGAAGTATCTATAGCTACAAAAATCAGCCAGAAAATTAATGTTTTAAATAGTGTAGGCATTAAAAAAATATCTTCTTCGCATAAAAATTAAATAAATTAAATAAACCTATACAATTTATTCAACGAAAAAACTTGACAGAAAAAATTAAAGATATTTAAAAGAAAAAACCCACTTTTGTAAACTTGGAGATCAAAAAGAGTTAAAATAATAGAAAAATAAATTTAATATATATTTAATATTCACATTAAAAATGTTGCTTGTATGGTCCATTGACTATGTATACGCCTGGAGCTTATGGCTACATGTTGCTTCAAATAACAAGAGATGCTAACATGAGATCTCCGCACAACATTACAACATAAAGTCTGAGTTGGAATGTTTTCCGGCGTATAAATATTATGCTATAGGAAAAAAACAACAACAAAAACCAAATGAAACAAAAATAATAATAAATCATTTGCAGTAGCTTTTTATGGCGCACCAATTTGATAATTACTGTTTTAGCTCACCAAAAGATAAGCTGATGGCCAAGTATGAATCGGACCACATACCAAATTTTCCGTAGGTACCTTATAACTTTGGAAATACTTGAAATATATTTTGATGATCATATAAACTATAAGCTGAAAGTTTAAAGTTATTACACTCGAGACCTGTGGAATTCCCGGATGCGCCGGGACATGTCAATGGAACCCGCGAGCAATCTGGGATGCACCTTAGGGAGCCTCAGGTATAATAAGAGCGCGACTGCACGTCATCCAGCTTTTAGGGGTCCACATTTTTATAATAGACTACCAGCGAGCATCACTGGGCTCCCAATCTCTGGTTTATTTAAGAGGAGTTTGAGGAAGTATGTGGAGGTTTAGGCCTTGAGTTTTAATTCGATTTTGGAAATTTTGGGGTGTATTTATGTGTATATGAATTGAAAATAAGAAACGCTGTGAAGTCAGAACACCCCTCCACACAAGCACAAGGGGCAATTAAAATGAATGATTTTCCGAAAAGGGCGCGAATAGAAGGTTTGAAGTCCCTGCCTGGTATACCTTCCAAAAGACAAGCTCAGGCGAGATTTAGTCGAATAAAAATTGTTCTCGCTGAGGAACTATTAAAATAGTAATAATACAAAAAAAAAATGAATAAATGAAGCTTATCCGGGTATCTTTGGACTAATCCATTTCTAAAAATACTCAATATATATGATGAGAAATAACTAATATTATAGACAAGTCGATTTCCACCTCAAGGACCCAAAATATATTTTTAAAAAATCTAATGTTAAATTTGAAAAATAACGAATATGATGCCGTATTCGATGAAATTTTCAAAAAAAAAATGCGAAAATTAAATTAAAATTTCAAAAAATGAAGGATACTATTTTGTACAGCATCCCCTGGTTGAAAAGTCACCAACTGTCACTGATAAGTACCTACTGAGCGTGTTGGGCCAGACAATAGAGATTAAATATCTTTACCAGAATGATTCCTCATTATTTATAATGTGTTCAGTTAGTACACACTTTTGAAGAGTAACTTCTCTATAGCTAACTTTTATCATTTCAATTTTTCTTTATGTTAATAGATTATATTTTTATTTCAACTATTATTATTAACATTGGTACAGGGAAAGAAACAATTTATTTCAGCAAATTTGTTTATATATTAATTTATATTTAATTTATATATTGATGAAAATTTTTATTTACGAGTACACTTAAGGTTACATTAATTAACATAACTTATAAATATTGCCTCAAAGATATTATTATAAATACCACGTTAATAAATGAATGTAACCTTAATTGTAAATATAAATTATTATCAATATAATATACGAGCAGTACCTGGCGTGCCTGGCACCGCACCACTCGGCCCTCCGGGCTGGTGGCCCTGGCGGGCAGCGTCTCGAGATGTGATTATTAGCTGTCTGTAATTATATGTTTTGAAAAAAATATTTTTTGAATAATGAATATTGATCAAAGAAAGATAAAGAAATATCATTAAATGCTTTATAAATATTTTATTAGAGCATGCAACCATTTCTCTCGAAGTTCCCGATCGGTTGGAAACCTTTTTCTTTTTTAATAATACATTTCAATATTTAAATTTATCTAAAAAGTGTCTCTAAATTAATTATATATAATAATTTTAAAAATTAATTTATCTACTAAAATTTCAAATGACCCGCGCAGTAATAAATTAAGAATTAATCTCATTATCCCATATTAAATCATATCTCATTAAAACTTATATTATAAATTAAAAATATATACCTAATATATAGTATATATATATTTTAAAATTAATTTGTCTACTAAAATTTTAAGAATTTATATTTTTCTTAAATTCCAAAAAAAAAAATTAATTTTCGCGGTATGAATTATTTCCAAAAAATTAAATATATATTAATATATAATATATTTAAAATTAATAAATTTGCCTACTAAAATTTCAAATGAGGCACGCCGTAAATCTAATAGAGGAATATATTAATATATAGAGATATTATAGATATATAATATAGAGAATAGATATGTTTTGTTTGTAAAATTTGACAATATAACAACTGTCATTAAATATTAGTCGCTTTTTCTCCCACATCGTACGCTAAGGCGCCACAGGTACTGTCTGACTACTGGCAAGTGATATATATACGAGCAGTACCCGGCGTGCCTACGGCACGCCCGGCACCGCTCGGCCCTCCGGGCAGGTGGCCCTGGCGGGCAGCGTCTCGAGATGTGATTATTAGCTGTCCGTAATTATATGTTTTGAAAAAAATATTTTTTTGAATAATGAATTTTGATCAAAGAAAGATTAAAAAAATATCAGTAAATGCTTTATAAATACTTTATTAGAGCATACAACCATTTCTCTCGAAGTTCCCGATCGGTTGGAAACCTATTTCATTATTATATTAAGGTAAGATAGCAGTACCAGGCGTGCTCCGAGCTGGTGGCCCTGGCGGGCAGCGTCTCGAGATATGGCTATTAGCCGTCTATAATAACTTGAAATGAAAAGTAATTTGTTGAATGATGAGAATCGATAAAAAAAGGCGAAAAAAACATTAAAAAAAACTTTATTAGAGTTATATTAAAACAAATAAACAAACACAAATAACATAAATATACGACCATACACTCAACATCTAACAATTGATAAGGGAATAAAGTTAAAAAAACATATTATTGTAGCCGGGTCAACAGAATATTTCCTCATAAACAACATTTTTTGTATAAACATTTTCGTTGTTCGATAAATGGCCCTGTGCCTCGCCATCTTGAATATAAATTTTCAAATTTTCCTTATACCTCGTCCTTGTGAGTGCAACGTATAACTGGCCATGTGAAAAAACTGGCTCTTTCAAGTAAATTCCCACATTGTTGAAAGACTGTCCTTGTGCTTTATTTATTGTTATGACAAAGGCCGGGATGATGGGGAACTGCCGTCTCTTGAGTGTGAACGGGAGATCCGTGTCAGTTGGTGCAATATTAATTCTAGGTAAAAATACCACATCGCCTTTGCGAGTACCGGTTAGTATTTCTGCTTTAATAAAATTAGTATATAGCTCCTTAACTATCAGTCGTGTGCCATTGCAGAGACCCTTTTTAGCGTTTAAATTTCTAATTAGCATGATCAAGCCACCACTTTTCAAATGAAGAATGTGTGGTGGCATCCCTGAGGGAGTTTGTGCGTTTAAAAACTCAATGGGGTAAGTATTGTGATTTTCAGGATTATCAGTGATAATGGAATCAGCACTCTTATAAATTTTAACATTTGTTGGTAGCAGGTCGATTATTTTGTTATTTAGTGCCAAGGCATCTTTATTCTTACATGTTACAATTATCTTCATTGACAGCCCTTCTACATCATGCTCATTAATAGAGGAACCATAAATTGCACTTATAATATTTTTATCCTCTACGAATGTTAAAGGAATATTTACATTATCATCGGCCAAGTTATCGTCACCGCTACTCAATTTGCCATCTCCAATTTTCAAAAGCCATTCATTAAATTCATCTTGTCCTTTTGATCTCATATTAGTCGACAGTTTCATCACCCTAAATTTATCTAAAAATAATCTCTAAATTAAATATAATAATTTTAAAATTAATTTGTTTATCTACTAAAATTTCAAATTAGCCGCGCAGTAATAAATTAAGAATTATTCTTTTTAGGTTTAAAAATAAAATAAAATGAGAGAGTCTTCTGTTTTTTAATAAAATAATTTTTAATTATTAAAATTATTAAAAATTATTATAAAAACAGAAGACTCTCTCATTTTATTTTATTTTTTAACCTAAAATAAAAACAATTCTGTTACCATCGACAGTGAAATCTTTTATTCAACTAATAAGAATTATTCTCATTATTCCATTAAATCATATCTCATTAAAACTTATATTGTAAATTAAATATATATAATATATATTTATATTTTAAAATTAATTTGACTGCTAAAATTTCAAGAATTTATATTTTTCTTAAATTCAAAAAAAATTAATTTTCCCGGTATAATATATATTTTAAATATAATATATATTTTAAAATTTCAAATGAGACACGCCGTAAATCTAATATTCTAAGCTATATAGAGGAATATATTAATATTAATATAAGGAGATATTATAGATAGAGAATATAGAGATATTTTATTTGAAAAATTTGACAATCTAACTATTAGTTGCTTTTTCTCACCACATCGTTCTTTGATGCGCCACATGACATGACAATGGCTTTTATATATATATAGATAGATAATTATACAAATTTATTTCTTTTCCGTACCAATGTTAATAATAATAGTTGAAATAAAAATATAATCTATTAACAGAAAGAGAAATTGAAATTAAATTGTTTCTTACACTGTACCAATGTTAATTAAACTAGCAGTGGGTTAATGTAGATATCAGCCAAAGTGGGATGCACCGGGTTTAATAAAATTCCCAGATAAGACGTTTCGGCTTAAATTTTATTAGGCTATCCTCAGTTATTGGGAATTATACATATATTACATTACGCGTATGTGATTGAATCTAGTTTTGTCAAGAATAATAATTTTAGCTTCATGTAGTTTATGTCGTGCTTGCGACCAAGGTTCAGAGACATCCTCTACAACTTTGCTTTAAAAAATTTGCTATAGAGCTAATAGTTTAAGACTTATTTGATCATTTCCATTAACCCCTCCAATATCAAAATATTCTATAGCAATCATTTTAAATTAGAAAACATCTGATCCAAATATGAAATTTCATAAAAATAACTCTGGCCGTTTTTATATCCCAATTCACCAAATTTGCGTGGTCACCATGGAAACAGACAGACATACAGAAAGGAATTTTGTTCGAGGGTGTTTTCGTTCATTATTTTGCTTGAAATATGTGCAACCTGAATTTGACGGGATTTGGACCAATGTACAGACAAAACCTTAATTTTATATTTCCAATATATAAGTAATCGGACAGGTTGAAAAATTTTAATTTTTGATTTCCTTATTTTTTTACATTTTTTAGTACCAATCAAAAACTCTTCCTGGTAAATTTTGAAATTTTTTTGATCACCTGTTTAAAAGTTAACGAATTTCGGTTTTTCGCTCATAACTTCTTCATAAATGGTCCAAATTCAACATTTTTTTTTTTGAAATTTTTGTTTTTTTACATACCCTTTTAGAAAAAAATACCAAAAAATTATTTAACGTGTTTTTATATGCGATTTTTGAGTTTGAAAATTTTCATCCTATTTTTGAAACTGTATGTATTTTTCGATTTTTTTGATAAATTTTTATTTTAAACTTCTATTCATTCTAGAAATTTTAAGACCGGGTTGATAGTGGTCCTATGATAATTACTATTTTTTTCGATTTTTGAAAATTTCGAAAAAAATTTATTCTCTATTAACCATTATTAAAACCACTTTTTGGTATTGAGATCTCTTTTTTTAGTTATTGTGAATTGATTTTTATACATTTTTATTGTTAACAGGTGTTTAAAATAAATAATTAGTATTTTAGTTTGTTGAAAGAAAATCAAAACCAAAAATTGAAAATAACAAAAAAAAAAAAATAGTAATTATAATAGGACCACTATCAACCCGGTCTTAAAATTTGTAGAATGAATAGAAGTTTAAAATAAAAAATTATCAAAAAAATCGAAAAGTACATATCTACCTACATCAGTTTCAAAAATAAAATGAAAATTTTCAAATTCAAAAATCGCATATAAAAAAACTTGAAATAATTTTTTGTATTTTTTTCTAAAAAGTACCTATGTAAAAAAACAAAAATTTCAAAAAAAAAATTTGAATATGAACCATTTTTGAAAAAGTAATGAGCGAAAAACCGAAATTCGATATCTTTTAAACCGCTGATCAAAAAAATTTCAAAAATTACCAGGATGAGTTTTTTGATGGGTACTAAAAAATGTTAAAAATGAAGGAAATCAAAAATTAAAATTTTTTGAAACGTCCGATTTGGCGTGGAATGCCCTATATGTACAGATAGATAAATAATACCATTTCGTTATATAAGAAACTTAATGACAAAAGGCAGTAATTCAGGTTATGGGCGACCGTACATATTTATGGTTAAAAGTCAAAGTTTCTCCATGGAAGAGCACAGCCAGGCAAGCATAAATCCATTCTGACCAATAGCGTTGGGCGGCTAGATCAAAGCATCTACTAACACATCCCCGGTGAATTTACCAAACAATTCCGCTTTGAACAGAGTGTGAAAGTAAATTATAAAATTAATATTCCTATCCCTCAACCCTTTTTAACCTCAAAAAGTAAACAAGAAAAATCTGCAAATAATTAATAATCTGAGATTTATGTTTTGATTAATATTGTTATATTATCGAGTACCAGTTTAAGTTATTATGTAAATAAATTATTATTTTTGTTAAAATATAATAAGAGGGAATAATGAATGCAAATTCCCCGGAGGTATTTATTTTCCAAAAACCTCTTATGTTATTATTAAAATTAGCAGGATTTAATGTTCTCTCGAGCTGGTATTAAAGCTTTTTCGTGTACCTGAAGGTATAATTTCATTGCTACTTTACTTAGTCTTCTTAGTTGTTGGTACTTTTAAAGTACGCCAAGTGCGATTGGGACTCCACCCTATATATTAATGAGAATTAGTCAATTCTTATGTAAGACAAATTTAAATTTTTTTTAATAAATCTTTATTACTCGACCTGCTTAGAGGCACAAGTCCTCGGTGGCTAGATCAACAAAACATCAATACACATTATCTAGAGAAATTAATAAACATAAATACAAATCACGTACAAGAAATTAACAATTAATAAACAAGAAAAAGAAAAGAAAAAAATATAAATGTATGCTCATTAACAAATAACATGATCATAGATTTCCATCAAAAGACAAAACTTAATTTAAATAATTCCGCGCGAAAACCCGATACCAGGAGCAAACGACGCATTAGCTATCCCGACATTTGCCATAAGCTGTTAAGGAACCCTGGTCAAAACCTTAACAAGGATGGTATGACCTCTCTCTACCTCAGGTAATCTCTGCTTGTGAGAAATAAATAAAATTTTGCACAACTATAGGACATTAGGACTTGACAAAATTTATAATTGATTTAATCATAGGGGATAGAGGACTATAATCTCAAGTAGTAACAGACAGACTGTTCCACAAATCAACGCCAGATCCTACAAATGAATGTAAACTGATATTTTTTAAGAATCTTGGCTTACGAATCTTTTTTCTATGATCAGCTCTACCTAAAAACTGATTAAACATGAATTATTATGTAGATACATTGTATTTTCAAATACTTCTATTCTAGGAAAAATATTTAATTATATTTATGAATTAATCTTAGAGGACACCAGTATAATATTATTTAAAAAATATATATTTAATAAGTTTTCACCTTTTTTCTTCTATTTCAAATTGTATATAGGTATATTCTACGTCTATTTTAGGAGACCTCAAGTTATAGTAAACCCAGGTTTTCAATTGCTTAGTCTAATCAAGATTTGAATGTAAGTTTAGTTTATCAAAAATATCGCATAAATATACTCTGCCTTGTAAATTATCACCAGAAGTCCAGAGCTCATAAAATCGATTGCATTGTATTTTAGATTTAAATTTTGTACATTGTTTGGTTTTATAGAGAAATGAAAGTGTGGGGTTTCAGATATTATCATATATGTTAATGCTTCTCAAAATTTAAACATTTAATCGGGAATCCAACCTCATTAACGAATATTTGTTTTGTCTTCTTTATTTTCCAATGAATGACATTTTCTTTCCCTTCCATAAATTATAGGCATTCCACTAATTCACTAATAAATGCTTTACATTTATCCTAACTTTTCAAGCTGAACACAAAAGCAGGGTCTCCCTTGTTCATTAGATGGCCGTGGGTGAAATAGCAATGGTCCAGCCTTAGACGGTTCAATTTAACTCTACTTAGATTTGAAGCTGATAGAGGGCAAATGATGGGTTTTTCATTCTAAAATTGCAGTTTCTCTTTGAATATAAGAATTCAAATTGCCGATATCATTAGACTTTAAATTTCAAAGGAAATCACAAGAGATTGCCATCTATTAGATCCGAGATGAAATGGATTATTTTTAATTATAATATCAAAAGGGTTGTTTTCATCCTCTTGAATTGAACCCGAGTGCCGATAATAGCAATCCGGGCTAAATGGCTACCTTGGAGGTAAATCTTCTCTGACATAGGTATCGCGCTAAATATTTCACTCAAAGATTTAAATCTTCATTTGTAAAATTCTCGTCTGTGGACAGGGACGGCGGAACCATGGGCTCAGGTGGGTCAGCTGACCCCCTGGGAATTTGTCTACGGGGTCAAGGGCTTCTGAGGACCTACTAAAGAAAGAAATTTTACCGTTACTTTACCCCAAAACAACTTTATGAATAATACAAGTATATATTGCTAATTAATTTCGTTTTATTTTATTACCTTTTGAACCTAAACTCAAGCATTATAAATAACTTTTTTTTTTTTTGTGAAACCTACCTCGTATCTTAGTTTTATTATTATATCAAGCATTATAACTACAAACAAAAATTTGATCTCTTTTTTTCTTTCAGTTTTCAATAAAACCACAGCTACAAACTGCTTAAAAATGGGTTAAATTGTACCAATTTGCTTCAAAATTTTCTGGGTGTGGGCCCCCAGAACCACCTTTTCCTGGGGGGTATTCCTTGCCCCCTAGACCCTCCGGCATGCCTACATCACTTTCCAAGATTTGACCCCCTGGCCTAAGATCGTTTCGCCGTGCCTGTCTACCGACTCTAAATTTAAATAAATAGCCATACAAAACAGCCTTCAGACATATAATTAAAAATAATCTATTTTATCTCGGATCTAGTAGATGACAACCTCTTTGATTTCTGTAGTTTGTCTTTGGTCGATTATTTTGTGGATTTCGCCTTACTTACGTTCATTTAAAAGTGACAGAATTTCAGAGTTAGATTCAAACACTAACATTAGTACTTTTTATCAGCTCATTCACACAAGCCTGTATAAAATAGTTGGCGATTGTATATGGTGCCCCACATCATGGCGAATCTGGCTGATGGTTAGTCGTTAAAACTAGCATTATAATCAAAATGTCTTTTCAACAGAGACGATATCATGAAGCTGTTTATAAGTTTCTGTTCATATATTAAACACAAAGGTAATGGATAAGATTCGTCGTCACAAAAAACTAAACCCAAATATTCTTGATAATTATTAAAGTTGTTATAGGGAAATGAGGACTATATTTTTTATGCAGATAATTTATATTATAACAATTTTAATGATTTAATCGATGGACATAACTAATCAAAATAATTCTTGATAATACTAGTACTATTGATATATTTTTAAGTGGTATGAATTGCCTAACTAGTACTTAAAGTGCACCTTATTACCCCCTCTGAGGACGACATGGCTACAAAAATTATATATGAAAAAAAATACTATTTTGATGTTAAAAATTCCTTTAAAATTAAGAAACAAATTAAGATTCAAAATTCGCCATTTATATTGAAATCTTGACGTACCCCTTGGACCCATGGCTGAGAACCACTCAAATAGAAAACTACAAATAAATAAATGAATGAATAACTAGTATTGAGACAATCTAAGTAATTTATAATTTCTAACTTTAAATCGGGATTTGCAATAAATTTTCCAATAAATTATTTACATTTATAATTTTTCTATATTAAAGTTATCATTAAAATGATATTAATTCTTATGTAAAATAAACTGACGTGTTCTGATGGGGCCATCCACTTGACTTTACCATACAACCTGGTCCCTCACTTATATTTAATATTTAATAAAATTATTTATAATCATGCATTTTTAGATTACTGTGGACCCACTGATTATGTATACAAAATTTGGTTGAGTTTGATACAAGAGCCTAGATTTTAATTTTTTGACCACCCCCCCCCCTACCCCATTTTAGGCGGTTAGTTTTTGCATTTTTAGACTTCTGGAGTCCCACTGATTATGTATCCAAAATTTGGTTGAGTTTGCTCAAATGGCCTGGATTTTTAATTTTTAACCCACCCTCCACCCCCTTAATTTTGGGTCGATATGCACCAAAATCTAATCAGCTCTTAATCTCAATGGACCAAAACTACATGTGAAATCTGGTTTCGATATTCCCACTAGTTTTTGAGCTAGCTCGTCCACAAAAATTTGGTAACGCCCAGACTAACAGACAACCAGACTAACTAACTAACAGACATTTTGACAAAACAATTATTATCCCAAAAAATAAAAAATTTTCGGTGTTCCCTTATAAGAACTTTTTTGTAGACCGAAATGCCAAGGTTTCGCTCAATTTTTTTAATCAAAATAGTTCCTACCTTTTTTGAGATATTTCGAAAAAAAGAAAGAAAAAACACTTTTTTTCATGCACGATTACAATACTTGACCATACCTTGTATGGTAAAGTAAAAAAATCATATTCTTACCAGTAGTGTTTTTATAAAAATAATTAAAAAGACAAATTAATTTTTTCTTAATTTCTTCTTCATTCTTTCGAAATTCATCAGGTATTTTTATATATCTTTTTAACATTTTGTAAAATTATTAAAAAATATGAATGCTATTCATAGTTTTGGATAATGTGATTTGAAATCTTTACAATTTGATTGAAATAAGTATAAACCATCTTTTTCATTAGCAAATACAGTAAATAAATTATTATTTTTCTTGGTATTTAGTAACAAGAGGAAATAATGAATGAGTATTCCCTGGAGGTATTTATTTTCTGAAAATCTCTTATATTTTCAAAGTTAAAACCACCAAGAATTAAGTATAGATTTTTTTTCTTTGTTAAGGAAAATCTTTCATCTTATTTAAAATGTTTTTTTTTTTTTACCTTTGATCAATTCTGACACACAGGAAGGATCTTGTTAGAAAATATTTTCCACTCCAAGCCAGAAATAACCTAAACAATCAATTGAATAAATGAAACAATTTTTTCCTATATGAAGACTTTATCAGATTTTGACTTGTTTCGAAAATGTATTAAACTGAAGAATCCTCTAGTAAGGAATCAACAGAGAAAAGAAAGAGTTCTTATTGTTGGACTGCCCAGAGGGTTGAAAGAGTGAGTTTGATTTATTCACATTTCAAATGAAAAAGGACTACAAACGAAATCAGAATGACAGGTCAATTTATTATATCAGAACTACTATAATAGTCTGCATGTCATCTGACAAATTTGTTAATACAAATATATTATGTTGGACTTCATCATTTAAAGCCGCCTAGAGTAAATGCTATGGAATTTGATTTAGTAAATTTCCCTAATATGTCAGGTAGGGTGGTCATAAGGCTATACACTAGGGATTTTTTCACCGTATCTTTGGTGCGGACCACACTTTGTGGGGGTATCTGGAAGTACGGTATAAAAGAAATACATTTAAAATAATTAATTTTTATTAATTTAACGCCAAACAGTTTGGACATTTTTTTTTAATAATGATATTGATGCAATAAGATGTTGCACGCAAAAGATGCAGTCCGTGGCGCACCCTCGGATTGAGAGAATAAGAAGGTGTGATTGGTTCGGAGTTGAAGGTACCTGTGAATGCGGGATCTTAAAAGATTGAAAGTTATATATAGTCAGAAAAACCCGCATCGCAAAGTTCCAGTCTTTAGAAGTCATAGGGATAAACAAGTTGGCGATACCTTTGTTCGGTTAGTATCCAATTTAATCATCTAGAGGTATTTCACGCAAATGAGTATATTGGAGAGATTATTGATTTTATATGATCGTCAAGGCCTAATAACAACAAAGGAATCAACAAGTATGCATCTACAATACCATGGTGTATTGGTCAAGAAAGCTTTATAGGGTGAACATCAAAAGATTATATTTTACGAGATATTTATTATTTTACCAAAATGTCTGTTAGTACCTACGTTAATTTTGTGTACTCTGCCTAGAGCATAGGTGACAAACTCAATGCGTGACTTGTTCCAAAATTAAAAGTGTGAAGTTTAAGAGGGCCGCAAAGAAACTTTTTAGGGTTGGTAGAAATCTTGTTATGTTTTTAAATATAATAGAATTAATTATAATAACAATAAAAAATATAATATTTCCTTTGACAGTGGGGCCGCAAAAATTGACGATGCGGGCCGCGAGTTTGACACCTATGCTCTAGGCTAAAAACTAGTGTGAATTTTAAAACGAATTTTCATATGTAGTAAATTAAAAACTATTCAAACAAAAATCAAAGAAAACTGATATTTACAATCATAGGTGTGGGAAGCGGGTAGAGGAGGGATCGGGGGCTTAATTGTTGATGCTGGAACTCTCTTCCAGCCTCCATCTTTCCCAGCACTTATAATCTTCAAACTTTCAAAACCCGAGTGCATAAAAACCCAAGTCTCCACCCTTTCATTTAATCAACTTTCCCTTCTCTTCGGTAATGCAATGGCCTTTCGAGATCCATAGGGAATGCATCTTTACTGGTGCAGTCCTTCTTGCATTCGATTGCATTAAAAATAAAAATAAAAAAATAAAAAAAAATTCCTATGACCTTTGAAGTATAGGTGGCTTAAGACCCCCCTTACCCATAGACTATGTCGCTTTGTAAAAAAATCATTTCCAAAAAAATTCTTAAAAATTAAATATCATTTTTTTTTTGCTTTTTTAGACGCCTGATGAAACCTAAATAAAATTGGCGAGACGTTGCGCAAATCAATGTGAATTCTTTGATTTTTTTATTATCTTATCCAAATATCTGCAGATGTACCTATTTCATTTATTTATTTCATTTCATTTTATATATTTAATTGATGCAAAGAACATGTTAGGAAAATATAGGTCGTCTTTTAGTATACACATTCACATACTTTACTGTATAGCTTCTCCATTTTTCCTTTGATAAGTTATTACTTTCTACACATCTTTAGGTATTTTTTACGGTCTCTTTTATTAAAAATTATAAGCGGATAATCAAAGACAAGGCGTTATTATTTTTTCATTCTTCCAATAATTCTGTCAAACTCCCTCCTAACTTTGTTCCAATACCGATAATTTCCTAATCCAGCATTGGGCGATTATGATATTTTAAACTGAAAAAATTGTTAAAAAAATATTTTATAGCCTTATCCATAAAATTTGAATAATCCTATTAATCCAGAATCCGGAATATCCATAAAGAAGGCTTGAAAGTTTACATAAATATAGCAAAGAAAAACTCTTGTGATTCTGCCTTATTCTCTTTAAATGATAGGTCAATAAAATGGTGGTGGTTCAATATTCCCGAATTAGTAATCAACTTTTATGCGTTTTTGTTTGGTTCTATAATAGATCATTTGCAACGTTTGTGGGAGTTAGAAAGGGAGAAGGGCGGCCACGCTGCCAGACCCAAATTTATATTTAATATCTTGGGCAGGACTGTCTTGAAAGGATGCAGGTAAAAATTTTTAATTAAAAAGTAAAATGAAAATGAAATAAAACCGGAGTCATTTAGTTCCTAACTTACCGCCCCTTATTTCTTTCTCACTCTCAGCTTCTCGTTATGTGCTCTCTGTAATGTTTGTTTGTAGTTTAATTTGCGTTGAAATTGAAATGCATATGAAAATGCGAGATACATAGGAGCAACTTTTCGTTTAGAATAATATATTTTTCAAAACTAAACACTCATAATGAAAGAAAAAGAATTAACATAAGAAAAAGAACAAACGACATATTTTCAAGTTCAAGCAACGAAGAAATTGACTGGGGGGAATTTTCTAAATTAAATTCTTTCTATTATGAATTTTTTACTTTATTTTTTACTTGGAATTTATAAATAAATAAAAGTGATTTGTAATCCACACAATTTTCGCTCACTTCTCAACTAGAAATCAGTGTTTTATTAACTTTTCAGTCGATCTAACCTAGGTGTGGTTTCATTTTTGTGGCCCTTTGAGAAAATTGGAAATTATAAGGCTTTTATAAAAAAAAAAAAAAAAATGGGTATTTACGTATTAACGCCACCCCAGCTACAGATTTGGCGGTTTTTGGCGCCGCTACTGACGACGGATTCTTTTAGAAAATGAATATTAATTAAAAAATAATTAGTATACCCAAAAAAATCGAATATGTAAAAGTCGTTGCCGGTTCGGTTCGGCTCGTATATCTTCATTTCGGGCTGGCATTTAGGCGATTAGGTTGGCTAACGCTAATATCTTAACCGAGCCTTCCAAAGTTTGTTCGGGAACCCATTTTTTTAAGTAAATGAACCGAGATGATGAATAGAACCGAACCTATGAAAAGTTCTAAAAGCGAAAATTTCCACCTGGAGCTCACTTGAGATAATTTGAGACATCACAGTCTATAAACTCAATTTCAGTTCAAATTTGTTGTTTAAAATTTTATTTGTATCTACGGTGGCGTTAATACGTAGGTACCAAAAATGTTTTGTATAAAAAACAAACATTTATACAAACACAAGATAAATAATATTGTATTATTCAGCTCGACTTGGGCGTTAATTTAATAGCGGGGAAAAACCTCTATATGACCCGTGTAAATGTAACCTATCACATAAATGACCTGAAACATAAATGAGTTTGACACTCCTCGATCTAATCGATCGATAGGTTAAAATACCACATATATATATATATATATATATATGTTATTAGGGTGTCTGTTAATTTTTTTCCGGACACCGCCAGGTCATTTAAAAATGATGTAAAGCTCTTGATAAAAATAAATATTTTCATAAAAATCAAATAACATTTAATAATAATATCTACAATAGTATCTCATATTTTAATTTTTGTAGAGAATTCATCAAGAGGATCAAATCTCATCTAATTTGTAAATTAATGCTTTTCGAGCCGGAATTTATTCTTGAGTGCTCATTTTACTGATTTTTAGAAAATATAATTTTTTATTTTTTAATTGATCATCAAATAGAATAACGTAGATTTTTTAATTCCGCCATTATTGAATAGTAATCTTTTGTATTTTTTTACACTTTAAATTATTTTTTAATATTCAGCTTATTAAAAATTCATGCTTTAAATAATATTTAATCTTCTCTTCAACAACTCAAATCAAAAATCAATACTAACTGCAAAATCTGATATAATTCGGAAAAAAAGTTTAGAACCCTTCCTCATTTTTGGAGGTTAGTATGTATACGCCAACAATAATAATTTTTAAAGAATTAGGTGGTTTAAGGTGAAACATTTTAAAATAATCAGTAAGTAAATACAAAAATTTCAAGGTATGGGTTTCACAAAATGTGTTTCTATGTTAACTCCTGATGAAGGTCTCAAAACCCGAAATATAAACTCAAAACATATATTTCTTTTATTTTGTGAAACCTACCTTGAAATTTTACTTAGTGATTACGCAACAATAGTTTCACAAAGTCCTAAATATTAACTGTGCAGAAATTTGGACCAGATAAATAAAAACACTAGAATTTAAATTTGCCTCCTCCTTCGGGATCTCCTAAATGTGTGTAGTTGATATTATAATCACCAATAATTCCCTAAAGATCTTGATACTTACTGTAAAATTTAGTCTAAATCGGATAAAGGGTCTAGAATTTAATTGTCATCCCCCATTCAATAATTTTTATGTTATAAATAAAATAATTTGTTATCTATTTTATATATTCGTGTACATTTTAGATACAGAACCCTCGGTATGTGAACTCTCCCCCTCCCAAGATCAACCTATAAGTAATCCAGGATGCTAATATGATGGGTGAGTAATGCACTTTGATCTTCGTTCAAAAGACGAAGAAAAACATTTTCGAATGGTCATCCAAAGAATCTCTTTTGAGTTACCTCAAAATATGTACAGATTTATCCAAAAAACATAGAAATAGACATCCAAAGTCCGATATGTACCTACCTTGATTCATATCCAAAACACGTATAAGGAGGATTTCTGTCGCACGTTCTTTTTTCTTAGTACGAAAGAGATCCTCCCAGGATGAGAAATCTATGTCTTTCACACGGTGTGTGCTGTTTGAGGTTGGTCACAATAAATAAAACAGTTTAGTGACCATAACATAACAGGTAGGTGCCTGTTATCAATATACAAAGCACATTCTTTTTCAATCAAAAAACCGGTGGCTGGTGATAAATAAACATTAATTAAAAATAATAATGGTATATCACTCGCATCCATAATAAGTATTAATTAAAACAGGAATAGCAGGGAATTGGACAATAAATAAAAAACAGAGTTTTTATTAATTGTTCTAGTTTTATGTTTCTAGTCGATTTATTTCGACTTCCTCAGTGGCCCATTTTATCACTCTTTGTCAAAAGACAATTCCACTAAGCGACGAAACATCTTTAATCTTTTTTATTATAACTATAAAACAATACACTCCTGGACCCAACCATTCAACAATCCTGAACCTTTCTTCTCCTTTCAACAATTAAAAAATCAAAATTCTTCTAAAAATCCTTTATGTTGTTTTTATTTTTAAACAGACAAAACATCTGCAATTGAAACTAGATATTTTTTAAAATGTTAAAAGGTTCAAGATTGTTGAATAATTGAGGCCACGAATGTATTGTAGTTATAATAAAAAATATTAAAGATGTTTCGTCGCATAGTGGAATTGTCTTTTGACAAAGAGTGATAAAATGGGCCACTGAGGAAGTCGAAATAAATCGACGAAACGTCTGGCCCATTTAATAAAAACTCTGTTTTTTATTTATTGTCCAATTCCCTGCTATTCCTGTTTTAATAATAATAATGATAAAAAATTCATTATAGCTCAGTTTCTAAATTTAAAGGATTATTTATTTTTGCACTCAAGGTGTTAAATTTTAAATTTTTATTCTATTTAGATTAAGAGCTGCAAGGCTCGTATGGACGTTTATTTGCATCAAGCAGGTGACACTCTCCTTTATTTCCTTTTATAAAGAAAACATGAGTCTATGGAAGAATCGGTGTAAAATAATAGCTCAGATGATAGAATACATCTTGAGAGAAGCTGATTTTGGACAGTGAGTATAGGAAGTGAATGGTAATAGTCCAAGAGCTGGTGACACATTTTTGAGTACGGATTTGACCCAACTAGAAATAATGCGTAATAGTACCGTCTATGATAGTTGTACAAGTAATGGCCAGTCTGGCTGGCCTAAGCAGGTGGACCAGGTGCTGCGCATGGTGTGAGGTGCGGTAAAAAATACATATGTGTTAAAAAATATATTTTTGACCCACAATGAAATTATGAAAATTATAATTTATAGTTCAATTATAAACATAACATATTCGCTCAGACCATGCATTTGAATGGTGGGACGTGGAACCAGACCACCCAAAGTGTATTTTTACAACATGCAAAAAATAATCAATCATTGCTTTATATACACTTTGGGTGGTCTGGTTCCACGTCCCACCACTCAAATGGTCTGGAGTGAATATATTATGTTTATAATTGACTATGAATTATAATTTTTATAATTTCATTGTTGGGTCAAAAAATATTTTTTAACACATATGTATTTTTTACCGTACTGACACACCATGCGCAGTACCTGGTCCCACCCGCTTAGGAACCAGCCAGGCTGGCCGTTCCTTTGTGCAAGCTATCATAGACGGTACTATTACGCATTATTTCTGGTTGGGTCAAATCCGTACTCAAAAATGTGTCACCAGCTCTTGGACTATAAGGGGAAAACTGTTGGCATGGGATAGAGCTTAGTGAAGGCAAGTGAATGCGTCAAACCAGTCTTTTGGACTGAATACTCTATTCTATATTGGTTAATAAATACCGCGATTCACTACCACTTAAGTGATTGGTTCTTAACAATGGGGGTAAAATAGCCACTTGAAGGGGGTAATCAGACTAATTAATGTTGACGGTAATGGGACGAGAGGAGAATGGCTCGCGGCCGGCCGGTGCGGTCGCTCACTCATTTGAAGTTTGTCTAGAACAGGGGTGTCCAACCTTTTGGCTTACACAGGCCGCATTTGAAGCAAAAACAAATGCCTCGGGCCGCATATAAAATTTACTACTTTCATTGATATTTTTTAATCAAAAAATATAGTTAATAATATTGAATAAATGGCAAAGAAGCAAAAATGATAATAATCTTTGAGTTCTTTTCCTCCAGTGATTTTGTTTTTAAATCATTTACTACTTCAAATAGTTTTAATTACTGAAATAATAAATAATCCAAAAATTGGAAATAAAGTATTCGAAATTTCGTTATTTATGTCACCTGATAGTTGGGCTTATAATTTTGTTTTTAGTTAATTTTTACTATATTCTCGAAAATAGCTTATAGGTATATATAAATTCATATTTCTAAAAGTGAATAAAATATTGAGAAACCATGCGAGATATTTCTTTCAGTTCAATGTCTGACTGCAGTTCCATACAGAAAGTTTGCAGTTAAAATATTTAAATCTTATAAAAATGGTTCAAAATATGCCAAAATTGTGAATTTTGATATATTTTCGCATTCAAAATTGAAAATTTGCCTTTTATTCTTAGATAAATTTTGGGAGAGCTGTTGATAATTTCTTCTTATTTAAAAAAAATATATATATATATATATAAATTGTATCAGATATCTATCTTTTCCAGTAATATAAAGTAATATAAAAATTACAATGTTTTAAGGCCGCATTCATTACTGTGCTGGGCCGCATGCGACCCGCGGGTTAGACATCATCCCTGGTCTAGGTATTGACTTACCATAATATTTTTTTCTCAAACCAGGACAATTTCGAGAGTTTATTCGAAATAAAAAAATCAGCATCTTCTATGTGAATTTACAAAGAGTGAATTATATTCACCAAAGTATTTATGATTCAAAAAGTTAGTCTTTTTTGTGAACTATAGCTAACAAGAAAAAACAATTAAGTAGTAATGAGTTTTTAATTTTTCATAACTGAGCTAAACTATTAAATATATCACTAGCATGAACTCAGCTTAAAAATTTCTCTCCTCGCAGGCAGAACTAGTATTAAATCACGGATAAAAATAAATATTGCCTCATTGTGCTTTAAAATATACGAATAAAATAACGCGAAGAAAAATATTTTTCAACTATGATTTTTTTCTCCTTGAGTGTCTGAATACCGATACCCACGATAGCCCAAGAACGAAAAGTCAAAAAGTTGGTTTCTATCAAAATACATATATACTGATTAGATTTTCGAATATCTTGTTCAAAAGGCAGAAAATTTTATTTTTTGAATTATTCTATTGAGTGTTTTTGGAGATCGTGGGTGTGATAGATTTGTAGTGGATTGAAGCACCGGGTCAATAAAATTCCCAGAATTATTCTCTATCCTTGTTTAGGCTGAATAGCTCCTATAATCCACTACAACACTACATATTATTCTATTGAGATTTTAAGAAGATTTTATATTTAGTATAGCCTTAAATGAACAATTTATATATAAATTTATTAATAATTACTAGTGTACCATGTCTTGAAAAAGTGTCACCTTTTTATTATTTAATGTGCGAGTGGGAAATACTAAAAAGAGCGCGGATAGAATCATTTCTATTTCTTTAGATCCAAGGATGGAAATACAAGTTCAAACCTGCTTCAGCCTATTAGAGATTAATTTATTAATTTCTATATTCTAGGAATTGCACCGGACCAAAACGATACTCGTTATAGAGAGAGAGAGAATATTCAATTGGACTTCATTGCGGCTCTATCTAGCAAGCGTATGAGTCTTGAAAAAGCTTTTACTTTTTCTTCTATTTATTTGTATTTTTAATCGTGGCTAATGACTATTCACTGAAATATAGTTCACAATTGACTTTGCTGTGGCAGCTCTTAATAATTTTTTCCAAATGACCGGAACAAAATGACAAATTAACCTGGTCACCTGAACCATACCTTCAAACTGGGAGAGTCAAACCGAGACGTATGGTAAGCCTATCTAGATATCAGTGTTGTTCACATACGAAGAAGGAAATAATATGAACGTCAGATCGGACTTTTGAAACTTTGAAAAAACTTATTTGACCGTAACTTTCAAAAATTTGAAATCATAATGAATTAATTTAACCTGATTTTCAATTTATATTCACCTTTATAAATATTATAAAATTAATTTGTAGAAGAAAAGGAAAATTTTTCAAATTCTCAAAATATATTTGTTTTTGTATATTGTTAGAGTTTGTGGCTGTGATGAAACTGTATTAGATGAAGGAGGAGGGTCCAGGCACGTTATAAATTTACATGAAGCTAAAAAATTTATTTTTGACAAGGCTTGGTTCGATCACATATGTGTACCACATTTTGTGTATAACTGTAAGTTTAAACAACCAACTTGGTCAACTTCTAATTTTGTATAAAATATATCAATTAACATCTATTTGTAAATTTTGTATCCTAATTAACTGAAGATGGCCAAATTAATTCAGGCCGAAACGTTTTATTAAAGGTGTTTTATTGAACCCAGTGATTCCATCTTTGGCTGATACCTCCTCCTTCATCTAATATAATATATATTTGTTTTTATTGTTATAGGATTAGCTAATTTTTACATGGTTTATGCTTCGCCTATATGTAACTATCTATCTATGTATCTATGTATCAATGTGACTTTTGTTCTGTTAAATTCCGCAAGCATTTCTCTATAAAAATAATTGTTTACCTACTCAATTTAAATGAAATTATATAAAAATACATTTACACAGTTATACACAAAATGCGGTACACATATGTGATCGAACCAAGCCTTGTCAAAAATAAATTTTTTAGCTTCATGTAAATTTATAACGTGCCTGGACCCTCCTCCTTCATCTAATACAGTTTCATCACAGCCACGAACTCTAACAATATAGAAAAAACAAATATATTTTGAGAACTAGAAAAATTTTCCTTTTCTTATACAAATTAAATTTATAATATTTATAAAGGTGAATATAAATTGAAAATCAGGTTAAATTAATTCATTATGATTTCAAATTTTTGAAAGTTACGGTCAAATAAGCTTTTTCAAAGTTTCAAAAGTCCGATCTGACGTTTCGGATTATTTCCTTCTACGTATGTGAACAACAGTGATATCTAGATAGGCTTACCATACGTCTCGGTTTGACTCTCCCAGTTTGAAGGTATGGTTCAGGTGACCCGGTTAATTTGTCATTTTGTCCCGGTCATTTGGAAAAAATTATTAAGAGCTGCCACAGCAAAGTCAATTGTGAACTAAATTTCAGTGAATAGTCATTAGCCGCAATTAAAAATACAAATACATAGAAGAAAAAGTAAAAGCTTTTTCAAGACTCATACGCTTGCTAGATAGAGCCGCAATGAAGTCCAATTGAATATTCTCTCTCTCTATAACGAGTATCGTTTTGGTCCGAGTGCAAAAGGCCATTCCTAGAATATAGAAATTAATAAATTAATCTCTAATAGGCTGAAACAGGTTTGAACTTGTATTTGCATCCTTGGATCTAAAGAAATAGAAATGATTCTATTCTATTTTGGCCAGTAAAATAACTTCTGTGAAGTATTTAATGACGAATGTTCTTTTATCTTTAAACGTCTCTATCTCCGTAAATAATGGTCTGAGAGCCATAAAACAATCAAATTTATAAGATTTTTAAACATTTCTGAAAATTTTTGTCTTTAAAATCTTTAAACGTCTCTATCTCTGTAAATAATGGTCTGAGAGCCTTCAAACAGTCGAATTTACAAGATTTTTTAAAAATTTCTGAAAATTTTTTGTCTTTAAAATTTTTATTTTCTCATTATATATTTTTTTAAGAAAGGGTAAAGACCATCATGGGTTGCTTGGTCACAAGGGTACTGAAACTGAAAAGGTTAGGTAGGTAGGGTCTTGAGGTAGGGTAGGGTCTTAAGGGGAACTATTTATCATTTTTTGTAATAAAATTCTCAAATTTTTCCTATTGAATTATTGATGCATTAAATATTTATTCCCGAAATTTGAAGTTGATCGTCTGTCCCATTACCGAGAAGTAAATGATTGAAAATTGTTCTTTTAACATGGAAGTAAAAGGACCGATCTTTAAAAAGGGCTATAACTTCTATACAAATTATACCATTTTCAACCAATTTATACAGATCAATAATTCAACTTTTATGAATCGAATGATACATTTTCAATAGATTTGGCAGTCTAGTTAATTGGTTATTTTAATAAATGTAACAATACAAAGTTATTTGCAGCCAACAGAATATAACAAAAGCACTAGTGTAGAATTCCATCTCTATTTCTTGAAATCGTTTTTGTGTTAAATAAATGTTTTTATAATGAGAAACAATTTATTTCAATATTCTTTTTATTAATATTTTCAAAACAAATAGTTGTATTCGAAATTAACCTGATTATTAAGAATTTTTTTATTAAAAAATTTAGTAAGCAGAAGCTGTCACTCTGCAGAAATACAAAATTTTTTTCGTAGATCAACCAGATAGAAGCTGTTGTCCCGAACCTCCTTAACAGTCAATATATTTTTATTAAGGTTCGAAAAACAATGACTGATCCCGTCTTGATAAATAAATCACTCTTAAAACTTATATTTAATTTTGTGAATAAAAATTTTAATTGAAAAAAAAAAAAGATTTTTGTCATATGAGAAAAAATGACATTTATCTCTGATATTTTTCATAGCTGCTGCTGTATTGTCAACCTTTTCCAGTCTGTCAAAATCGTTTTTTGTAGATATTTTAGAAGGCTTAAACGGATTAGTTTTTTAATCCAGTGATAAAATATCTGTTTGATATATGGAAAATAAAAAAATAGAATATTTCATAACCAACTTATAAACATTAATTCCCTGATGAACTAAAAAAAAAAAAAAGAAAAAAAAACACAAATCGATAAATCGGCGTTTTAAGAATTATCTAAATCTATTTCTAATCTGAGGGTAGTTTTGTCTTTGAATGATTGTCTTTAATTTCTTAATTATTTCTTTTCGATTGCGAGAATGCTTTACCTGAAGAAAATAATTAATTATTTCTAAAAAGCTTTATTGATCTATTCAAATATCAATTAGCTCTTGAAAATACTAGATTATTCAAAACAAAAAGGCTTATTTTAAGAACACGTAGCAAGAGATTTAGCTAATTAACCAATAGGCTTTTCTATGCTTAGTAAACGTTGGAGGACGTGATTTTGTAGTGTAGATTTTCGAGGGTCGAATTTTCATTAAATTATGGCTTTATTCCATCTTTTAATTATACGGTTTTAAGAAGATTATTAATTTTTTATTATTACCTACTATTAACATTATTATTATCTTAAAAAAAGAGAAAATTTTCCATAAAATTATTATTTAATTCGCAAATACTATAAAAATAAAATTCCTCAATTCTATTGGAGCAATTTTTAATCAGCCTTCATAATAGTGTCTTGCTTGTTAACAATTTTAGTGACTGTATTTTTGTGATCAAAACGTCGTGTATTTAATTTTTTTATAGCCATTTGAAATAGGTATAATGAATAGTATGAATTATCAATATTAAACTCTAACTCGATTCTATATGAACCTTTCAAAAAATTGTTTCTCTTCATCATTAAATTAAGAGTTAATGAAAGCTTTAAGTGAATTTTCTCAAAAAACTTATATTTCCTCTCCAGGTTACACAATTTTTATAATTTTATTTGTAACAGGAATAGCAGGGAATTGGACAAAAATTAAAAACACAGTTTTTATTAAATGAGCCAGACGTTTCGTTAATTTGTCATATTTTTTTAATTGTATGAAATATATAATAGCAGAAATAGCTAATAAAGATTTAGTATTATTATTATGTATTGTGTAAAATTCACTACTTTGTCTTGTCTCATATGTGTAATATATGTATAATGTATATGTATGTATAAATGTATATCTATTATATATAAAATTCTTTGCCCGATACACTCACTCACTCACTCACTCATCATCAAAACAGCCAGAACCACTGGACATAGAAACATGAAATTTGGAGAGGATATTACATCTATGACATAGGGGCTCACTAAGAAAGGATTTTTCGAAATTCGATCCCTAAGGGAGTCAAAGGGGGCAAAGTGTGTTTTCACTAATTATGCGATATCTCTTAAGGACAATAAAATATCTACTTGCTTTTTATTTATAAAAATACTAAATTAAAATATCTAAAAACTAATTTCAGGATTTTTTGAAATTCGACCCTTAAAGGCGTCAAAAGGGGCAAAATATCTTTGCAATGTGTTTACACTAATTATGCATTTTCAATTAAGAACAATAAGTTATCTACTTGATTTTCACTTAATAAAATTCTAAATACAAATATCTAAAAAGCGATTTCAGGATTTTTTGAAATTCGACTACCAACTATCCAAAATGTGAGTGGGGGCAAAAATTAAAACTCTCTCCTATCTTGATCAAATTTTGTAGAGTTATTCTTTATTACTTTAAGAAACTATTCCTGTAAAAATCAACTATCAAAATTGACTGTATGGGGGCGAACGGGGGGAGGGGGTGCAAAATATAGAAATTTTTAGCTTTTTTGTACATTTACTCTTTAGAAAACTGAGAGTTATTTATTTGCAAATATCTAAAAAATAACTTCAACCTCCCAAAATGTGAGTGGGGGCAAAAAATTAATACTCTCTCCGATATAGATCAAATTTTGTAATGTTAGTTTTTAAGACTATATAAAATGTATGCTGTAAAAATCAATAGCCAAAATGAGTGAGTGGAGGCGAAAGAGGGGGCAAAATATTACAAATATATATTACAGACCTAATAATCACATGCCGAGACGCCGCCCGCCAGGGCTCACCTGTCTGGAGGGCTGAGCTGCAGAGGCGTGCCTTCGGCACGCCTCGTCTGCATCTCATATATATATATATATATATGTATATGTATGTATTGTATGTATATGTGTCTATTTATTTATTGTATATATATATATATATATATATATATATATATATATATATATGATTCTTGTAATTAAAATGCTTTATATTAAAGATGAGCATCATCTTATTTTACAATATATGTCTTTATAATATTTATTATCATAAATACGAATAGATCTACAAAATAAATAACGAAAATGCTCTGCCATTATTAAAAGAAAACACAGAAAAACTAGTAAAGCAAAAAGACCCACCCACTGCTATTTGTTATTATTACATGTTATATTTTAGAATGTATTAATTATCTTTATCTTTTGTATTTCAAAATTGAATGTATTATTCATAATAATAAATTCCATATATTTGTTTAATTATATGATTTTGTTATTTCCGTAATAACATAAGCCTAATGCTTCCGCGTAGACTTATGTAACATATCGAAAAGGCATATCACAACAATATGTATATTTCTAGATCAACAAAAAATTCATGATCGCGATGAATCTTTCCTGCTATGAATTTTCCCTGAACTTTTTTATTTAATTGATTAAAATTCGTTATTAAAATAGAGAGGAAAAGCATAATATTATTTGTCTATTTTTTTAAATTTATTTTTCACTTTGAAAGACTTTTCAAATTTATAATTATTAATTGTCTAGTTATTGTTTCGCTTTTTATTCTATTAACGAATTTTAATATATTAAAAAGATTTATTAGTAAAATTGAAAACCAAAAAAATCTAGGTTACTAATGAAGTCGAAATAGATTGACTGAACATTCAGGTCTGATTAATTATTATTTTTGAAAAAAATTACTCACATCCCTCGTAAAAATCCCAATTAAATATATAAATCATTTACAATAATCATCCTAAATTGATTGACTTTTTCTGGTGACAGAATTCCAAACCTCCTCTAAGTTACACTAAAATTAAGTGAAAGTAAAAATCTAGATTTGGTTTGAGAAATCTAAACGAAACGGCATGAGCCACATAGGTATATATTATAGATCTATATATTCAT
Organism: Forficula auricularia; assembly: GCA_024734495.1. Taxonomy (NCBI): domain Eukaryota; kingdom Metazoa; phylum Arthropoda; class Insecta; order Dermaptera; family Forficulidae; genus Forficula; species Forficula auricularia. The sequence goes on from JALMQS010000165.1 coordinate 866,418, forward strand.
GAAGGTATATATAAAATATGATTGGTGAATATCTAAACGCAGCCTTGTTTTTGCTGAGGAGGCTCACCTCTGCGAGGGGGTGCCGTCAGCGCTACGTGGCCGAATTATTAACTAGCCTGTAGCAGACTTTATCGAGGAGGTTTGATATGGCCGGGAAATGATGTGGTCTCGAGTCTGGATCTGGTTGGGGAGTCCCCACGCGTTTAACGGGGAGTCTCCTCCAACCAGGAGGGAAAAAGGTCGCAGAGATTTGATACTTTATTATAGGAAAAGAACAGAAATGAAAATTATCTATTTGGGAGCATACGGTGGGGAAGTATATTTGGCAAGGATAATTGAAGGATAAAAAGTGAATCAAATGGAGCATTTACGTCTCGGGGAGAAAAAAAAGATTTCTATTTTCTACTTGAAGGGATTTTAAATCAGCCAGGATATTCTTTCTCTCTTTTTCTGAAATTAATCTAAAGTTTCTTCCAAAAGTGTTATTTAAATTTAAAATACAAATTCGGATGATAGAATAAGATTTGATCAAATTACAGACCCAAGATTTCATTTGTAAATGAATGGGAACTGAAAATTTAGAATTAAATAAAAAGAAGCGAGTGCCGGTGAAAAGGCAATAAATTAAATATTTCATAAGAAGTTCAATTGTTATTATTAACATTATTAAAGTACATAGCATCTATATTATTTAATTAATCAAATATGTTAACGTTAACAAGTATTTGAACGGGAAAGTAGCAAATCAAAAAATTCTCATCGATTTACGCCACGTTTCGCCAATTTTATTTCGGCTTCGTCAGGTAGGTATCTCAATTATTATGATCAAGTGTAAGATATAATATGTGCATATCTATTATATCTTACTTTCTATAAATCATTATCACAAATTCTTCAAGTGGACTTATTGGGAGGGGAGTGATTTCCCCTGATAAAGTCAAGTGGATGGCCACATCAGAACGTGTCAATTTATTAATATATAGTATAAGTACGTAAGCAAAGAGTGTTTAGCCAGGTTTGCCTATATCAAATTAATTAATTAATATTTTAGAGCTAGTAATATTTGTCTCTCTCTCTCTCCATAAATCTAGAATAATTATCAAAGTAGAAATTTTTTAAAATATTCAAAGAAAATTTTTTTTATAAAAACACCCTCAATGTTGTTAGCCGATATAATAGTGAAAATGAGTTTAACAAACTCAGTGGGACAAATCAAACAAAAGGATTCAGTTCAATTTAAATAAAACAAAGGTCATGATTGTTGATCATTCCACAATTTCACCACCTAGACACTTCGCATGAATGGGTTTGTGGATTAGCAAACAAGTGGTATGTATACTGATCATTTGGAAATTTTTTTCAAACGAATTAAATTCAGAAATGGTTTAGGAAAGCGTGAACGATATGAAATTTTATACAGAGACGTGTTTTTATAGTACAGTGTTTCTCAACCTTTTGTAGAGCGAGGAACCAAAGAGCACTTATATTTATTTCTGAGGAACCCACTAGCACTAAAATATGAGACATTTAATTTTTCGTCAAAAAATCAACATCATGCTACTTCTAAATATTGTTGTTTATACCGACGCCGATGACGGTATTGTCACAATTTTAAAGATTTGCTTGATTTTGGGGAAATTGGATACAAAAACGTGAATTTTAAATAACAATACCTAACATTTTATTTTCATTAATAATATTAATAATATTATCATCTATTTCAAAAGCAATATTATTTCAAACGTCATTAATAATAAAATAATAATAGTAAAACAATTTAAAAGATGTTTTCATTTTGTTACTAATGTAACGTAATCGTTGTATTAAAATGAAGTTATGGAACTTTAGAGCAACAAAAATTGTACCACTGATGTTCACCGCATTTTAAGTATCAATGGTTTTATTTGACTATGAGATAATACTTACTCTAAATTTAGTATTTTTTCTTTACATGACAAATTTTTTGAGGGCTGATACTACTAACTACTATTTTTGTTTTATTTTTTTTTTATTGACCCCTAGGCGCGGGAAACCCTAAACCTCCCTTTGTGGACCCCTGGAGTTCCGCGGAACCCAGGTTGAGAACCACTATTCTAGATTGAGTAAAGTGAACTCTTTCAAAGTGGGAAAAAATTGTCTGTGTAGTAAAGCAAGGTGCAAGGCAAATTAAAAGCAGTCAGCTTATTTCAAGTATGTCTCTCGCACAACATTTGAGTACAGTAGGGCAAAACCAGGATTTTGTCCTGAGGGGGCTAACATACACACAGACATATATAATATATATAATATATATATCAGTGGCGGTTGGTGACTTTTTAGTCAGGGATGCTGTCCAAAAAATGTACCCTTCATTTTTTGAAATTTTAATTTAACTTCGCTTTTTTTTGCAAATTTCATCGAATACAGTATCATTTTCGTTATTTTTCAAATTTAACATTAGATTTTTTTAATATATATTTTAGGACCTTCGCCCCAAACGGATACTGCTTTGTGTGAGTGGGGGTAGAGAGTCAGAAATTAAATCGTGTGACTTAAACTCCACAGTCCCCCTCAGATGGAAATCGACCATCTTGCACAATGAATCAGCCTATAAGAAGATCTTAAATTTCTCCTAATTCTATTGCTATAACCAAGCTATGACTTTTCTATAGCGCTATTAGTTAGTTCCGATCTTATATATTGAGAGTTCTTAGAAATGGATTAGTCCAGAAATTCTCGAATCATCTTTATTTATTCCTTTTTTGTATTATTTCTATTTTAATAGTTTATCAGAGAGAACAATTTTTATTTGACTAAAACTGGTCTGAACTTGTCTATGACATCCTTGAACTGGAAGATATACCAGGCAGGGACTTCAAACCTTCTATCCGCGGCCTTTTCGGAGAAATCATTAATTTCATTGTCCCTTGAAACTATGCAACAATTTTATTTCATTTCGAGAACCAAAATATATACTTTTCAAAACAAAAAATATTTTTTATAGAAATATTTGAAATAACGGATAATAATTTGAAAATTTAAAGATCCTCCGGAAATTTTGAAGTCGACCTTATATATTTATGAAAATACTCAAAATTTTTGAAATTTTAGGGATGCGCCGCATCCACAACATTCATGGACCACAAGCCACTGATATATATATATAAATTTTCGTAAAATGTCGAAAAAAATGCTTTGACAATTTCAAAGTTAAAAATTTAATTTAATATTATATTTCAAAGTCTTGTCTTTAAATTATTACACTTCGAAATTCTCAAAACGTTATTTTTGCCATTTTACGAAAATGTTGTCATTTTTTGTCTTAATTTATAGTCAAAATATTGATTAAAATTTACCAAATATTTTTTTCATTTTCATTTGATGATTTGTTAATATTTACTTTAATATTTTTTTCTTGTCTTGAGGGGGCTTCAGTCCCCTTAGCCTTCCCCCTATGGTTGCGCCTGTGTTTGAGAACATACTAGTCGCTTACTTTCAAAACTCCGTACTCTCTACTCATCGCATCCCTAACTCAAATATGATTCGCACCACCAAGTTTTTACTTGGCATCCTGGATGCAATTAAACAACGAGCTATCATCAGACTAATAGATGACCCTTACACTACTTTGACTCACGTTTTCACGGTTTCCCTATTTGATCGATACTATGACTGCATGTGGTCTGATGAGATAAAAACAAGGATTTGCTACATAGCCTAATTTGCGCGAAGCTAAGTTTCAGCTTTCTACCTAGAACCATCCAGCGATGAAAAATTGACAAATCACCAAAAAATATAGAGAGCGCACACTAAGCCTTGAAAAAGTATTTAGTTTTCAATAAATTTAAAATAATGATAAAGCTATTCTTGAAGTCTACGCTTACTCGTTTATAACATGAGCATATATTTTTTTTAATGTAATCGAATGCAAGAAGAGGCCCACCAGTAAAGATGCAGCCCCTATGGATATCGAAAGACTCTTGCATTACTGAAGAGAATGGAAAGTTGATTAAGTGAGCGGGTAGAGACGTAGGTGTTTATGCACTCGTGTTTTGAAGGTTTGAAGATTATAAGTGCTGGGGAAGATGAAGGCTGGGAGAGAGTTCCAGTTCCTTGAAGTCATGGGGATATACGTATTGGCGAATGAAGTGGTCCGGCACTTTTCTAATTTGACCGCGAAAGAGTGTTGAGAGTCGGCAAAACGAGCAAAGAAATTAATAAATATTGTTTTCGCCGGTTTGTTCGCTTCTTTGCTCTCTGTGTCGCTATTTATACAGCTAAAAGACTGCGCAAGGGCGGAACAGTTCATGTGAGAATCGTTTGTGCGAATCATTTAGTCTTCCCATATAACATGAATTATGTATTTTTTAAGTTCGTAAAATAATAATATTGTTATCAAAAATTGCTGCCTTCTTTTTCTTTATTTTTCATTCACTGATTCAATCGAATATCTTATTATTATTATTTTATATATAAGAGAAAAGCTATTTATATAATATATTTAATAAATTCATTCTTGTTTCAATATTTGTTCAAGATCTACTTTACTTTTGCGTATTGTCAAAAAGGTAAAAAGCCATTAGATCTTATAGCATTTTTCATTCCTTTCTTCTCTCGGCTTATATTATTTGAAAGATAGATACTCTCAGAGCTCTTCTGCAAAGAGTTTTCAAAACACTAGAGATATGAGCGGGATGATAATGATTTAATAAAAAATCTATTTTTAGACCACTTTTGAGATTTTTTCTTTATGGATATTTTATAAATCTTCATTTTCTGAGCTTTGAAATTAAAAAGAATCTACTCAAATAAATTCAACAAATAAAATAATAAGAACTCAAAATTCAAATAAAATGCACTAAAAGGTATGAAATAATTATCTTATTTAGTTACAACTAAACGCTTAAATTGTTACATGAAATCACTTTTTGAAGTCAGTGCCAAACATATGCATTTTATGAATCGTACTCGACGGATCTTACTTAGTACGTTTGGCGGGTAATGAAGATAGCATCGCGTAAGCTCGATTTTATAGTTTGTTTAGGACCGAAGGGATTTCATGTAACAATTTCACCGTTTAGTTGTAACTAAATTAGATAATTATTTCATACCTTTTAGTGCATTTTAATTGCATTTTGAGTTCTTATTATTTTATTTGTTGCATTTAATTTTTTGAAGTCGGTTTTATTTTTTCTTAAAAATAATTTATATTTTTCTCTTTTTAGTGATGTTAACAATAGTGACTTAAATACCTTGCATGCATCTCGTAAGAAAGCGTCGGGCGAATGAATCAGAAAATGATAATAAAATTCAATTCACAAATAGATAAATTATCTCTAAACGTTTTAAATGAACCTTCTAAGATTGTTTTTTTTATAAAAGATTTTATATATTATAATTTCGATTATTTGCTCATAAGAATTGGAATTTTCCGTTATTTTATCATTGTTCATATGATCAGAACTTGACCAAATTAGTATGGGACCACCCCTAAGATACTACCTTTTCGATAAAAGAAGAATAATCGAAATCGGTCCACGTGGCAAAAAGTTCTCACTGAAGATACATAAAAATGAATAAATAAATAGTTAGGTATCTTGACTAACTTGCAGCTATACTGATCCAAACGCAGAAATAATCATTAAAATCGGTTCATAAACAAAGAAGTTATATACTGAACACAATGCAAAAAAAATTATCAAAATCGTTTCACAATTGGCGAAGAAATCAGGTAACATAAACAAAAAAAACAGTCGAATTGAGAACCTACTCCTTTTTTGAAGTCGGTTAAAAATATATCTGTCTTCATGCACAAAAATACACCTGCCTCCATGCACAATAAAAATAGCTAATGGATTTCTACTCAGCTTGTTGCTTCAATTAATGTACATATGTAGTTATTTATGTAAATTTGTTGAATACAAAAGAACTAAATTATAGTATATTGCGATCATATATTTTAAAGGTCAAGAGAGACCCCAGGACATCATTTTTTTATATTTTGGGTAAATGATTTTTTATTTTTTGCAGGGTCAAAAAGAATTTGATTGAAAAATTTGGTCTACATAACAGAGATTTAACGATTCTTAATTTCTTTCTTCAAAAGTGTCAAGAGTATATTGTTCATACCCTGTATGGTAAAGTAAAAAAGAAAAAAGTTTAATACAAACACTCAGAAAAGCAATATTTACGCGCGCACTCCTAACAACACTATAATTGAACCAAAAAACAGGCCTGTGATTGCCTTGGCTACCCGAAATCAATTTTTTGCAAATTAAAAGTTCGTTAACCGATTTATTGGTTAACTAGGTCATTTGTTAACCGATGTTCCACTGTATAGGATTGCCTATAGGCATAGGGTATATAAATGATACGTCTCTGAGACTTGTCGGTTGCATAACTTTAGGGCTGAGCATCTAATCAAAAATTGTAAACATTACTCATAAATCCGCCCCGCCCCATACCCATACACACAATATTCCTATAAACTAGTTAAGAATTTAAATCTATATATAGTCTTTGTATCGTTTAAATAACTCTCTTTTTTATTATATGTTCATTTTATAGTATATTTCATTTTTCTTTGTTTTGTTTATTTTAATTTAAAAATTTTATGATTTTAATTTTTACTCTCTCCCCTCACCACTTACCATCTTAATTTTGAGTTTGATTTCAACAAAAATATAATATAAGCTGGATTGGATCAAAGTCGAACAAGCGCTTTCGCCAACTCTTTTATCCCTATGACCTCCAGAGACTGGAACTCGTTCCCTGAAACCATCTTTCCCGCGACTTATAACCTTCAGCTATTTAAAGCCCGTATCCACCGATACCTTCGCTCCCTGCCTATCCCATAAAATTCTTTCTTCTTCTTTTCACGATGGAGGAGCCAACCCAGGCCTTTTAGGGGTTGCACCTTTTTGGTGTAATTCCTTCTCTCATTATTTTCATTAAAAAAAATCTCAATGCACCAAAACTAGATGTGAAATTTCGTTTTGATATTCAGACTTGATTTTTGTTTCGATTTCAACCAAAATATAATCAGTTTTTAATCTCAATATAAAGAATGATTGTTTATAATGGGAATTAAGGACAAGTTTTTGTGTGATTTTTAACCAATATTTCGTCGAATTCGCCGACTTCTTCAGGCTTATGAATTTTTGAATTTCTAATGGTCATTGGTAACAGAGATAAAGAAAAGTAGGTAATGTATTTTAGACGAATGTGTGATGTAGCCATTTGAAACTCTGAAGAAGTCGGCAAAGGCGACGAAACGTTGGTTGAAAAATAAAAAAAATCACACAAAAACTTGACTTTAATTCCCATTATAAACACTCATTAATATATGTAAATTATGGACGAAAATGATAATAGTAATATAAAGAATCTACATGTGAAATTTTGTTTTGATATTCATACTATACTAGTTTTTGAGCTAGAGTGTTCACAAAATTTAATAGCATACTTACTAAGTAACAGACATTTTGACAAAATAATTAATATTTCGTAAAATGTTATTTTTTCGATGTTTACTCATTGGGACTTTTTGTAGACCAAAACGCCATGGTTTTGTTCAATTTTTTTTATCAAAATAGTTTCAGCCGTTTTTGAAATATTTCGAAAAAACGAAAAAAAAATGGGAAAAAGTGAATTTCGAGTTTTAATAAAGCATTGCTTTTTTATGAAAAAAATACAGTGGAAACCAAACAATGGCTTGATCAACATTATCCGAACTCTGCTCCATCGAGACAAATGGTAGAGAAGTGGATTGCTGAATTTAAACGTGGTCGTACCAGCACAAATGATGAAGAGCGCAGTGGACGCCCAAAAGAGGCTGTTATTCCAGAAAACAAAAAAAATCCACAAATTGGTTATGAACGATCGCAAATTGAAGGTGCACGAGCTAGCTGACATTGTAAAGATATCAGATGGTAGTGTTTTTACCATTTTACAGGAACATTTGGGTATGCGAAAGCTCTGTGCAAAGTGGGTGCCGCGTGAGCTCACAGTCGACCAAAAACAACAACGAATCGATGCTTCAGAGGAGTGTTTCGCGCTGTTAAACCGCAATAAAATGGAATTCTATCGTCGATATATGACAATGGATGAGACATGGTTTCACTATTACACACCAGAATCCAAAAGACAGTCAGTTGAGTGGAACTAAGGCCTATTTTGACGAGAAAGAGAAATCTTACTATAAAATTGAGTATCGAAAAGTTGGAAAATCGCTATAGTCGTTGTATTTTTTTTTTTTTTTTTTTTTTTTTAATGCAATCGAATGCAAGAAGGGGTGCACCAGTAAAGATGTAGCCCCTATGGATCTCGAAAGACCCTTGCATTACCGAAGAGAAGGAAAGTTGTTTAAGTGAGAGGGTGTAGACGTAGGTGTCTATGCACCCTGGTTTTGAAGGTTTGAAGATCATAGGTGCTGGGAAAGATAGAGGCTGGGAGAGAGTTCCAGTTCCTTGACGTCATGGGGATATATGAATTCGCGAATGAAGTGGTCCGGCACTTTTCTAATTTGACCGCGAAGAGTGTTGGGAGTCGACAAAACGTGTGCTGCGTGCAAAGCATGCTTTGGGGACGAGAGTAATTGATTTTATCTCATCAGAGCACCTGCCGTGATAGGTATCTATAGAAAAGGGAAAGGGCGGAGACATCTCTTCGATGAGCCAGCGAGTCGAGGGAGTCGGTGAGGGTAGAATCGTTGTATCGCCCTCGATGGCAACTCTGTTGAATAATAAAATCGAGTTTTGTCAAAATTTTGTTTTTTTCTTACTTATCCTACGGACTTGTTGAATGACCTGTTATACCCGATGGGCCCCCACGACCCTTGTATTGAATCTCAGTTCAAAAAAGTGTCAATATGTTAAAAGCAAGCAACCAACGTAAAAGCCATAAATTCAATATCATATAAAAATAAAACAAAAAAGTTCTGAGTATACATATATGTGCTGATTTAATTTTTCCTTATTTCTCCCACAACTACCGTCTCGTTCACTAGCTACATTTTTACTCATTTAGTATAGAATCTAGTAGACATGATTCATTCATATTCATATAAGTAAATAAAATATGGTCTTAAGTGATTATTTAATAACAAAGAAAATTAAATTATAAAAATTTATTACTTGCACTTAAATGTGTGTGTATGAGGTTCTCTGAATAATGAGTTAATTATTTCAACAAGGATATTCTGGTTAAAAAAATCAATATGTGTCCTTAATAATAAAAGAGAGTGAAAAGGTTGCTTAATAATAGAATTTCAATCTTTAATAAACTAGAGAGGTTTGGAGAGTAAATAATTGAACATACCGACTGGTAGTCGAGAATCCGATACTCCGCCATCTGAAATAGAAAAAAAATCATTCCTTAATAAATAATGTTTTTGTTAAGACAAACTAAAATTAAATTCATAGAAAGATAAAAGCGAAGATCAGATACCCCCTGTCAAAAAACAACATCTTTAATCTAGACATGATCTATAGAAGCGAAAATTCGAATATGTGAAAGTCGTTGCACGTTCGGTTAAGACAGGGGTTTTCAACCTTTTTGGCTTAATCGGGCCACATTTGAAGAAATAAAATTGTCTCGGACCGCGGATAAAATATTATAATTCTATTGATATTTGTTATTCAAAAAAGATAGTTAATAATGTAGAAATAAGAACTTTATTATTTTTTTAGCTCATAGTGAGCTTCTAATTTTACTTTTCGTAAATTTTATACTTGGAAATAGCTTCTCGTATATGTAAATACATACCTACATACTTACAAAAAGTGATATTATGTATTAGTATTTGTTTATATTTTTTCCTGGCTAGATAATTTATATAAAATTCTAATAAAGAGACAATATTCAATTTTTCTTTCAGATCGGTATCTAATTGTCTTTCTAGAACATTCAATCAGAAAATTTACAAGCAGAAAATTTATTTCTATTGAAAATGGACAACGATAATTCAAAATAAAACGACTTCAAAACAATTAGATGTATCAAATAAAATAATAAGAACTCAAAAATCAAATAAAATGCACTAAAAGGTATAAAATAATTATCTAATTTAGTTACAACTAAACGACGAAATATTAACATGAAATCACTTTTGAAGTCGGTGCTAAAAATATACATTTTATGAATCAAACTCGACGGATCTTACTTAGTACGTTTGGCGGGTAAGCTCGCTTATATAGTTTGTTTAGCACCGACTTCAAAAAGTGATTTCATGTTAATATTTCGTCGTTTAGTTGTAACTAAATTAGATAATTATTTTATACCTTTTAGTGCATTTTATTTTATTTTTTGAGTTCTTATTATTTTATTTGTTGCATTTAATTTTTTGAAGTCGGTTTTATTTTTTTATAAAAATTATTTTTTTATTTTTCTCTTTTTAATGATATTATTAATAGTGACTTAATATAATACCTTGCATGCATCTCGTAAGAGAAAGCTCGGGGAAATGAATCAGAAAATGATAATAAAATTCAATTCATAAATATAGAAATTCTCTCGAAATGTTAAATGAATTTTTTGTTTTTTTTTATAAAAGATTTTATTTATTATAATTTCGATTATTTGCTCATAAGAATAGAAGATTTACATTATTTCGTCATTGATCATATCTTCAGAAATTAATATGGGACCACCCCTAAGGTACCCCCTTTCCAATAAAAAAAGAATCATCGAAATCGGTCCACGTGGCAAAAAGTTCTAGCTGAACATACATAAAATAAATAAAAAATAAATAGTTAGGTATCTTGACTATCCTGGAGTTATACTGATCCAAATGCAGAAAGAATCATCCAAATCGGTTCATAAACAGAGAAGTTATGACTGAACAAACATAACAAAAAACGTCCAATACCAATGAAAAAATAAACAGGACTAATCGGAAACTAGACTGAACCCAATGCAAAAAAATCATCAAAATCGGTTCACAATTGGCGAAGATATCAGGTAACATAGAAACAAAAAAAAAATTCAGTCGAATTGAGAACCTCCTCCTTTTTTGAAGTCGGTTAAAAATAGACCAAAATTATGATAATTTTTTCGGAAATCTAGTACCAGGCTCAAAATTTAAAATAAGCACTTTTATTTTTCGAAAATGTCACAGTAGATTTTTAGATTTCTTATTTTAGAGAAAAAAAAATTGGCAGGCCAAATTGATTGTGTGTTTTCTAGTATCTATATATAAATCTCAATGTTTTAAGGAATTTTATGACTTTATATTGAGCCACGCGTTGGACAGCCCTGGTTTAAGTCGAATGGAATCAAAGAAGCATATGAGAATGATAATATATTTTTTAAAAGGGTCACTTATTGCAGTGCTGGGCCGCATGGGCCCGCGGACCACGGTTTAGACAGCCCTGGGTTAAGATATATTCAGTTCGGCTCGGTTCTTCGGTTCGTATACTTTCATTTCGGGCTGGTTTTAGACGATTAGGTTTGTTTGGGAATGCATTTTTAATCTAATCGAACCGAGATCATAAGCCGAACATGTTCAAGATGTTTTTTGACTGAGGACATCTGGGCTTCGACTTAGCTAATTGTCGAAAATAGTTAAGCAGAGTATTTATCAGTAAGCGTTGTAAAATTTTGATATGTTATTCCATTTACTCCAGCTGGAATTTAAAATTAAAAATTGTTAAAACAACTGGTTGGATTGACGAGAGTATAGCGTTGAAGTTTTCACGGTGAAAACTAGCTAACTATTTAAAAATTTATCCACTTATAATCTGGCTCATATACAATAATTATGTTATTTACCCAAGCATTTACATAGATAGAAAACTACATCAACATAAATACTGGCCAAAATAAACAAGAATATAATTTCTGGAAACATTTTGGAATAATAATATATGAGCTATATTCATGATTTTATACATTAATTAATTACTCGATTCCGGGGGGGGGGGGGCTAGTATTTAATTCACCTAAAAGAATTACTCATTGTATTTAACAATGTCGGAAATGTGAAAAGAAATAATTTTCATCTAAGATTTATGGCACTTTCAATATAAAAGGCTCATATATCTAATATATATATATTATTTATTTGTTTGAGACTATAGTTTCGAAGGATTGGCCATCCTCATGAGTCTTTTTTAATTATAAATATTATTTTCATGGGGTCAGTATCGCATGCATATTGAAAAACTTTTTGTTCTTATCTCAGCCGAAATGCTAACTGGCTTCTCGGCTGAGTTTAAATTATCGTCTTTTTTTGATTTTTGGATTGCCTCATCAATATCCACTCAATTTATCTAAGATTTTTTCCTATGTGTCTATCTGGGTATCTGGTGTGGATCTGTGTCCGCCTGAATAACAGTGGCGGGGGGGGGGGCTTTTCAACCAGCGGATGCTGTCCAAAAAAGTACTTTTCATTATTTAAAATTTTATTTTATTCTTCGTTTTTTTTTTTATTTGGGCTTCATAAAATTTTTCGTAATGTTTCAAATTTAACATTAGATTTTTTATGACACGTTATGAAATTACTCTAAATTTTTTGAAATTTTAGGGATGCGCGCATCTACAGCATCCATGGACCGCACGCTTGGATACCGATATTCATGATAGCTCAAAAAATGAAAGTCGTAGAAAATTTCATTCTTGGGCCATGTTTGTAAATTTTTAATACGGATATGTTTTTGGGCTCTGCAGAAAACATAATTTTTCCAATAGTTTTATTGAAATTTTATGGCCATGTTATAATTTTTAGAAACTATATCTTTTCTCTCTGCTTACAGCTTTCTAGCTCAAACCATTCGCTGACAAATAAATTGTCTGTCAATTCACCGAATTCCTTGGAAAATATAACGAGTGTTGTTGAAAAAGTTTAGACTTTTTTAAGGACATAATATAAACATAAGTTGATGAAATAAAATAAATTAATATATTCCAGTCCCACTAACAATTTGCTTCTATTAACACATTATCAAAGCCATCAAATTAGTATCACTTTTAATATTTTTATTCTTTTAAAATTCCCCAGCCGTTCCTCGTTAGGTACTATACAACGATTGCATATCTAACCTCGCGTGACCATAATTGGTGCCTGGCACCGTCCTATAAACACCTTACACCTTTCCCCCGACACCATTATCTATTTTGAATAGATATTTCACCTGAGAAGGAAACGATAATATGCGATCAAATGAGCAGCTTATAAATCTTTTGATAATTTATGCCTCCCTAATTATAATTACTTTTTCAATTAAAAATGATTCTTTTATTGTTTTATAATTTTAAATATTCACTTATATTTTTTTTACAATCGTTAAAAAACGATTTACAAATAATGCGAGATTAAAAAAATATTAATTAAGTTAAATAAAACAAGTAATAAATCCATTATTCTCGTTCGTAATTAGCAATGTCATCATTGTCTAATATTAAATTACTTTCATTTATAAGTGAAGTTTTAGAACCAAATCGCCGCAAAGTGTAGTTTTATTAAGGGCTTTTTATTGTTTGAGAGTAAGTATTTAACAAAAATTCGTCTTTTTTTAGGGTATGGAGGCCAAAAATTGACTCAAAAGCCATCTGCTGATAATGCATTTATTTGCTGATTTGATTTTTCGATTTTAACAATTTATCATTATTCTTTATTGGGCCTGAATTTTACAAGAATCGTATCCTAACATTTACTTATGGTGTTTTTAGACATTTTTTTTGGTTCCGTTCAAAAGAAAAACTGAACACTAATATTAGTGTCATTATAAGGTCTGTCTATCTGTAAAACTGTTGTCGGTCCAGTCTGTCTATCAGGCCAATTGTAGCTTGTTAGTTTAAAAGAAAAAAACTTAAAAATGTGTTAATTATATTTATATACGTATTCATTTTCCCCAAAATCAATAATCGTTTTTAATTTTTAACTGAATGAAATATTTTAGGGAGGATAAAAATTTTTGTGAGATAAAAAAAAATAATTAAAAAATATTTTCTTATCATGGGAGTGTGAGGTGTTCATCTAATCTCTCTGTGAAGAATATTGGTATTTTTTATTTATTTATTTTTTAATTTAATTTACTTCAAATTGAATGTGTGAGAGAAGCCGAAAGTGCAAATTTTTAAGGTTATTTTTGTACCTTTAGAAGAAGCTTAACTTAAAAAATATGAAAACATATTCACAAATTCTCTCATTCCTTCCTTATCAACGACAAATTAAATCAAATTTGATAAGTAAACTATTTTGGAAAATAAAGTACTCTCCGCTGTCGACTTATTGGTTATTTTCAGAAAAAAAGTGATTTTCAATATTTAACAAAAATAACGTGTTCATTCTTGTATGTATTAGTTTAATACAAATAGTATACTTAAGTTTGAGTGAAACAACTTAGAAATTTTACGTCATGATTTCATATCTTAAACAGGTAGTCCTGCTAATCAAGTGGACCCGGGTTCGAATCCGACTCGAGGCAACCGGCTAAAAATCTGATCCCTACATAGAAATCACAATTAAATAATAGTATCATAAATTGGCTGATGGCTAGAAGGTCCGAAAAGCCAAAATAAATAAATAAATAGCAGGCGATAAAAGTTCATGGGCCATCTCAGTGTTTTCATTAAATATAAGATTATCTCTCATGTGAGACAAAAATATCATTAAAAAATCAATCTACCACAAATTTTACATTCACCAAAAGGGAAAAAGTACGTATTATTATTTTTCATTTGGTTGGGCTCGGGTATTATATACAGTGGGTGGCCAAATTATTATGCTCATTTGAAGGCCAAATTATTATTCTCATTTATAAAATTATATCTTTCATACGATTTTAAGGGTATAGCTTATTATTAAACTCATAATATCGTTTCAATTGTTATCTCTATAAGTTTATCAGCTTAGGACAATACAGATTCAATAATACAAATACAATGAAAGTTTCTTTTTACCGAGAGTAGCGGAATTTTTATAAATTGAAGGAGACAATAAAAGAGTGTGTCTTCTGCTGGAATTATAAATTTTTAATTTATTTATAACGAGAGTATAGTTTCGAGAGCTTTGCCCTCTTCATCAGTCTATTACAATTGATTCACAGGAATTAATGTATATAAGTAGCTATAGTCTCGTTATAAATAAATTAAAAAATTATAATTCCAGCAGAAGACACTCTTTTATTGTCTCCTTCAATACAAATAAAATTCAAAATTCAATATTTAGTGAATCTTCCCTTTCGAGAAATCACGCATTTTGTATCCGCTGCGGTATGCTATCAATGCATTTTTTGTCTATTTCTTGAAGTGCAGGTGTATTGTGCAATACTTCAATAATATTTTCTATCAAGTTCCTTTTGTTATAGTAGTAATTATTTTATGTTTGAAAATTTCTTTTTTAGGGCCGCCCATACATTTTCGATCTGGTTGAGGTCTCACGAGTTTTCAGGCCAGTCCAAAAGGGTTATTAGACTAGATTACTACTAGATTTTTTGAAAAGTTTGAATAAAATAAATTTACTTGATAAAAATTATTTTAGTATAATAATTTGGCCACCCACTGTAGTTCATTTAACTACTAGCTATGTAGTAGAATAATTTTATCATGTGTTTGTGGTGTTAGTGAAGGAGGCGGATTTTGGCCGGTAAAATTTTTATTCTGTGTGAGGCATAACTTGTATTTGACCTCCTGCTCATCAAAGAGAAGCAGAAGTAGTGATCTCTACGGGAAAAATTATTAGCAGAGAGGAAAGCCAGTTAAAATAACAAATTTCAAAAAATTGCATTTCTGAATAAGATTCTTATTTTTTTACCCTAGGCAAGAGTGTCCAACCCGCGGCCCGCTATGCGTCTCAGTGCTAATATCAATGCGGCTCGACACAAAATCATAAACTTATGAAATACTTATTATTGAATTTTTTTTCATAAAATCCGATTAATGTACCTACACAAATAAAGAGTCTTTAAAAATACCCAATTTATTTGTTTGTTTCCCAATTTAAATCCATAGTTGGTACATACATGAAGCTTTTAATTTTCATTTTGGTCAATACAGCGATACAGCATAATCAAATAAACATCATCATACAATGCACGTGTTTGTACATGATTATTATCAATATTTTAACAATTCCCTCTATTATTACTTAGAAGAGTTGTTATTAGTTTTAATTGTTTAATTTATTCTTTCAGATAAGTTCTGGATTTACGAGCCCCGACCCATCTCAATTGGCCCACCAATATATTTTCTTTTTAAATAGAATTATGCTAATTCATGGTAAATTTAATTTAAATATTTATTTTTATTATCATTTGGAACAACATTTTAAGAAATATAAAACATTTTATTGTAACATTTAAATTAAAATTATTTTTTTAATTTTTAAAAACATATTTTTATATAAAAAATAGTTCTTTGCTTTTCACGATTTTTTTTAAGAATCTTTGAATATGTGAAATAATCAAGTAGGCTTTGCCTTTTTCCAACAAAAGAAAGTTTGTTTTGTTTATTATTAGTAAAAATGACTCGTGGAAAGGTTGTTGATGAAAAAATTCGCTCAATTATTATCGATTTATTTAAAAAGGGAAAATCAAACGCGGAAATTGGCGATCTAGTTAATTTATCAAAGTTTATTGTCAGAAATATTATTCGAGTTTATAAAACAACGGGTACAATAGCTACAAAACCTCGGTATGCGCCGAAATTCAAAATATCAGATGCTGATAGACGGGCATTGAAGAAGATTATTAGAAAAAACAGACGTACGAACTATAGTGTTCTTTGGAGCGATGCTGTGGGGCGAATTGTTTCAATATCCACGTGCCATAGAGAAGTCCTTAAGTTAGGTTTTAAAACTTACAAGGTAATTGTATTGCAACTTATTCCAAAATTTTTTTTTGTAATTTTACTAATTTTTTTAGGCGAAAGAAAAGCCACTCTTGACATTAAAACAAAAGAAAAACCGGCTTAAATGGGCTAAAAGTCACATTAATTGGGTTAAGTGATGAATGGAATAATGTCCATTGGAGTGATGAGCTTGTAAGTGACTAAATTTAATTCTTGAAATTTCGAGGGTTGATAATTTTGTAAATTACTATTATTTATTATTTTTAATTCATCATACTCTGGTAGACCATCCTCAGTAGTAAATGTATTAGTTTCAGGATATTGTCAATATAAACGCTTCATCATTTTTCATTTAATTTCAAAGATATAAGTATATTCATATATAGACAATCCTTCTTTTAGTTCATTATAATATCATGTATTTTCTGTCTATTATTAATAATATTAATTAAACAATTCGAACGCTTGTTTATTATTATTTTCTTGTCTATTGTTTACTTTTATATGTGCGGCCCGAATTTTATTTCGTCAAATATGGCCCAAGGATGCCAAAAGGTTGGACACACCTGCCCTAGGAGTATACTTTAATGACGTTCATTGGACCTTCATTTAATATCTTAATGTTAGGCACTTTAAGTGATGTCTACTCTGGTGTTTCATTAGAACTATTTCTAAGTTCTATAAAAATTTATAAAAGAGAAGTGGATTAATTAATTAATGATCAGAGTAATAACAGACTTAAAAAATAATTCGGTTGAAGAAAATTGTTGATAAGCAATTATTATGTATCGGGGTCATATATTAAGAACTTAAAGCCCAGCATATTCTCCCGCGTTAATTACCTCAGTTAATTATAATAGATAGAATGCGTTGGCCTCTCTTGCCTCTAACTGCCTCCAGCATCTCTGGTATTTGGAATTATCTCACGCCTGGACAATTAACTCTTTATTACGTTACCTGAAATATCTAAACATATAATGTCTCCCTCTTTTTACTACCTTAAAACATATCGATAAAACTTTCGTATAACAATTTAGGCTAAGGCTATATCGTTATTTAATTCCGAAAATTCTATTTAGAATCCCACTAATTGGGATTATTAGTCTACAATATATTAGATCTATATTTCAAAGAGATAACGGGCATATTCATATATACATTGTATTAAATAAATTGCAATGTGTTAAAGGTTGCATAATGACACTTGTTGAAACTGAATTTCGATAATAAAATAAAGCAAGTAGAATTTTAAGATTGGTATTAGTAAATGGGTTACAATAATAATTCATTAGGAGCCGTTAGCTTCCAATCGCGCTGGCTTGGTATCGAATCCCTGGTCAATCAGAAAAAGTTTACCCACTGACCTTATGCTTCCCACCTGCTGGTTCCACCTCCGATCATCATCCACCCGCTCCCCCCCAACCTTATACATGGCTTCTGGACTCTCTTCTTCCCTAACACTAATTATCCTCCGAACCTCACCAACCTGGGTAGTGGATTAATTCTTTTTCTATTGATATATGTACTTTGTTTGATAATGTACAGTACATGTACACAATTTGTTTGAGTTTGATCATAAGATAAAAAAAATCAATTTTTTCACTATCCACCCTTTCGAGTGGTCGATTTTTACATTTCTAAATCCCTAAACGCCCACAGATTATGTATAGAAAATTTGGTTGAGTTTGGTCCAATGGCTTGGAATTTTCATTTTTTTTGATTTTGAGCAATGTACAGACAAAACCTTAATTTTGTATTATATAGGCATATCTTTTCTATTAATTTTATTTTCAGAAATAGTCATTTTTCTTATTTTTAAAATTCTCGAAATAATAATCAGTTTCTCGATTGCTATTCCTAATAATAATAATAAACTAAATTTCCTAATGCTAATACTATTTCCTTCCTTTTTATTTGTTCGACAATCAATGGCTGCAAGCTTGTAAAAAATATATTTTTTATTTCTTACCCCACAAAACATTCAATCCTAACCAAAATAATG
The DNA here is from genome assembly GCA_024734495.1 of Forficula auricularia. NCBI lineage: Eukaryota > Metazoa > Arthropoda > Insecta > Dermaptera > Forficulidae > Forficula > Forficula auricularia. Next base: position 885,187 of record JALMQS010000165.1, read on the forward strand.
CCTCGATTAAAATTTGAATACAATTTTTGATTGGCAAAAATTATTACCTACAACTTGTAAATTTCAAGTTTGTATCTTATATAGTTTATAACTACAATGCAGTGACAGGCGAACAGACACAGGCACAAGCAGACCTTATACGTCACGTTTTACATTTGAACCAAGTCCTAAAAAATAAACTTTGTTGAAACGAATTAATTTATAAATACAAGAGAGGTTTTTAGAATCTTGAGAAAAAAGAAAATTCAGATAGTTAGAAAATCTGTATTTGCTTCAACATCAATTTTACAAAAAAGAAGGCAGCATCAAGAATCTTAGATATTTGTTTTATTTCATGCTACAAGGGCTCTTGTCTCTTCCTTGATAGAACAGAAATGTCAAACTTGCAACTAATAGGACCTTTGTAAACTTAAACTTGGTAACCACTGTAGATGTGTAAGCAAGGTTATTGTTATCTAAATTAGTTTTTATATTATGGATGTCCTTTTAAAAAACAAATACCACTGGCTGACGATAGACCTTAGTGTTTCTCATTCCTATCTATTTTTCAACTAAATCAAAAGACCTACTCAAAAGGATTTTAGGGAAGAGAATCAAATTTCCCTAGGGCTTTTATATTTTTCTGGTTATATGGAAAAAAGTAATTTTCATATATTTGAATGGCTTCATTTCTTCCTTGTGGTAATAGTAATTAGTTTTAATAAATGAAAAGACTATACTCATTTTTTATATATTTATATGGGTATAATATAAATTATGTTCGTTATCAATAGGCTAATAGGTTTTTCCCTGTTGAACTCAGTGAGCAGTCAGAGCATATGCTGACAAGTCTCAGCAAAACATTTTAATTTTAAATAATACTTAAGTATCTCAAATGCAGTTATTGAATTAAATTTCATCAAAACTAGATATACAGGGTGGTGACTTGGCCGACGCAGCATAGCGATTACAATGTTAATTTTTGAATGTGCATTTATTTGCTCGCCTAATTATTTTAGAGTTAAAGTTCTTATAGGTTTTTTGTAGAGAAAAAATACTGAATCCGAACATATTTTTGTTTTTAAATTTTGAAATTTCAGAACCGTAATAACCAACATTATAAATAATTGTATTTTTACAAAATTACTGAGGCCATGGAATTATTAAAACAAACAAGGCATTTTCATTTGTTGTTTCTAAGTGACGTTTGTTATATTTGAACTTTTTAAAATCAGTTCTTATTAGAATTTATTGATTACCATAATGAGAAACTAGTTAAATTTGAATGGGCTGAGTTTTGTATTCGTCATTGATAAATAAAAATAGTAGATTCAGGTAGATGAAGTTTAGAACGAACTTTTAAATTTTCACAAGAATAATCAACGAAATTATAAGTAATATTTTTAAACGTAATTAAAACAATAAAATTAGTAAGGTAAACAGAATTTAATTTTTTAACATAATTAACAAATGCATAAAATTATAACAAAAAATAACAATCATAGCAAATTTTCGAATAAACTTGACTTTAAAAAGTTAAGTTTTGTTTCATAATCATAGATTTGTTCACCAATATGAATCCATTTTGAGACTAGTATAAACAATAAAACTTAAACAATCGACAACAATAAAAGTTTTGAATTTAAATTTTTTAAATAAATATCTACATTTTTAAAATCGTTTTTTTGGACTTTTAAATTATGAATTAGACAAAATCTGATATAATTATCTTTTAGAATTTTAATTCTGCTCAGTTTTTTGTATTCTAATTATGCTCTAAAATTAATCACCAAAGACATCACTATTAAACGTCACTTAGAAACAACAAATGAAAATTCCTTGTTTGTTTTAAATAATTCCATGGCCTCAGTGATTTTTGTAAAAATACAATTATTTATAATGTTGATTATTAGGGTTCTGAAATTTCAAAATTTGAAAACAAAAATATGTTCGGATTCAGTATTTTTTCTCTACAAAAAACCTATAAGAACTTTAACTCTAAAATAATTAGGGGAGCAAATAAATGCACATTCAAAAATTAACATTGTAATCGCTATGCTGCGTCGGCCAAGTCACCACCCTGTATATAAATTTCTACAATAAATTATTTTAATGGTTAGAAAACTAATTAAATTCATAATAAAGCTTTGACTTCCCCCATCATTTGTCGAATTCAGACACGGGGATGATGAATATTGTGTGGGAGAATAAGCCGATTATACTCCAAGCTTACATGGATACGTCCACCCCTTATCAAAGGCCGTTCTGAATATACACACTCTGCTTGATAACATTCACTTATTACACGTGTTTGTAGGGTGCATTAGAGCTATATGGAGAGGGTTAGGTCTGAGGAGTTTGAATAATGTCACAGTCGTGTGGCTGAAGAGAATAAGGCTATTTTGTAGGGGACCACTAAAAGCACGAATCTAGGATAGAGCTCCCAGGTGAAAATGATCAAGGGTAAGGGGATTTTAATTAATAGCATGTGATACAGAAATTAACGCTTCATTTAACATTAGACATCGATTATAATAGCAACCTGAAAAGTGCAAGCTGAGTTCAAAGCAGACTGTTTTATCTTCCATTTTTACAATGTCAAATTAGAGAAAAATAATTAACTACCGCATCATTATTTTAAATATAATCTAATTATAAGTGATTGATCATGGCTTTACTGCTATTTCACCAAGCACTGAATTATAGTAGCGGCCCGAGGCTGAAATGGTGAGTCTTTGAATTGAGAATTTCACCATAAGACCTAGTCCAAAATATAGAAAAATTTAACCCATTAATTGACCTTTTTCTGATTAGATTAAATTACATTTAGACTATTTCCATTTACAAAAATTTTATATCGTTGGCTTAGAGTGTAAACCTGATAACTCACAACAATAAAATTTTACAGGGCAGAGAAAAAACAAACAAAATTTAATATTGTTGTTTTGGAAATAAACTATTTTTCACATTTTTTTTCTACAACTTACGATCGTAATTTTAAGTAGCAGTTTTACTTGGACGATGATGCATCTCTTTTTCTTACTCGAAGGCACATATTAATACCGTTCGAAAAAAGAGATGCAGCATTGTCCAAGTAAAACTGGGACTTAAAATTACGTAGAAAAAAATCTGTGAGCCTCATCCACATAAACTCACAAGGGAAGTGAAACTTCATTAGCGTAGATGTTATTTCAAATAAGGCCGAAAAGTTTATCTCCCTTAAAAAATCACACTTCATAAATATGGTCTAGTGGTTAGAGTTCTTGATTTTAAATCGAGAGGCTTCAATTTCGAATCACGCTCATGTCTTCGGATTTTTTTTCTCAATATACTAGTATATACATTTAATACAGCTGAAGTCGCAATATCACGCATGCGTTGACACTCAAATAGATATCCAACACATTCTTTCTTTCTCGGACTCAAGGTTTGCCTCTTATTTCCCTCCATTGAGTCATTTCCCCTTAATTGTAACAAAAAATTTCCAACAGAAACGTCGCTAAAGAAGTTTCACTTCAAAAAAAAGTTATAGAAAAAAAATGTGAAAAATAAGTTTCTTTCCTAAACAACAATTAATTAAAATTATTAAATTTTGTTTGTTAAATTGAAAGTTTTTGCCGAGAGTAGCAGAATTTTTATATATTAAAGGAGACAATAAAAGAGTGTGTCTTCTGCTGGAATTATAAATTTTATTTATTTATAACGAGACTATAGTTTCATAAATTAATTCCTGTGAATACATTGTAATAGACTGATGAAGAGGGCAAAGCCCTCGAAACTATAGTCTCGTTATAAATAAATAAAATTTATAATTCCAGCAGAAGACACACTCTTTTATTGTCTCCTTCAATTTTGTTTGTTTTTTCTCTGCCCTCTAAAATATCCTTGTTGTGAGTTAGGAGGTTTACACTCTAAGGCGACAATATAATTGTTATCTCCGTACATCATAAAAAAAAACATATGGAGAAGAAAAATAAATATGAAGAACTAAGCTGACAGATCAAGGATAATTATCTGGAAATTGTCCAGGGTGTTTAATAACTCCCCTTATAACATTTCGATTTCTTTTTTTTTTAACATTTTTAACTCCAATTTCTGAAAATAGAAATTCTAAAATCTAATCTTTTGGAAATCTAAACATTTTGGCACCAAAACGAACTTTCCTTTTTTCGTTCTTGACTTGTTTGAGCTATCGAGAGTATCGGAATCTAGACAGACAAAGTCATAGCTAAAAATGATCTTTATATAATTTTTAGACATTTTTAATTATGATAAGAATAGAAATTCAATTTTTTAAAGAATTCAAACCTCGGTTCTAAGTCTTCAATAGTTGCTATTTTAGTGAGCTGAAAGTTGAAACCATCCACAGAAATTTTTCGGGAAAAATAGATCATATTTTGGCATATGATAACAAAAAATATTCTTTCATTTTGAAAAGTTTTTTTTTGTATTTTGTTCATTCCCCATTTCAAGCTGAACATGTAAATAAGAAAAAGAAATAAAAATACAAAGGTGTCAATTTGATAAATGACATTGCAGAGTCACTGTCATTTATTTCTTTCCTACTAAAGAAGTATAATTACCATCGTCGTCTCATTTTGAGGAGATATAGAGTATATATAATAGCCCCTTGGGGAGAGAGAGATCCTATTAGGGATCTCAAATGGCCCAATCATTTCCACCCTTTAAAAGCTTTTATTACTAGGTCTATTAGTAAATACAGCTAATCAATCTTTTATTTACGTATTCTTTTCGAGTAAAATCAGCGGAACAACGTTCAAGGCGAAGATAATAGAGCTTTAAATAAAACCTTCTAACATCTGAAAGTGTCGATCATTAATTATAATTATGTATTCAATAACATGAAATTTTCGGGGAGGGACTAATAAGGTTTCATATTAACGGTGAACTCAAACTAGGCTTTTACAAATGAATAATATAATGTACATTTATACCTATATCAGAAACAATACTATTTTGGTAAGATGCTATCTGAATATTTTTTAAGTATATATATTATATGTATGTGTTTGTAAAAATGTTTGCTATGACCCGGGCTTGAACAAGAACTTGCTCATTTGTAAGCAAAAACTACCACTCAGCCTAGCAGCTCTCATCAAAAAATGTGTTTGTTCTTTTAGATACAAGATTTATAGGATAATCAACTATCTTGATTAGCACATATTTACAAGTGGATCTTTTCTAAAATGAGATTAATAAGTAATAGTACAAGATCCCGACTTAGGTCGATCTTCACCTAAAGAGTTTCCTGATGAAATTAATATTTTGATAATATAATGTATTAATAAACAAAATGTGATAGGGTCGATATCCAATTTCCCTGCATACTTATTTTTGATAAAAAATTAAATGAAATAAAAATAAATAAAAAAATTAATTAATTAATTCGCAATAAAATTATCTACATTTTCACATATAACAATAAAGGAAACTCTATAACTCTAACTCTATACCACCCTTGTTAAGATTTTGACCAGGTTTTCTTAACAACTTATGGCAAATGCCGGGTTGGCTAATGTGTCGCTTTCTCCTGGTATCGGTACTTTTTTTGTGAAATTTTTATATCCCTTTTTGTCTTTTTGTGGAAATATATGGTCATATTATTTGTTAATGAGCATACATTTCTATTTCTTTTCCTTTTTTTGTGCTTGTTTATTATTTGTTAAATTGTTGTAGTTAATTTGTATTGATGTTTGTTGATTTGTTGTAGCTAGATTGTATTGATGTTTGGAGGACCTAGCCACCGAGGATTTGTGCCTCTAAGAAGGTCGAGGAATAAAGATTTATTTATTTATTTATAACTACAAAATACTTATTCGAAGTTTCCTGTTGATACCCTGTCTACTTGGACTTATGCAGGAAAAAAGATGGCAACAAAGCTTTGGCATGTTATATACATATTTTACTCTCGATTGATAATATATTTATCCGGAAACTCGATAACTACATCTATGTAATAAAATTAACAACTTTAATTTTTTATTAAAAATAGCTATGCAGGGAAATTGGATGTCGACCTTATCAACTTTTGTTTATTATTACATTATATTAACAAAATATTAATTTCATTAGGAAACTCGATAGGTGAAGGTCTTCATAAGTCGGGATCTTAGACAGGAAGTAAAATTTCAAGGAAAACAGAAAACAGAAAAAAATATTTTTGTGAAACCTACCTTGAAATTTTACTTTTGATTTAAAAATTCCTTAAAAATTATTGAGATTAATCAATTTCAAAATCGGTATATATACTCGCACTGATTATTATCAAAAGCGACAATTTGAAATAGATAAATCTAAATTTGATGTGGAAAAGATATAGAACAGAGGTGTCCAACGATTTAGCTCACACACGGGCCACATTTGAAGAAAAAAATTATCTCGGGCCACATATTCGAGTATAATATTTTAATTATATGTCTGAATTTTAATGGAGTCCAATTGAATATTGTCTCTCGATATATTCTATAACGAGTATCGTTTTGGTCCGAGTGTAAAAGGCCATTCCTAGAATAATACAAATTAAGAAATTAGTCTCTAATAGTCTGAAACAGGTTTGAACTTGTATTGGCATGCCTTCTAGAGAAAGAGAAAGAATTCTATCAGCGCTCATTATACTAATTTTCACCCGTACATTAAATAATAAATACTTTTTCAAGACTCGGTACAATAGTAATTATTAATAAACTTAAATGTCATTTGTTCATTTCATACAAAATATAACATCTTCTTAAAATCTCAATAGAATAATTAAAATAATAATATTTTTTGCCTTTTGAACAAGATATATTCGAAAATCTAATCAATAGGTACTCTGTATTGATAAAATAATTTTTTGACTCTCAGTTCTTAGGTTATGGTCGGTAACAAAATTTAGACACACAAAGAGAAAAAAATCATAGTTGGAAAATATTTTTCTCCTTGTTTCAGACTTTATGAGCAAATATTTATTTTCATGCGTGATTTAATACTACAGTCGCCTGGGAGGAGAGTAATTTTTAACCTGAGTTCATGCTAGTGTTATATATTAATAGTTTAGCTCAGTTAAAAGTAATTAAAAATCATTACTACTTAATTGTTGTTCTTTGTTAACCACTTCACAAAAAAAGGACTAACTTTTTGAATCATAAATATTATACTTTGCTGAATATAATTCTCTCTTGGTAAAATTATATAGAAGTTTCTCATTTTTTTTATTTCGAATAAACTCTCGAAATTGTCCTGGTTTGGGAAAAAAATATTATGGTAAGTCTATATTTAGACAAACTTCAAATGAGTGAGCGACCCCACCGGCCGTCAACATTAATTAGTCTGATTACCTCCCTTCAAGTTTGCTATTTTACCCCCATGGGGGTAAATATTCCTAGGCTATGAACCACTGCTCTATATGGTTTTATTGTAGAAAATAAAAATAAATTTTTAATACTAAGTTTTTAAATTTTGTTTATTATTTAAATTGATTAGTAGGAGAGCTCTCTAGCTCTAGTTTAGAAAACTTTCCACTCTTAATCCAATTTATTTTATAAAATGGGACTTATATTTTATAATTATTTAGTAACAGTTCGTGTTTATAATAATTATATTGTAATATATTATAAATATATTATGTTGATATGAGGTGTTTTTTTTAATTTTTGGAATCATTACATTATCCAAAAAAAACTTGTATTTAAATGTTTGTTTACCTTGTCTATCGTGAAGATTTGAACAATTATCCACAATGCAGTCAACAAAATTGCACAAAACGCGACACTCATAAAACACAAATATTAAGCACTTGCCCCATTGGCTCCTTGACTCAAAATGAATACAAAAAACAGAGTAAAGAGAAAAGATTCCCGTTACTTGATTAGATATCAGGAAAGAAAATAATTGCAGATAAAATAAAAACATATTCAAGAGATGCCCAATTTGTTTAAAAAAAACTAGTGTGTGCATCAAGTGATTTTCACTTAACTTTCCCTCATTAATTAAAAATCAACATTTTATTTATTTATTTACTTATTTACTTAAACTTTATTTACACACTTACAAACTAATACAGTTCTCTGAAGCAGTTTGCCCCATATGAGCAGTAAAAAATAAGCTGACGTGTTCTCATGTGGCCATCCATTTGACTTTACCATATAACCTGACCCCTAAAATTATTTATAATCATGTAGGGGTGAGTTAGCTATTCATTTTTATGCTTCTGCTGTCCCACTGATTATGTAAACAAAATTTGGTTGAGTTTGGTAAGTGGCTAAGATTTTCATTTTTTGACCCCCCCCCCCATTTTGGGCGGTTAATTTTTACGTTTTTAGACTTCTGTGGGTCCACTGATTATGTATACAAAATTTGGTTGATTTTGGTAAATGGCCAAGATTTTCATTTTTTGACCTTAGCCCCCCCCCCCCATTTTGGGCGGTTAGTTTTTGGATTTTTAGACTTCTGGGGGTCCACTAATTATGTATACAAAATTTGGTTGAGTTTGCTCAAACGGCCTAGATTTTTAATTTTTAACCCCCCCCCCCCCTATTACTATTTTGATTAAAAAAATTAAGCGAAACAATGGCATTTTGCTCTACAAAAAAGCCTAATAAGTGAACATCGAAAAAATTATATTTTTCGAGATAATAATTGTTTTGTCAAAATGTCTGTTAGTTAGTTTGTCTGGTTGTCGGTTGCCTGTCTGTTAGTCTGTGCATTACCAAATTTTTGTGGACGAGCTAGCTCAAAAACTAGTGTGAATATCAAAACCAAATTTCACACGTAGTTTTTGGTCAATTGAGATTAAGAGTTGATTAGATTTTGGTGAATATGGACCAAAAATTAAGGGGGTTGGAGGGGGGGGGGGGTCAAAAAATAAAAATATTGGCCATTTACCAAACTCAACCAAATTTTGTATACATAATCAGTTGGCCCACAGCAATCTAAAAATGGAAAAACTACCTATATAACTATAAATAATTTTATTAAATATTAAATATAAGTGAGGGGCCAGGTTGCATGGTAAAGTCAAGTGGATGGCCACATCAGAACACGTCAGCTTATTTAAATTTAAAAATGGTAATTGAAAATTATTGCGACGGAAAATATGCAACTCATCAATTTGCCAAACATTTCGATTCTTTATTGGAATAATTTAATAATCAATTTGAAGAATTCTATAATTGTGAAGGATTTAGAATATTTTTCATTAACCCTTTTCGCAGCTTAATGTACTTAAAACAGCCTCTTCTTTAAGCAATTTAGAAGGAATACAAACGTTTTGCTTTTTTGTTTATACCTTGATCTTTTAAACATCATTGTTCTTGGGTTTTGTTCAAAAATATGCCAACAAATTAGAAATAAATACGGCGGCACTTCGTCAACAAAAGCCTGACAAATCTCTTGGTTTATTGTTAATATTCATTTCGTAATGTTGCCGTTAATATTTAAATCCATCTCCAGTAAAATGCCCATCATCACCGGATACAATACATATTCATGCGAATTGTATTAGTTGATAGCATAATGTTTAAATTAAATGAAACGTCTGCTGCCTACCCTTCTATATCTCTATTCTTGGAATATAAATGAAAGAGAGGAAAATTCGTGTTTTAGATGTCTAGAAATCAAGAGTTAAATACGTGCATCGTATATATAGACTAGAAATGGCGAGTCTTCTTCCTATTATCATTTCCATCAACATTTCATATATAGCATAAATGCATTTAATGAAAAGCAAACGTAAGCGCTAGCTCAAATTAAGTCACGGCTTTATGTTTCACCATTTACAAATGAAATGCCAGTTATATTTTATTTTTTAGAAATAAATCACCTAAGGGTAATTGGTTTTACTAAAATATTATCAATTTAAAAAATTCTGGGGTCGGTAGAAAGCTACATAAGTTAATGAAAATTGAATATATTGCCAATTACTCGGTTTTCTCAAAAATTTCTCATTTTTTTATCCTTGTTCGTATTTAACAATGTCTATAACGTTGAGAAAAATAATTTAGAGTTAATTTTTTCACTTTTGCTCTAATAAAGTATTTATAAAGCATTTACTAATCTTTTTTCATCTTTCTTTGATCAATATTCATTATTCAAAAAAATATTTTTTTCAAAACATATAATTACGGACAGCTAATAATTACATCTCGAGACGCTGCCCGCCAGGGCCACCAGTCCGGAGGGCCGAGCGATGCCGGGCGTGCCGTAGGCACGCCGGGTACTGCTCGTAATGATAATAATAATAAAACTTTTGAATATTCAAACTCAGATCACCTAGGAGTATTTATGATCTCCTTCTTCCCATTTTGTTTTCTAAAGAGACATATTTCAAGAAGAAAGAGATTAATGGATTTGTCCCTAAGAATATATTTATATTAAATTGAAAGTTTTTTTTTGTGCCGAGAGTAGCAGAATTTTTATATATTGAAGAAGACAATAAAAGAGTGTAGTCCAAGAGCTGGTGACAGATTTTTGAGTACGGATTTGACCCAACTAGAAATAATGCTTAATAGTACCGTCTATGATAGTTGTACAAGGAATGGCCAGTCTGGCTGGTCTAAGCAGGTGGACCAGGTACTGCGCATGGTGTGAGTGCGGTAAAAAATACATATGTGTTAAAAAATATTTTTGACCCACAATGAAATTATACAAATTATAATTTATAGTCAATTATAAACATAATTTATTCACCCCAGACCACCCCCAAAATACACTGGGTGGTCTGGTTCCACGCCCCACCACTCAAATGGTCTAGAGTGAATATATTATGTTTATAATTGACTATAAATTATAATTTTTACATAATTTCATTGTGGGTCAAAAATATTTTTAACACATATGTATTTTTACCACACTCACACCATGCGCAGTACCTGGTCCACCTGCTTAGACCAGCCAGACTGGCCATTCCTTGTACAACTATCATAGACAGTACTATTACGCATTATTTCTAGTTGGGTCAAATCCAGTACTAAAATGTGTCACCAGCTCTTGACTAGTGTGTCTTCTGCTGGAATTATAAGTTTTATTTATTTATAAGACTCACTTTTATTGTCTCCTTCAATTTATTTATATATATAATAAATACCTTTAGATTTAGATATTTTCTTAGATTTGTTTATTTCCCTTTATTTTGCAGTTTTTTGATATATTCCAAATATTTTTCTTCCCCAAACGGTGCCATGTAATGCATTATTATTATTATTCCTATGTTAATTAGCATTGTAACGTTTAGGATTATATACATATATATGGAGAGAGAGAGAGAGCGAGATGTATATTATTCTCCCCCAATTTGTTTTACATCACAATGCCTTGTATTGTTCCCCATCCAGGCAAGTCACTCTGAATATTCTCTAACAACACAACAACACCAACAATCACAGGGTATATAAATTGATCCAATTCTACTTTCAAATATAAGTTGGAATTTTATTAATCAATCGTTTCAAATCATGACTAGATATAAGTTAGAAAATATTCCATTAAATATCACATTAAGGGCGGATCCAGAAAATTTTTATGGGGGGGGGGAGAATGTATATAAGGTCCCCGATGTATATAAGATCAACTTTTTATCTCGAAAGTGTATCATATCTGATATTTTTCATTAAAATAAAAAAATGTTATAAATTCCCTGTCAATTTGGCCTCAGTTTTTTGGGTGCGACGCACGTGTTGCACTCCCGCCAGGCACGGGCCTGTATAGGGGGGCGATCGCCCCCTCCGCCCCTACCCCTGGATCCGCCCTTGTATCACATCCACATTATTATATAAAATATAAGTATATTGCAATGGGGTTAGGGAGGGTATGTGGTTGGAGGGGTAGGGAAATTAGTTTGGTAAGGGGACGTTTAAGGGGAATATTCCTGAGTGTGAGAATACTAACCTTTATAGACGTGGAGGTGGTGGTGTAACTCAGTGTATCTCGTTGTACTAGTTTGATAAACTACTGAATTTACTCTTATGTTCAAATTCTACGTTACTGAAGTTAATCTGATGCAATGAATTTAAAAAAAATAAAAAAAATAATTCTAAATAGGCAAAAATAAAATAAAAATACTTAAATAAATTCTAGCTGCAAAGGAGAATGGGGAGAATTTTCTTAACAGTGAAAGATAATCAAGAATTCAATGTATAATATATGATTTATTGAGGTCCTTGGTGAATTTAACAGTCAGAAAGAATTAATTGATTGGATGTCTTTAATGTGTGAACGGAGATCGTTCGAAGAAAGTAGGATTAATTACGTTTGCTCTTGAGATGTGCTGCTCGGTTCAAAGTAATTCAAGCAGCATTAGCTGGGCCGTGGCCACCTTTCGCTCAGGTTCCGTAGACTGCCACGTCGAAGAGTGTGTAACGGGCCTGGAGTCTCGCCTTTTTGATCAGCTTCCGTGGTGTCTTCACGAGAGCCGGACAGGTATTCTTGTCCGTGCTATCCAATTAGCTATCGTGCTAATGATAGAAGTGCCAATGGAGGGGCTAGCAAGTTGATGAATGAAAATGCCCGCAAAAACGACTCCAGGAAGAAGAAATATACTCGTGAGATCGAGTAATAGAGAGTGGAGAATATAATGTAAAGAAGATAGAGTAATAGCGCTGGATAATGTAATAGAATAATATAGGTAGAGGTATAATATAGAGATGTAAGGTAAGAGCTGGATAAAATAATAGAGAGTAAAAGAAGAAGTCTCTCTATTTCTCCGTGTTGATCCTTTTATGCATTTCATACTATTCTCCGTTTTCTATCCCTTCTAAGGTACATCGCCAATCATAATGTTCTATTTTGTTAAATGAGGGTGTTTGGACCCTGGCTAATCTCATTCCCCTGACTATATTCAGAACTGGGCCTCAAAGCTCATATACCACGAATGACTTTCGATAATCCCGGCTTAAGCCAGCTTCTCTTTAAATATGAAAAATAAACTAATTTTTACGAAATCTATTCTATATTTGGCTTGACTGGTTAATCTCTTTCCTATTTTTAAGTTATTAAATTAATAAATTTTGAAAAAGTTCAGATTTAAGATTTTTTAACTCTACTATGCATAAAAAAAACATACTTCTAAATTCGATTCTTTGTTCAACAATGTGCGAAAATGGGTTGTTACCATTTTATGACACCGCTTCCCTTCAAAAAAAATTTTTTAAACTAAAAAATTTTTTTTTTTTAAATTATTAATAAACTGAAAAAATTTCTTTTCAAATTATTAGCCCAGGCTATTTACCCCGTGAGACCACAACTAATCCATCGAAACGCAGGGGTCACAAGCAATTTGTTATTATATCTCTTTTTTAAGTTCAATTATCCAACACTGATACATCGATTCCTGATTTCACATTTCCTTTTTCATGTCTATCCGCATATTGGGATCGTGTTCATCTCTTCTATATGGATGCACGAGTTCCCATCTCTGTGACGGACCATTCGACATACTATAAAAATATTTTCAAGAATTTATGTTAATCGTAACAATAATTAATTCGCTCATGTGAGATACTGTTTGCAAATGTGCTTGTTGGTTACCGCTTTTAAATGTTTTAATTTTTAATTGCAAGGGGCTTATTCAGGGGCTAAAGGGAGAAAATTGTATTTTTAGTTTTGCATGTTCCAACATTGATATAATATTGAGAAGGAAAGCTGAATCTAATAGAATGTTTATTATAAAATTAACAAGTGAAGCAATTGAAAAATTTACATTAATACTAGAAAATTTTATTTAAATGAACAGAAAAATAGTGAGGGTGGAAAGAAATTAATATTGATTGACTCTATTGATACAAACACAGGTTAGAATTTAATTTAAATTTTAAAATTACAAAGAAAGTTGACTAGAGAGGGTTGAATCGGGTTTATCTAGAATGAAAAATTATTTAAAAATGAATTTTGTCTATTGTGACAAATGAGGATTGAATTTTATATGAGTCTCATCGTGATAAATGAGTTATGTTGATACCAAATGATAAAATTATGAGAAAAAATAAAAAATAAAAATGAATATTGTTAATGATTTTCCAAAAATCATTGAATCGATAGATCTACTGAGTTTACTGAAGTTAAACGACAAACGAGGTCTGCTGGATTTATTTAAAAAAATGGAAATACGAAATTATGATAGAAATGTGGATTAAAAATTTTAAATGGTGATCTATGTGAAATTGTTCTGCTAATATAAATAGTTATATTAGAATATTTATTTTAAATTAGACGAAAGAAATAATAGTGTGATGATTCATGTTTACAAGAAATTGAATTAAATAATTATCAAAAATTATTTAAATATGGATTTTAAAAGATAATGAAATATACTATTTTTACTAAATTATTTCTTGAATTTTGCAACAACAGATGACAAAAGAAAAATATGAATTGACTGGGCTATTTGGGAATTTAACTAAATAAAAATAATGGTTTGCTTATAAGCATTTTCGTTTTTCTAAGAGTTTCAATGTAAAGGCAATTTTCGAAGGTTTCTTATGGGTCGATCAAAAATGGTTTTCTTATCATTTTTATCGGTTGATCCCCCGCGAGGCATATAAAGTTCTTTCTAGTGCTCGCTGGCAATGATGCAGTTCATTTTGAACTACGTCAAAGATAATGAAATTGATTGCTGATATTTTGAAAATCGAAAATGTAAAATAATTTTTATACTTTATATGCAAACCAATTAAAATTTTTACTAGTGGAATGAATTTGTTTGGGGGACTTATATCAATTTTTATTAAAGGTGGTGGGGGCGCAATTTCAATTATTTGTTGGCAAATTATGGGTGTGTGAATTTCTATGGCGGGTATACAAGTTATTGTTCTTAATTCTATGGAGGGTTCTATAATGGGGTCTATATTAATTTGATTAAAAGGGGCTGAAGTAAATTCTGGGGCAATTTCTAAAGGAAGTGTGGGCTCAAAAATGGTTTCAATTGTTGCTAACTTGATTTCTAAGGGTGGGAGTGTTTGATTGTCTGTTTCTATTTTATTTATATTTGACTGGGACCGCTTTGATGTTAAATCGTTCAAATTGTCGTTCACTTTATTACAACTTTCGTCAATGTCACTATCAATATTTTGGTTCGCTCTATCAAAAATTTTGTCTATTTTATTTATGCTTTTATTCATCCTACTATCCATTCGTTCCATCAATTTACTAAAATTAGCCATTGTTTTATTATGGTTAGCTTTTTCTTCATTTATTATTTCGTTTTTCATTTCTTTAAAATGAGCCTTTGTTTCATTTTTTTGTTCTTCGAATTTGTCTTCGAATTTGTTATCTAGGCCCTTCATTGTCAACATCATTTGTTGGAACATGCTATTAATATCGACGGGTGGGGGTGGAGGGGGTGTGTGTACTCACGATTTGATGTTTTTTTTTTTTTTTTTTAATGCAATCGAATGCAAGAAGGGGTGCACCAGTAAAGATGTAGCCCCTATGGATCTCGAAAGACCCTTGCATTACCGAAGAGAAGGGAAAGTTGTTTAAGTGAGAGGGTGTAGACGTAGGTGTCTATGCACCCTGGTTTTGAAGGTTTGAAGATCATAGGTGCTGGGAAAGATAGAGGCTGGGAGAGAGTTCCAGTTCCTTGACGTCATGGGGATATATGAATTCGCGAATGAAGTGGTCCGGCACTTTTCTAATTTGACCGCGAAAGAGTGTTGGGAGTCGGCAAAACGTGTGCTGCGTGCAAAGCATGCTTTGGGGGGAATTATTGATTTTATCTCATCAGAGCACCTGCCGTGATAGTATCTATAGAAAAGGGAAAGGGCGGAGACATCTCTTCGATGAGCCAGCGAGTCGAGGGAGTCGGTGAGGGTAGAATCGTCAATTAGCCTGACGGCTCGTTTCTGAATTGCATCAAGGGTAGCAAGAGAATATTTTGAGGCTCCTCTCCACAGATGAGAGCCGTATTCGAGATAGGGGCGGATTTGGGCCTTGTAGATGGTGAGAAGTTGTGGGGGTTTGTAAAATCGCTTGGACCTGAATAAGAAGCCAATCTTCCTTGCTGCAGATTTCGCCACAGAGGAGATGTGTTCATTCCAAGACAGGTCAGATGCGACAGAGACGCCCAACATGGATAGGCTGTCACACATTTTCAGGGTATTCGAATCGAAGTGAATATCAGGGAAATCTCTATTTTCGCGCCTAGAAATTAGACAACATTGAGTCTTGTTTGAATTGAAGTTAACTAAATTTTGAGAGCCCCATTTATTCAGTTTGTCTAGGTCGAGAGTAATTGAGGAGGCAATATTGATTCGATTATTCGGGAGAGAGGGTTTGCCGTGTAGAGTGCTATCGTCGGCGTAACAATGAGTGGGGTTTGCCGTTTGATCAATAAGGTCGTTTATATAAATAAGGAAGAGTGTGGAGGAGATTACAGAGCCTTGGGGAACACCAGAGTTTGTGGAGAACGATTCAGAAGATGTTCCATCCACCACAACTTTTATACTTCGGTTTGTCAGAAAGCTTTCAATCCATTTGTGAAGTGTTGGTGTGAATCCAAAGGCTGGTAGTTTGGCAAGAAGATTTTTGTGCCAAACCTGGTCAAAAGCTTTGGAGATATCAAGGGCTACAGCGAGGGTTTCTTTTCCGGCCTCTAGAGTATTGTTCAAGGTGTGGGTGACATAGGTTAAGATGTCGCCTGTGGAACGATTTTGTCTGAATCCATATTGCCTATCGTGAATTAATTTATTGTTTTCTAAGTGATGAAGGACGTGTTGGTTTATGACTAATTCCATTAATTTGGAAAGAACAGAGGTGATCGAGATAGGCCTGTAATTAGAGATTTGTGATGTGTCTCCTTTTTAGGAATAGGTGTGACTCTGGCTATTTTCCAGCTTTTGGGGAATATGCCCGACTCGTAAGAGAGTTGGAATAGCTTGGATAAGATAGGGGCAAGTTCAGGGGCGCATTTTTTAATGAGAATTGGTGGGATGTTATCCGGGCCTGCGGCGGATTTGGAATTTAATTTATTAATGGCTTTTATGATTATTTGGGGCCTGAAAATTATTTTGCCCATGAGGTTGGTTTGGGGGTATAAGTGGGCGGGTTAAGCCCTTTGTCATCTAAAGTGGAGTTAGTTGCGAAATAGGATGCTAGTGATTCGGCTTTTTCAGCGGGGGTCGTGGCTACTGAACCATTTGGGTGAAAGAGGGGCGGAAGTGAGGGGGACGCGAAATTTCTATTTATTGCCTTGTGTAACGAGAAAAAGGCCCGTTTTCCATTGGGGCAAGATGCGAGACGGTCAGCTATCCTCTGGTCGAATGATTTCTTTGCCTCAGAGATGATTTTTTTGCATGAGCTTCGCGACTTGGTAAATGCAACTCGGTCACATTCTAGCTGTGAAAGTTGCCATTTCTGAAAAGATTTGTTTTTTTCACGGACGGAATCTGCGCATTGTTTACCAAACCAAGGCTTAGAATCCTTGTTCCCTTTAATCAATTTTGAGGGGATATAGGTTTCTAAGCCTATTTGAATTGCCTCGTTAAGGGCGTCTGCGAATTCAGAAGCGTTTTTATCTCTGATGCAGAGTTCATTCCACTGGTAAGCGGCAAAAAAGTTACGCATGTCATTCCAATTAATGTTAACGTTATCGACTAGCCATATTTTTCTGGGGTTGGAGTGGGGTGACGGGGGTTTTGGTAAATTGGCGGAGGTTTTAATTTTTATCAGATTGTGGTCAGATTTACCTAAAGGGGCCGAAATTTTTGCTTCATAGAGACGAAGGGTGGGAAGTGATGAAAAGATCGAGAAGATTGGATTTTTCATTGGCTTTGTCTGGGATTCTTGTGGGGCCGTTAATAATTTGAGGTGAGGCCACACGCCGTTGAGAAGATTTCAGCGTCGGAGCCTGCGGGGGAATTATGGCTAGAAAATTTTAGCCAATTTTTGTTGTGGACGTTAAAGTCACCTAGGAAAGATATTTCAGAAGATGGAAATTCTTTCAGGATATTGCAATGGCACTCAAGGAGGTAGTCAAAAAATTGTTTGTATCTGGGGTCTTTGGGGGGCAAATATATTATGCAGAAAAATTTAGTTGAATGGCCTAACGTGATTTTGATCCATATGGCATCGAATTCATTGGATTCTAGATTAGTTAAACGCCTACTAGGGATGTCCTTTCTAATATAACAGCAGACCCCTCCTTTTTTCGAAATTTTGAATGAAGTGTATAGTTTTTCGAATTGGTAGTCACGACCGTTAGATTTATTCGCGTCAATTATAGTTTCGGATAAGCCTAAAAGAGCAGGTTTTTCATGTTCGAGATGTTGAAATACGTCGTGTAAATTCGAATTGCGAGATAGACCGAGAATGTTGCAGAAATTGATTTAATTGATGTCATTAGTAAGGAGAGCTTGAGGTGGAAATGAAAAGAGTGACAAGAAAAGTAAAGATAAGAGAGCCGGTAAACCAATTAAAACTCCGAACTTGGATATATTTTTGAATATATTCAATATCAGTGAGCTCTTAGAAATTGGACAGTGGTTTTCCACCGGGCGATTTGAAAAGGTTTAAATCTACCACTTGGATTTATTGTTAGTAGGGGAAAATTATGAGCTATTTAATAAATTGCTAGATTGAGTCTTAAATTAATTAAAATTAGTTGATGTTGTTAGTGAGGAGAAGAATTATTTGTTATTATTTTAAATACTAGATTTTATAATAGATATATTTTAAATTATAAGATTATTATGTATAGAGATTATTATATAATTATTATGGAACAATTAATATTTAAGGACCGTGCAATAATAAGAAAATGATATTAATAAAAAGATAATGAGAATACGAGTGAAAAAAGTTAAGGTAATATTTAAGATTTAAAATAAGATATTAGTTGAGTTTATTATAGAACAATTAATGTTTAGAAACTGTGTAATAATAGAATATATAATATTAATAAAATGCAGTTTATTTAAAAATATATATATTATGTATTTTAGAAATGAAAATTGTATGTTATTGGTTTAATAACTACTTCTAGAATGGATACTAGTGTTTACAATAGATATATTATAAATTATGAGTTAAGAGAATATTTAAAATTTACTTTTAGATACTGACGCATATAATAAAATATATTATAAATTATAAGTTAGGGTAATATTTAAAATTTAAAATAGGTTGTTAGCTGTAGAGTTAGTTATAGAATTATTATGGGAACAATTAATATTTAAAAACCTGTATGTAGTAAATAAATAATATTAATAAAATGAAGTTTGTTTAAAAATATATATTCAACATCGTATATATTTAAAAATGAAAAAACATGTGTCCGCGAGTGGAAATATTTGTTAGCTGAAAGGAGATGACTTAAGACGGGGTTGAGGGGAAGGCTATAAGGGGTTTGGGAAGACAAGTGACCAGTGTCAAGTGTAGGGAGGATGAGTTGACGGATTCACTAAGGTGTTCACCCGATGCGGATGGATTCAGACAAAGAGAACAATAGAAAGCGTGCAGTTCTTATTTAAACAAATCTAGTGGCAAGGTAAATAAATAGTTTTTTTTATATTATTGAATGTGGGCGAGAAATTCTCAGGAGTATCGCGCAAAGTAAAATATATAAAATCTGCCTGGAAATTGAAGAAAATTGCGATCGCTATGGAGCACTCAGTAGGTAGGACTTCATCCAATGTCATCCGAGGCAAGACTTCACATGTTCACCATCAAGCGCATTTGCAAACTCCCTTGTATCTCGTAGCATTTTTTTTTTTTTTTTTTTTAATGCAATCGAATGCAAGAAGGGGTGCACCAGTAAAGATGTAGCCCCTATGGATCTCGAAAGACCCTTGCATTACCGAAGAGAAGGGAAAGTTGTTTAAGTGAGAGGGTGTAGACGTAGGTGTCTATGCACCCTGGTTTTGAAGGTTTGAAGATCATAGGTGCTGGGAAAGATAGAGGCTGGGAGAGAGTTCCAGTTCCTTGACGTCATGGGGATATATGAATTCGCGAATGAAGTGGTCCGGCACTTTTCTAATTTGACCGCGAAAGAGTGTTGGGAGTCGGCAAAACGTGTGCTGCGTGCAAAGCATGCTTTGGGGGGAATTATTGATTTTATCTCATCAGAGCACCTGCCGTGATAGTATCTATAGAAAAGGGAAAGGGCGGAGACATCTCTTCGATGAGCCAGCGAGTCGAGGAGTCGGTGAGGGTAGAATCGTCAATTAGCCTGACGGCTCGTTTCTGAATTGCATCAAGGGTAGCAAGAGAATATTTTGAGGCTCCTCTCCACAGATGAGAGCCGTATTCGAGATAGGGGCGGATTTGGGCCTTGTAGATGGTGAGAAGTTGTGGGGGTTTGTAAAATCGCTTGGACCTGAATAAGAAGCCAATCTTCCTTGCTGCAGATTTCGCCACAGAGGAGATGTGTTCATTCCAAGACAGGTCAGATGCGACAGAGACGCCCAACATGGATAGGCTGTTACACATTTTCAGGGTATTCGAATCGAAGTGAATATCAGGGAAATCTCTATTTTCGCGCCTAGAAATTAGACAACATTGAGTCTTGTTTGAATTGAAGTTAACTAAATTTTGAGAGCCCCATTTATTCAGTTTGTCTAGGTCGAGAGTAATTGAGGAGGCAATATTGATTCGATTATTCGGGAGAGAGGGTTTGCCGTGTAGAGTGCTATCGTCGGCGTAACAATGAGTGGGGTTTGCCGTTTGATCAATAAGGTCGTTTATATAAATAAGGAAGAGTGTGGAGGAGATTACAGAGCCTTGGGGAACACCAGGAGTTTGTGAGAACGATTCAGAAGATGTTCCATCCACCACAACTTTTGTTACTTCGGCTTGTCAGAAAGCTTGGGTCCCATATTATGCATAGTGTAGTGAATCCAAAGGCTGGTCAGTGCGCCAAAGAAGATTTTTGTGCCAACCCCGGTCAAAAGCTTTGAGATATCAGCGGGCTGCAGCGAGGGTTTCTTTTCCGGCCTCTAGAGTACAGAGCGAAGGTGTGGGTACATAGGTTAAGATGTCGCCTGTGGAACTGATTTTGTCCGAATCCACATAGCCTCATCGTGAATTAATTTATTGTTTTCTAAGTGACGAAGGACGGTAAGTTGAAGTGAAGGACTGAATTCCACTTGACTTGGAAAGCACAGAGGTGATCGAGATAGGCTCCGTAATTAGAGATTTGTGATGTGTCTCCTTTTTTTTAGGAAATAGGTGTGACTCTGGGCTATTTTCCAGCTTTTGGGGAATATGCCCGACCTCGTGAGAGAGTTGGAATAGCTTGGACAAGATAGGGGCAAGTTCAGGGGCGCATTTTGTCAGAGAATTCAGGTGGAGAAATGTGCCCGAATGCGGTGGATTCTGGAATTCTAATCGGCGAATGGCTTTTGCGATTATTGGGGGCCCGAAAAATTATTTTGCCCATGAGGTTGGCTTGGGGGGTATAAGTGGGCGGGTTAAGCCCTTTGTCATCTGGGGCGGAGTTAGCAATGCGAAATAGGATGCTAGTGATTCTGGCTTTTTCAGCGGGGGTCGTGGGTTACTGGAACTATTTGGGTGAAAGAGGGGCGAAGTGAGGGGGACGCGAAATTTCTATTTATTGCCTTGTGTAACGAGAAAAAGGCCCGTGGTTGGGGCAAGATGTGAGATTTGGTCAGCTATCCTCTGGTCGAATGGGATTTTTTTGCCTCAGAGATGATTTTTTGCATGAGCTTCGCGACTTGGTAAATGCAACTCGGTCGATAATTAATGTTTAGAAACTGTGTAATAATAGAATATATAAGCAGCTGAATATATAAGCAGCTGAATATATAAGCATGGCTGGAAGTGTCGATTCTTCCATTTCCGCCGGTGTAGGAGTGACATACCGGTTCCCTGAGTCTACATCAGCAGGATTACGTCTAGATCGATCGGCGTGTTGGATAATTCAACTGTTGTTTGTTGGTTGCCTGCATAAATCGCCCTGCGTTCGTCCAGACTCTGTTGTGTGCCGTCCATTCTCGGTGTTTATTTGTAAAAGAAAGAATCAAATATTAGAAGTTGCTATTGTTTATTTATAAAATGTATTAATTTTATAGAAAAGAAAGTAAACAGTTCGCCAAATAAATTCTCAGAAAATTTCAAAAATAGAAGTGTTGAAGCCGGGATTATTCAATTAACCTTTGATATCCCACTGTTAAGAGAATTTAAATAAATAAAAAAAATATGAAAAAAATAAATTAACGGTACGGGGCAATATACTATATTTTTTTGTTCAATTTTAGTACAACGAGACAGGTATCGCGTTCGGTTGCAGCCTTACTAAGCCTGGTATTCTCACTTCTCAGAATATTTTTAATATGGGATTTTGAATTTAGGGATATCTGTGGGATAGGATGGCTTAGATTTTTCAAATCCCAGCAGCACCTTCACCATGCAATGGGGTTAGGGAGGGTAAGTGGTTGGAGGGGTCTGGAAATTAGTTTGGTAAGGGGACGTTTAAGGGAATATTCCTGAGTGTGAGAATACTAACCTTTATAGACGTGGAGGTGGTGGTGTAACTCAGTGTATCTCGTTGTACTAGTTTGATAAACTACTGAATTTACTCTTATGTTCAAATTCTACGTTACTGAAGTTAATCTGATGCAATGAATTTAAAAAAAAATAAAAAATAATTTAAATAGGCAAAAATAAAATAAAAATACTTAAATGAATTCTAGCTGCAAAGGAGAATGGGAGAATTTTCTTAACAGTGAAAGATAATCAAGAATTCAATGTATAATACATGATTTATTGAGGTCCCTGGTGAAATTAACAGGTCGAAAGAATTAATTGATTGGATGTCTTTAATGTGTGAACGGAGATCGTTCGAAGAAAGGCAGGATTAATTGCTGTTTGCCTCTGCGAGATGCGCTGCTCGGCTCAAAGTAATTCAAGCAGCATTAGCTGGGCCGCCGTGGCCACCTTTCGCTCAGGTTCCGCAGACTGCCACGGGCTCGGAAGAGTGTGTAACGCGCCTGGAGTCTCCGCCTTCTTGATCGGGCTTCCGTAGGTGTCTCACTGAGAGCCGGACAATCAGGCCTTCCTGTCCGTGCGATTCAATTAGCTATCGCGCTAATGATATCAGTGCCAATGGAGGGGCTAGCAAGTTGATGAATGAAAATGCCCGCAAAAACGACTCCAGGAAGAAGAAATATACTCGTGAGATCGAGTAATAGAGAGTGGAGAATATAATGTAAAGAAGATAGAGTAATAGCGCTGGATAATGTAATAGAGTAATATAGGTAGAGGTATAATATAGAGATGTAAGGTAAGAGCTGGATAAAATAATAGAGATGTAAAAGAAGAAGTCTCTCTATTTCTCCGTGTTGGTCCTTTTATGCATTTCATACTATTCTCCGTTTTCTATCCCTTCTAAGGTACATCGCCAATCATAATGTTCTATTTTGTTAAATGAGGGTGTTTGGACCCTGGCTAATCTCATTCCCCTGACTATATTCAGAACTGGGCCTCAAAGCTCATATACCACGAATGACTTTCGATAATCCCGGCTTAAGCCAGCTTCTCTTTAAATATGAAAAATAAACTAATTTTTACGAAATCTATTCTATATTTGGCTTGACTGGTTAATCTCTTTCCTATTTTTAAGTTATTAAATTAATAAATTTTGAAAAAAGTTCAGATTTAAGATTTTTTAACTCTACTATGCATAAAAAAAGTTATACTTTAACTACTTTTGTTCAACAATGTGCGAAAATGGGTTGTTATCATTTTAATATATTCCAAATACATATTTTTGAAACAAAAATTAAAAATATGTTAAGTAAAAAATTTATATTAAATACAAATTTTTGTTTTTTATCACACGAATCCAACTTTAATAAGCGAAACGCAAAAGGGCAAATTTCACAATAGATGAGTATAATAATTCTTTAATAAATGCGTGTTTTTCAGGTTATTTAAAAAGATAAGCGTTTCAAACAAACTGGAACACATTCTACATATCACTGAGGAAATTTCACTTTTAAAAACAGTCTAGAAATGTCATTAAAAACCACTCAATGACGCTCCTCTATCTTGTAATTAAGAATAATATGTAAAAAAAAATATTTTGTTTTCTGAAATTCGCAAAGTAGGAATCCTCTGTTGAAATACAAAGTGAATTCAGCTGACGAGTCAGTTCATTAAATAGGGACCTCATCAAAGCAAATTTCTAGTGGCACAAAAAATTCCTAAATTATGGTTTCATATACAAAAGGAAAAGCGAAAACGTAAAAAAATGTTCATGTGGATACCCGCGGTAGCTGCAACTTTTACTACTTTGTTTTCAGACTGTTTTTAAGAATATGTAGGTTAGGATGGAATGAAAAATATATACAAATTTTTATTTTTTTATTTGTAAAAACTTGGAAAAGTTACCTTTAGTAATAGAAAAGTCGAAAACAAAATATAAGTTGGAGCATGTCTTGAGGTGCCGCATGAACGAAAAAGTTTCATAAATTAAAAGATTTGGCTAGGTTCTTATTTTTTTTTTTTTTTTGTTTGTATGTAAAAACAATAAATTATTATTGTTTCTTTATGAACCTAAAATGCAAATTTTGGCTACTATTACAAATACAAAAAAAACTTTAAAAAAAGGATATTTTCGTTTCACCCTAACGTAGGTATATCTTTGAGAAATTCCATGTTCGCTGCTTCCCGTATTGTGGATTTCTTAGAGCTCTGTTCGAAAGCATCCCGAATTCGTTCAAAATTTACATCTCATTTGCAAGGACGATCAGTGATTTTGCGTTCATGGCGTTTGGTGACTTTTCACCCAGGGAATGCTGTCCAAAAAAGTACCCTTCATTTTTTGAAATTTTATTTTAATCTTCGCTTTTTTTTTGTAAATTTCATCGAATACGGCATCATTTTATTTATTTTTCAAATTTAACATTAGATTTTTTTTAAATATATTTTGGGACCTCTGCCCCAAACGGAACTCTTTTGTGATGGTACGAGTCAGAAATTAAATCTTGTGACTTAAAACTCCACTGTCCTTGAGATGGAAATCGACCATCTTCCACTATGAATCAACCAGTCTTATAGTCCAAGAGCTGGTGACACATTTTTGAGTACGGATTTGGCCCAACTAGAAATAATGCGTAATGGTACCGTCTATGATAGTTGTACAAGGAATGGCCAGTCTGGCTGGTCTAAGCAGGTGGACCAGGTACTGCGCATGGTGTGAGTGCGGTAAAAAATACATACAAATATATATTTTGCATAAATAAATGTTTTTCTTCAAATTTGAGTTGAATTGAACCAAAACTTTCTTATACAGCAGGATTTTTCTTCTTTTAGATTCTATGTATAATACTTTTGCTTATTCTGCTAACTCATTTCTAATTATCCTTTCAGCGTTAAGGCAGTAGTAAGCTAAAGTGTAAAGATTATAATTAAGAAGATTTTTCAAAATAATAATTAATAATAAAATTAATGTTTAATTAATGTATTTTGTGATATTTTTATAAATGGGCACTAGCCCGTATAGTCTAAAATAAATAAAAAGTTTAACTTCCACTGCAAAGCCTAACTATTTTTTCAACATTACAGTGAAATCCCTAAAATTCGAACTAATTGGGGCTGTAGACTGTTCGGATTAGCCGAAAGTTGGTTTCTGTTCGAGTTGCGTTGTTATTGTTGAATTTTTAATTAAGTGAACGGTGTTGATTAATGTTTTGATTTTAAATTATGGTAAGCAAACGAAAACACAGTTGTTGTACCGTAGAACAAAAGCTGAAAGCTTTAAAGGTCTGGACGCTGGGGAAAGTTTGACAAAGTTGGCTGGCGAGTTGGTGGCGAGTTTGGTGTTGGCAAAGCAACAATCAGTGACTGGAAAAAAATCGTGTCGAAATTGAACAGTTTTTGCAATGTAACAAGTGATAAAACCTTAAATTTGTCAAAAAATCGTTCAAATTTTCCGAGGATTTGAGAGTTTTCACTGTACTTCAATCTTCATTTATAATAATATTAATAATAAAAAAATTATAATACTAAGTATACTTTCATAACATGATTAGCTTCGAAAACGTTTATTTTCCACAATGATAATAATTCTAATAAATCGAAATAAATATTTTCTAAATCAATTTTTTAAGATAGAATCATGAAGGAAATAATTTATTTATAAACTAGAAAATATATCCGTATAAATAAGTAAATATAGGGAAGACAGTGAAAGGGTCTTGGAATCATTTCGATTTCCTTCGCATGGTTGAGTGCATACCCCTGCAGTATTTCAACATATATTATTTAGACTGAATACAGATCAGCGTTTCATTCTTTTTTCACTTGAAAAAAAATACAGCTTTTAGGTTTTAGAAAATCACTAATGAATTAAATATTCTACAAAATGAATTAATTAGGCTTGAAAAAATAAAGGTTATATATTGAATTATTTCTTTGGAAAACTTTTCAAGGTCTCTCCATAAATCATGTTCCTAGACAGCTAATCTACAAATCGTTTAAAAATAGAAGTTTTATTAATTTATTACTTGATATTCTCACCATTTCAATGAGCCTTTTTCCTGAGAGCAGTGCTTCCAATTAGCCACGAGGGGCTAATATTATTTATTCCTTATTTATTGCCGTGTTAATTTAGGTGATATAACTTGAATATTTAAAATTACACTGCTCGGGTAAAATTAAACAAAAATTTGTAAACCTAACAATAGATTCCAGTAGAGTTTTATATACGGATTATTATGCAATTTTCCGATTTTTTACAATACGTCAGAGTTTTGAGATATTATCGGTCAAAATGTCGAAAAAGCCATTTTGACCTATTTTCGAGTCCTATTAGATAATAAACAGCATTATTTGAAATCAAAACATTTTGTTGACGTAATAGAAAACAGCTTCCTCTTTAATTTTTAAATTACCACTTGTTATTAGTTGAATTAGAACTCGAGCTATAACTAAAAAACTAAGACCATATGTTTTTATCTATGTTTTTTATCCTTTATGATCAAGTAGTTTTAGTTTTTTAGTTATAACTCGAGTTCTAATTGAGCTAAAAACAGATTCGTCATTTGATTTTCAAATTACTACTTGTTTTGAGCTCAATTAGAAGTCGAGTTATAACTAAAAAACTGTAAGACACGTGATTTATAAAAAGGATAAAAAACATAGATAAAAAACATATGGTTTAGCTTTTTTAAAAATTAATTCTAGAATTCCGCGGAGTAGATTCGCGAGCAAATCCCACTAAACGGAATTTTAAGTATTCTCTAAAATTTCGCTTTATAAAAATATCTTTGAATTTCTCAAAAAGATTATTTAAATTAATTTGATAATTTCTATATTTGTATAAATATACTAGAAAACAAATTTATTTATAATTTGTTAAAAATTCCGTTTAGTAGATTTGCTCGCGAATCTACTCCGCGGAATTCTAAATTAATTTGTATCATCTCTCTATGTAAGAATAGACTTGTAAAAGGCGTCTGAATCGGGGGAGTAATATATAAGAACTTGAGATGACATGTCCCTCTAGGTGGTCCGTGGTGGGGTATCATGCGGGCTATACGCGGATTGATACCGGGTAACACCTAGATGGACCATATCTTTTTTCGCTCTCTTGGTTCAGGATGGAGAATCAGCTGGACCTCAATGGTTCTTATAAAACGGTAGTCTGGCTAAGTATTCTCTAAAATTTCGCTTTATAAAAATATCTTTGAATTTCTCAAAGATTATTTAATTAATTTGATAATTTCTATATTTGTATAAATATACTAGAAAAGCAAATTTATTTATAATTTGTTAAAAATTCCGTTTAGTAGATTTGCTCGCGAATCTACTCCGCGGAATTCTAAATTAATTTGTATCATCTCTCTATGTAAGAATAGACTTGTAAAAGGCGTCTGAATCGGGGAGTAATATATAAGAACTTGAGATGACATGTCCCTCTAGGTGGTCCGTGGTGGGGTATCATGCGAGCTATACGCGGATTGATACCGGGTAACACCTAGATGGACCATATCTTTTTTCGCTCTCTTGGTTCAGGATGGAGAATCAGCTGGACCTCAATGGTTCTTATAAAACGGTAGTCTGGCTAAGTATTCTCTAAAATTTCGCTTTATAAAAATATCTTTGAATTTCTCAAAGATTATTTAATTAATTTAGTTTTAGTTAAACTCGAGTTCTAATTGAGCTAATAACAAGTGGTAATTTGAAAATCAAAGATGAAGCTGTTTTCTATTACGTCAACAAAATGTTTTGAATAATGCTGTTTAATATTTAATGGGACTCGAAAATAGGTCAAAATGACATTTTTCGTCATTTTGAACGATAATATCTCAAAATGCTGACCGATAATATCTCAAAACTCTGACATGTTTTTAAAAATCGGGAAATTGTATGATAATGAGAGTATTAAACTCGTCCGGAATTCATTGTTAGGTTTACGATTAGACATTTTTGCCAACCAGTGTTTTTAAACAAATAAAAAATAAATAAATAAATAACCAAAATGCCATCAAAAGATTGTAGTTTTGCTAATTCAGCTTCGGATAATCCATATACAAAGGAAAAAGTTTTTTTTTCATATTATTTGTAAAACCTCATATTGACGAGGTTAGGTGTGATAAATTCATTAACAAACAATGAAACAGTCATTAAATGATAAACTAATAACGTACAGTCCTAATTTATATAGGTAGGTAGTTAATTAACTCAATAATAAATGTAGAGTAATTAAAAAATATAACCTCTATTTGTTACTGAATAAAATTAATTAATTAATGTTAATTAAGTTGTGTTAATTACCAAGTTATATTTGACCAGGGGTTTGGAGCGACCACTTTTTTGAGTTGTTCCGCCCCAGCTCCGCTTCATGCTTCGGTTAAAATATTCTTATAGGAATTATTAATTTTTCCTTTGATTCCTATATTATAATAGAAAACTTTTCCGTGAAAGATAATGCACAGACCAAACCGCTGGACCTTAAATTTTGACAGTGCATTCCTATAATGTCATGGATAACCGCTAAGAAAGGCTTTTTTGAAATTCGTAACTCAAAATATGGAACTCCTTAATATTCCTAAGATAGAATATTTTCAAATAGCTTCCTTAGGAAATTTAATGAGCTATATGAATGCAAGTTTTGTAAATGACATCGGGACTCTCTATTTAGGAACAGGGCTGTCCACATGCGGCCCAACACTGCAATGAGTGTGGCCCAACATAAAATCATAAACTTCTGAAAACATTGAGATTAATATGTCTAGATATATTTAGTCTCTTTTTCTTAATATGAATGTATATTTGTACGGTGAATACGTAAAGCTTTTTTCAAGAATAAATTTCACTAAAAAGCAAAATTATAATCTCAACTACATACTTATATAAGATTTAAAAAAAAATAATGAAGTATCGAATATTGAAAAATTATTATACGAAAAGTAAAATTAGAAGCTCAGTAAGCTAAAAAAATAATAAAGTTCTTATTTCGACATTTTTAACTATCTTTTTTGAATAACAAAAATTAATAGAATTATAATATTTTATTCGCGCTCCGAGGTAATTTTTCCCCCAAATGTAACCCGTGTATGGTTGGACACCCCTGATTTAGAAAGATAAAATAAAAATGGATTGTAATTTAAAAAAAAAAAATCAAAATGCTCTAAGAAAAATATATAATTTTTCTTTAGGGTCCGAAAGTTTTCAAAACATGAGGTAAAACTATAATATAAAAAAATGATAAAAATCTCATAGTTGTAACTTTGATTATAGTTAGGTTGAGAAAAAATTACATAAATACAAAATTATCAACGAATCCTGGAACAAAAATCATTTATTAAGATGAGCTTATTATTTTATATATACTTTTATAAGTGTGTATGTAAATTGATGAAGCGGCCAGATTATTGACGGAGACATAAGTTTAATTTTATGGAAAAATAACATTGAGAAAATCCCAGAAGTTTTGCGGGCAACACTCCGAGTTTTGAAATATAGTATAGTTTTTCTTCTATTTTAAAAATCTATTTTTTAGAAAATATTTCAAAGATTATTTATACAGGCAAAGCAAAACTATTTAGAAAAAATCGCCTGTATATAGGCAACAAGTTGATAGTTCTTACAATATGGAATGCATAACACACAGGCTTGCTCAGAATTAACCGGAGGCTCGGAATAAAAAATGAAATTTTATAATTCAAAAATTAACTCTTCCCTTCTTATTAGATTCCAAGACTCAAAATTTCAATTAAATAATACTAAAATCTTTTGTTGGTTTGACCACCTATGGTTAAATTGCTCGGTGTTTTTGACCCCCAGCTAGAAATTAATTACACTTAACATATGTAAAATGTGTTCAACTATCTAAATATCTGTCATGTATTTCGACCTCAAGGCAAAGTTGAACTTTAATTAACTAATTGAACGTTATTGTAGCAAAATTAGATAAATATATATAGAGAGAAATAATAAATTTAAATAAGATTTATGTTTTTTCTTCAAAATGATTTCATCGCAAAAAATCACAGACAGATGATCCATTTCAAAGTTTCTTACTTTTTGATATTTTTTAATATACATAAGTATATTGTGAAACATCATTTATTCAAGAGAACCAGTGATATTGATTGTAATAAAAATCTTAATTGATTTTCTCGTATTAAAAAAAATAGACAAGACCTCATTAAAAAAGATTTCATTTGGTTTCCAAAAACACTACAGGAAATGACGAAGTTTATTCTAGACTAAGGTTTCCTTCTTCTTTTATTTTCTTTTTTAAATCTTATTTAAACTTTATCTCTTTAATGGGAAATTCAATTCCATTAAAACCTAGTAAGTTTTTCGAAGCGAATGTAACAACCCTACTTATGTATTTTTAATTTTCCATGTTTACTTAATTGAATTGTTAAAAATAAAAATAAACGCGGATAAAAACCACTTTGAAAAATTATATGTCCTTTAAAAAAATGAATATTTAAATTCATTATAACTTTAAATTTATTTCATTGGGCCTAAGTAATATACAAATCATCAAATTGAAAGTTTTTGTGCCGAGAGTAGCAGAATTTTTATATATTGAAGGAGACAATAAAAGAGTGTGTCTTCTGCTGGAATTATAAATTTTATTTATTTATAACGAGACTATAGTTTCATTCATATTCATTCATAAATTAATTCCTGTGAATCAATTGTAATAGACTGATGAAGAGGGCAAAGCCCTCGAAACTATAGTCTCGTTATAAATAAATAAAATTTATAATCCCAGCAGAAGACACACACTTTTATTGTCTCCTTCAATACAAATCATCATTTCAATAAAAAATTAAAAAGAATTTTATAATATAATTATCAATTCTCAAATAAATAAATAAATAAATCATTAATTATCGATTAATTAATTAAATAAGAAATTTCTGGGAAGCATACACCAAAATCCTGGAAAGAAACTTCTATGGGCAGCAAAGAAAAATATGGCGAATGATACAAAACCAAAAAAAGAGATCCTAGAGTATGTAATTCCACATCACATAGATGAAAAAACTTGGATTGAATATTTTGAGAATCTATATGCTGGAACACCAGAGGAAGTTAAGAGGAGAGATCAGGGAAACTCGTGCGTGGCTGTATCAAAAATGGAGATTGACAACACGTTAAAGTTGTTAAAAAATTATATAAATTTAGCTGTGTTGCGCATAAATTCGGTCTCACCCTGTCAACCAAGAAGACCAAAACACTGACAATCTCTAAATCACCACTCCGATGTAAACTACAACTGTACGATACGATTGTCGAACAAGTCATGTCCTTCACATACCTTGGCATCCAAATGACCTCTCATCAAGACCTAGAAACAGAGGTAAGACATCAGGCAATAAGAGCCTCAAAAATATCGGGTTGCCTTAACAATGCAATCTGGTCAAATCAATATTTAAGAACGGAGGCCAAGGTACGAGTCTACAAAACCGTAGTACGTCCAATATTAACTTACGCAGCAGAGACAAGACCCGACACTGCAAAAACTTCTCAATTATTGGAAACGACTGAAATGAAGACATTACGAAGAATAATGAACCTGACCAGGCTCGATAGGATGAAGAGTGAAGATATTAGAGAAAAATGTGGAATACAAAAGGTGGGTGAATGGGTTAAAAAAAGAAGGGCGGAATGGTATGCGCATGTGAGAAGAATGCCAGAAGACCGACTGGTAAAGAAAGTGATGACAAACAAGCCGGTTGGAATAAGAAGTAGAGGTCGTCCCAAGAAGAGATGGTATGACGTTCTGGAAGAAACAAACCTATAGGTTTAAAAATAAGAAGAAGAAGAAGCATTAAATAAAAAATCTATCATGATTTTAGTTTATTCCAGCACCCTTCAGATTTATTTTATTTATGTTATTATATTTTCATTAATAAATAGTAATTGAACCTGAAATTGGTATCTATTTTACTGTGCAGCATGTGAACATGGCTAAATATTTTTTCTTTAAAACTAGTCCATAAGTTAGCTAAATTATGAAATTTCATATTTCTATTGCTTATATCGTCCAATATAAAGTCACTGTATTTAACATAATCTGGCCATACATGGTCAATTTCTGAATGGTCGAGAGCTCGAGCCGCCATCCATCATCTCCTATACTTTCTACGTTAAAAAAACTAGAAAAAGTGATTTTCTCTATTCTAGTATTTCAGTAATAAGTTTTATTCTCAAGTACCAATATTTGCCATTTAAAGTTATAAAACAAGTAAGTATAACTTCATTATATTATTTATTTCAATTTTTGTCACTCATTCACTCACTCACTGACTCATCAAAATTCTAGAATACTTTTGCTGATCCAAGAATGCTTAAATTTGGCATATTGTAAGAGTTGGAGGTATAATATAAATGAAAAAATTAAAATATCGAAACTTTCCCTTTTTAGAACCAAAAATAAAACTTAGGCAGGCTAGCAATAGAAAGTATTTTTGGAGCTTAAGAAAAATGTTACTAGTAAACAACAAGTTTTCGTAAATGGATTTCAACCAAATATATAAAGTACTAAACAATTTTAAATTTAGGGAACGAAGAAAGATTATTTTTATTATAGACAAAAGGATCAGCCGGGGCTCTTTTGTCTATAATAAAAATAATCTTTTCTTCGTTCCCTAAATTTAAATTTGTTAATAATTGTCATTACACGGCCTCGTTGTGGTCGCGCCCCGGGTGAAGAGAAAATTGTTTTCGATCTTTGGGGTCTGGCGATCGATTGGGAGGCGCTGGAGTACTAAACAATGTTTTGAAATTTTCATTGACCTTTGATGTAGAGTGCAGATAGGATTTGACCAAACCTAGACATATTTAAAAAAATAGTCAATTTTCAAACTCACATGAACCTTCTGCAATGTAAAAATATGGAAACAAATATTTTGAAACAAACAATTTTTCCCGAAACAATTTACAAAAATTGACTAATCATTTTTACTTTTTAAATTAATTTAGTTATAATAATTTTAATATTAATTAAAATATTTCTAGCAATATCAACAAATATTGAATGGGTGAATTTCTCTGCACTTGATGTTTGCTTTTTATGAGCCTCCTCCCCGGTAAAATGTTCTTGAGGTTTTCAAGAATATACGGTTGAATAACAAAATAGGCAAACAATGTTCGAGAGAGATTTTTCAATTTAATATATTTTATTTTTTCTTCTTTCAATAACAAACATTAATATTATAAAACAGAGGTCTTATCAATTGGCTGTCTGCGCCCAGTTCTGGCTAGCATTAATATTTTAAATCGTCATAGTCTTAATTAAAATATTTGTATTTTCAATACGAAAACTTTTAGATTTTGAGCTTTATAACTTTAATAATATAGCAAGAGCTATCAAACGGTTAGAAACAATGAGCTTAAATTGGACAAACATGTTTGTTTTAAAAAACTGCATCGCTCAAGCTTAAAACTTCTAGGTTAAGTTGATTGATGCTAAAAAATTGTCATATCACTGTACCGAGTCTTAAATAAGTTTGCACTTTATCCACTTATTATGATTTTAACTAATTCTTAATTAAGTTTAAAGATTTTATGAATAAATCACCAAAGACGAAATTAGAAAATTAATTAAAATCTTATTTTAAAAATATAATGTTTTGACCTTACTTTTAGAGCTTTTGGACCTCTTCTTGATAAATGCAATTAAGGCGCAAATTTAGATTTCCTTATTTATGTCAGATCAATAAAGAAATTCGGTTTATTCAAGATTATTCAGAGTATCAGTTTTTTTTTATTTCATTTTTTTATTTGAGTTCATTACGTTATTTAATTTGTTTTTTTGACTGATAAATTCAAATTAAGGAAGTTTATACGATGATCAGTCTATGGTTGAATCAACAATATTAAATTTAGGCTTCTGTTCCTAGAACGAAAGGAAACTTCATTCGTTGGATTGACATGAACCTCTATTATCAACCAGTCTAAAGAATTCCCGTCACTCTCAATTCGAAAACTTATGGCAATTATTTTCTTAAACTGCAAATGACCATGATTTAAAGAACTTTTTCGGAAGTAAACTCTTTATGAATGACGAAGAGCTGAGGAAATCAAGTTAATACGTTTCTGAATGTACAACGTCGGAGTTGTATGATGATGCATTTAAAAACTTGTTTCGATATATGATTTGTAGTTAATAATTAAAAATGTCCTTCAAAATTTCTATTAGAATCAATATCGTTGCGTCTGAATAACACACACACAAACTTTCAAATGATTTGAACGCAAATTATGATACTTAAGCATTCTTTCAATCTATAATTATTTATCTTTCTATCTATCCTTATGTGTCTGATAGAGTATTTCGCGAATAGCCAGAAGGCTCAAATTCAGTATCAACATTCAATGACATCAAAATTTGATGAAGAAAATCTAATATATATTATTTTCCATTGTAGGGACGAAAGAGAGGGCAAAATAGTAAAATTCTAGTCCCTTTGTTCGATCTGAACCAAATGTAGTACATTTCCTCTTTAGAAAAATGTAAAATTCCTCCAAAAATAAACTCCCCAAAATAAAAGCGTGGGGGGGGGGGGGCAAAAAAGGGGGCAAAATATTGAAATTCTAAACTTTTTGTTTGATATAGACCAAATTTAAAACATTTACCTACTGTTTAGAATAACATAAAATTGCTGCAAAAATCCACTACTCAAAATAAGTGCGTGGGCTCGAAAGAGGGGCAAAATATTAAAATTGTAAACGCTTTGTGACTCAGTGACTAGTGAAAATTGAAAAATTATTATAAGTGGCCTTGTGGAAATGATATAGGTACTTGAGGCCTTGTTTGTAATCTAAATTTCTCATTTATAGATTAAAAACGTATTAATTGCATTGATCTTTCTTTCAATTATTCCGTTCCATTCAAAATCTTTAATTAATGAATTAATAGTTAGCATGATTGTAAACTAATTACTAGACTAAATGAAAGAACATAAAATCAGATTTTCTTTTCTTTGATTAGCTATACAGGGTGACCATAAAATTCCAGGAATTTTTTTAAATATTTCAACGGAATAAAAATACCGTACAAATTAATAAATCCACACAACTAAACAAATAATAAGTTTTATTTAATCAAAATAACAATAGCATTAAACAAAAATAGTTACAACATGTGCTCAAAATTGCCTCCTTGGACTACTATACATCTATGTAGTCCCTTTCGAAAATTGCCGACGATGGTCGCACACTGTCCCACCGTAATCACATCCCAAGCACGAGTCAACACCGTTTTCAGCAGCCCCACTGTAGCCTTTCGAGTAGCCGAGACTTTTTCTTCCAGGGTGGTCCAACCGTGTAGTCCATCGGGTTGAGATCCGGCGAGTTGGGCGCCCAAACATCCTTGCCCATAACCCGGCAACAGCTTTTTGCAGACGGCGATTGTCTTGTTGGCCGAATGCTCCTCCGTCTTTTTGAAGCGTGAATCCATCTAGGCCGAAGTGCTGCGACGCCCAGGGCTCCAGTACGTCGCGGAGGACTCGTTGCTGATAGCTGGTGGCATGAATTTTGCCAATAAAGTACTTAAAAGATTTGGAATGGAAGATTGCAAAAGTGTGAAAACACCAATAGAATCTGGATTAAAACTGGAAATTAATTTAGACAAAACAAAATAAACTGTCTAATATATTTGACTCAATCATCGAGGCCTGTCAATTATCTAACTAGATTTCAATAATGTCCGACATATACGAATTGGAACCATTTGAAACGAATTTTAAGATATCTAAAAGGAACTATTGACTTAAAATTGGTAGGTATATAGAGAAAATACAAATTCGGAACAATTGATCGGGTACCCGGATGCAGATTGGGCAAATGATGTCACAGATAGAAAATCCATCTCTGGATATATTTTCAAAGTATTTAGATGTTTAGTCTCCTGGTCAAGTACGAAACAACCAACTGTATCTCTTTCATCTAAAGAAGCTTCGATAAAGCCAGTGGCGCCTTCCAGTGGAGCAGATTCTGGCTCAAACCATGATCGAGGCCGGAAAATGTCTGTGCCCGATGGTTTTTGCGGTCAAGGTCGTCTGTTGGCCTTTTTTGAGCAACTGCTGGCGATTCTGGCGATTGTGGAGTTGCTCAACAGTAAAATACAGTGTGCGACCATCGTCGGCAATTTTCGCAAACGACTACGAAAATGTATTGCAGTCCAAGGTGGCAATTTTGAGCACATGTTGTAACTTTTTTGTTAAGTGTATTATTTTATTTATTTATTTCTTCATTATGACCTTGTACTGTATACTATAGTTAAGGTTTGCAATACGGGACTAAAAATACAATATCGGTATTCGGTATTTTTTTAAACGTTGTACTCGGCTACCGGTATTAAAATACTGTTATTACTAAGAAGATATTAATATTAATAACTATGAGTAGATATCACATAAAAATCTTGTTGTGTAGTCTATTATACAAGGTGGCGGAGACCAAATGACCACATTTGATATGAACACCATACCTTTACTTTTCGAGATACATACGAGTATAATATCTATTAATAGGAAAAAACATTAACTAATTTATTAACTGCATATTTTTGAAATTTGATTATAAAAAACATAATGCATTTATTGAACTGTCATTAAACCTGAAGGTATTTTTCTGAGCAAATTACTTCCAGTTGAAAATGCTCTTTTCACATCCACTCTTCTTGGTGGTACTGCTAATAATGAGCGTTATACATTTTCTAAATATTTCCCTTCTTTTCCTTCATCTTCTAACAAATCGGTCTCTCGTCTGACGGTTTTGGATGAATCTATTTTTGTATTTTTGTTTGCGGCAATTTTTTTATTTATTGCTAATAGCGAAAATACCGGTATTTTACCTTAGAAAATATCTGTTTTACGAAATTGAAAATAGCACAAAATACCGCTATTCGGCATACCAGCGTACCATTATTGCGATCCAACATAGTCCAATAGCCAATGGGTATGTAGACCATATAATAATTTTATCATCTGTTAGTAATATTAGTGGAGAGGCCGAATTTTAGTTAGTTAAATTTTATTCTTCCTCAAGTAAGGATATATGTATGAATTTGAGCCTCCAGTTCCAACATTTTAATCAGGGTAACGTGGTAACGATGCAGAACAAGTGACGTTACCTACAGCGGCCACCCAAGTATTTGGGTTATTAGGAGCTGGAATATAGGTTATTAAATTTTTGGTTTCGCTTGAATATATCACTTTCTTTCTGTGATAAAAGTTTTTTTATCAGCTTCGACTAGCATCTTGGTAGAGCATCCTTTCCTGTACTTATCATTTAAAAAAATAATAGAAATTCTACATGTGATATCAGAATTCCAAGCTAAAAAATAACTTTTGGAAAGAGAAAGTATATTAAAGTATAACAAACGTATTGAAAGGATCCTTTACCAGCAGATGGTTCGCGTTTGTTGTTTATATATTGTCAAACTCAATTTAATCCATTTGGCGGCAACGTGTATCTCTCTCTCTTTCTTTTTTTAGGATAATAAAATATATTTTTAGAGAGGGAAAATAAAACAAGAAGCCATTAGAAAAAAGGAAATTATCCTATTATCATACAAGATCAAAGTAAGATGGAGCGAAAAAACGTAATTTGGAATTCATTGCACGTACAGTGAGCAATTTTTGCATGTCTCGTTTTCGGTATAAATTTTTATACAAAAACATTTTTTTTCAAGAGATTTCTATAGTGTTAATCTTTTGAAATATTTCGTCTTTTTTCTTGAAGTAACAAGAGACAACCAGATGTTCTTTTACTATTCCCTTTTCTCAATTAGTAGTTTTCATCCAGAGAAGTAAAAACTCTAATTATCTTATTAATTGTTTTATTAAAAATAAAATTGACCTTAACGGTTAAACTAGCTGGTCATGAGTAGTGCCGGATTAAACAAGATGGAGGCCCTTAGGCAGTCGAAATCTCGGGGCCCTGTCACCTAATAATTTTTGTACACAACAGTTTTAGGAATGTAATTTTATTGCACAAATAATAACAAATTATCAACAAATGAATATGAAATATAAATAAACCATAATTATTAAAAGTAAAGTATATATTTCTACTTACTTTTTACGATATGTTTACTTCAAACTCTTACTTTAAATATTATATACAATAAAAAAAATTAAAAATAACTAAATATCTGGTTTTCTCAATTTTTTGGCCTTGAATTATTTTAGAACATCTTGGAATCCTATGTTCTGCAAGAGACGTCGTATTCAATGGCCATGGCCATAATAGCAAGTAAGTTCAGTCTTTCTTGTGTCATTGAAGATCGATGACAGTTTTTTAGCACTTTTAACTTTGAAACGTTGATTGCACTAAGTCTTCGAAAATAAGTTTGTATGATTGCGATGCTGGTACCGTTTCTTCATTTTTAAAATCTTCTATTTGAAATATGAAGTACTTAAAATGATTCATTTCATCTGCGAATTCGAATTCGATGTCCTCAGGGTAATGTTCTCTAAAGCCTAGGACAGCTTTTTTAATTTCTGTATCTTCCCTTAGTGGGAAGTCAACGAGGAACCCAAATAAAAAAATATATTATATATATTATTTATAGTTTGATCTAATTATTTTGATTATTTATGTCCATCGAATCTGTTCAATGACTGGTCTATATGTGTTTGGTAAGAATGAATATTTATAAAATGACAAATATGCAAAGAAGTTAATTTGTTTGAGCCCAGAGGAAGTCAACAAAATTGACGAAACGTTGGCATTAAAATAAAAAATATTTGCATAAGCTATTGTCCTTATTTCCTTACAACAACTTTTTAGTTTAATCTAATGTTGCCGGGCACCTAAAAAGCGTGGAGCCCATTGGCAATTGCCTACTCCGCCTAATGGGTAATCCGCCACTGGTCATGAGTACATTAAATTGTGAATTAATTAATATAATGGTATATAATTAAATAGTATAATTTATATTTCAGTTTTTAGCATAGTGAAAAATTAAAATTACTATTATTATTTTGATTATTTATGTCCATCGATTAAATTAATAAGTTGTTGTAGGGAAATAAGGACAATACATTATGCAAGTATTTTTTATTTTATGCCAACGTTTCGTCAACTTTTTTGACTTCCTCAGGGCTCAAACAAATGAACTTCTTTGCATATTTGTCATTTTATAAATATTCATTCTTAACAAAAACATATAGGCCAGTCATTGAACAGATTGAAAATATTTCCTATTTAAAGGAAGTCAACAAAGTTGACGAAACGTTGGCATAAAATAAAAAACATTTGAATAAGCTATTGTCCTTATTTCCCTACAACAACTTATTAATTACTATTATTATTAATAGGTATTTAAAAAATAGTTGTGTGTGCTTAAACCCACATGGCAGAAGTACATAGAATCTTCTATAGTGATCTTATTAATTGATTCGAAGTGATATATTATGACGCACTGAGAGCTAAAATTAGACAAATATAAAACATATTCTATGTAAATTAGGTTTCAGCCCAGCTCACAGCAAAAATTTTACTTGATATAATCTGGCATCTACACTAATTTACACACACACATACATATATACACAACTGGTACTGCTCAATGTATTCAAAGGTCATGAGAAAAAGTAATAATAATAATAAAAAAAATTATTTAAATCGTTAAACTTTTTAGAGAAAATTAAGTACAGAGTTAATGAAAGTTATAATATGAGTTTTGATAATTATAAAAATGTGTCTGTTATGTCTTTATGTTTACTAAACCAAGATAATATTTAATCTTGATGTTTCCCGACTTCGTTAAAGTTGTGATAATAAAAATATTATTTTTAGTCCAATTCTATCATGTTATTCTGTAGTGATTGAATGGCTAATCATTTATCCAATTATTGATAAAGCTTCGATTCAAATTAACGGTATTGAACCGAGGGGTGAACCGTGACCTAATATCGTGTACACCTACTTCTAATTCCACTTTCATTTCCAAGTATACTGTTTATAGAAATAATAATAAGCACTAAGCGAATCGGAGATTATAAGAAATTTATTGTTTGGGTGATGACTGAGGGTTGACATTACTAGTTCAATAGCTTTGATTTCAGCATTGTATATGTTTGTTACAGAAGATAATTTGAAATTTCTCTCTGATTCTTCAATTTTAAAAGCACATCCTACCTTATTTTCAAGTTTGGACCCGTCTGTAAATATTAGAGAATAATTTTCGAATTTAGAAATTATATTATAAAAAGCTTGTACATACATGTAAGGGCTGGTCGTTTTCTTATTAAAATTGAGAAGCTCCCATATACAATTTGGCTTTTCTATAAGCCAAGGTGGATAGGGGGGTTGATAACTTTCACAGACTGGTCCAATTGATTTTCAAATTCAATTTGAAAATTTAAACTTCTTATTGCGAGTGGCTTAGTGCTCCTTGTACGTTGTACATATTTGTTCACATTTGTGGGAGAAAATAACATTTTAAAACATGGGTGATTGGGCAGGGAATTTATTTTTATTAAATAGTTATTTGATAGAATTTTTCTTCTCACTCTTAATGGTGGTTCACCGGACTCGGCCAGAAGGCTAATAACAGGGGTTGAACGAAAAGCTCCTAAGGCAGTTCTGATTCCTAAATTGTGAATTGGGTCGAGTTGTTTAAGTACACTTTCTCTAGCTGAAGAGTATACAGGTGCCCCGTAGTCTATTTGACTACGAATCAGTGCCTTATACACCCGCAACAGACTGAGCGAGTCGGATCCCCATTGAGTATTTGACAATACTTTAAGAATATTAATATTTTTTAAGCATTTTATTTTGAGATTACTGATATGTGATCTCCATGTAAGTTTTTTATCGAAAAGCAAGCCTAAAAATTTGTTTTCATTTTTAAAGGGTATTATATTTCCATTTAAAGTTAAGGAGGGGTCGGGGTGTGGTCCACGAAGTCTACAAAAATGCATACAGCATGTTTTGCTCTCAGAAATCTTAAATCCATTTTGCATTGCCCATTTGCTAATATTATTAATACAAAGCTGTAATTTAGTTTTAAGGAAATCGAGGTTATCTGATTTTAAATATATTGTTAAATCGTCTACAAATAGAGAATATTGTATTGGGTTTTTGATATTATAGACAATGTCATTTAAGCCGATGTTAAAAAGGGTTGTTGAAATTGTTGATCCCTGTACGATTCCATTCTCCTGTTTAAATACATTGGAAAGAGTGTTCCCAACTCGCACTTGAAAGCTCCTGTCCGATAGGAAATTGCGAATGAAATGGGCTAAATGGCCTTTGATCCCCCATTCGTTCAGTTTTCTAAGTATAGAAAAACGCCAAGTAGTATCGTAGGCTCTTTCTAAATCCTAATAAAAAGGTCTAATACCTATGAAAAAAAAACGAAAAAAAATGGGACCAATCGGAAGCTAGACTGGACCCAATGCAAAAAAAATTTCCAAAATCGGTTGACAATTGGCGGAGATATGAGGTAACATAGGCACAAAAAAAAAATAATCAGTCGAATAGAGAACCTCCTCCTTTTTTGAAGTCGGTTAAAAAGTAAAAAAATAATCAATTTTACTAGACTGAAATTCAAACTATATACCCAAATACAGGAAATATTTATTAGTTATTTTTTTATAAAAAAAAAATAGTAAATAAACATTAATCTCCGTTGTCCTCTGATGCTTAATGCAAAACGTATATACCTTATACTTATACCCATAGAAAATATTAGCTTTAAGGCCCGCCTTTGGCGCACCTCTTGCTGGTCAGGGAGCTACGCCTATAGAAAACAATAGATGTGCCATTATCTAATGAATTCCAAAATAATTCCACATAATTTCAAAGACGTGTACACTTAATTCCAATCGCGGTTCACCCCTCGTATTGAATTAATGTTTTTTGTTTTTTAAGAATTTGGGGCATCATGTTATTATAAAGGTATTTGATTTAAATTTGAGTAGACACTAGACAATCCCCATATCTCTGGCCTCGGAAATGACATATTATCTCGCAGGTTATTCATTTTTTGACCCCCCCCCCCATTTTGGGTGGTTAGTTTTTGCATTTCTAGATCTCTAGAGGCCCAGAGATTATGTATACAAAATTTGGTTGAGTTTGCTCGAAGGACAAGAATTTACATTTTTTCACCCTCTACCCCTTTTTGGGTGATTTTTGGGGGAAATTTTTTTAAATAAAAGTTTTCAGAAATCACATCCCTACAACTTTGTTTATAATAAAATTTGCCGTAGGGTTAATAGTTTAGGAGTTATTTGATAATTTTCATTCGTGCCCCCCCCCCCAAACCCCCTTCTGGGATCAAAATATCAAAACGTTATATAGCTAAAAACGTAAGTTAGAAGACATCTGATGTAAATATGAAATTTCATAATAATCCCTTCAGCTGTTTTTACGTGCATCGTGAGCAACTTTTTGAAAACCACTGAAACAGACAGACAGGAATTTTGTTGAGGGTGTTTTCGTTCATAACTTTGCTTGAAACGTGTGCAACCAAAATTTGGCGTTATTTGGAACAATGTACAGACAAAACCTTAATTTTATATATATAGATACATATTTCATTTTTCTTGTGTTTTTCCTTTTTTTTTTTTTTTGTTGTTTGTTTAATATAATTATTTATTATTTTTATTTTTTAAGTTTAAAAATATTATAATTTTAATTTTTAACCCCCCCCCCCCTCCTTAATTTTGGATCGATATTCACCAAAATATAAACAGCTCTCAAAAGCACCAAAACTGCATATGAAATTTGGTTTTGATATTCACACTAGTTTTTGAATTAGCTCGTCCACAAAAATTTGCTAACGCACAGACTAACAGGCTAACAGACTTTTTGACAAAACAATTATTATCTCAAAAATGTAATTTTTTTCGATGTTCACTTATTAAGGGTTTTTTGTAGACCGAAATACCATGGCATCGCCCAATTTTTTTAATTAAAATAGTTTCAACCATTTTTTAGATATTTCGAAAAAAAACACTTTTTTCATGCACGGTTACAATACTTATCCATACCCTGTATTGTAAAGTAAAAATATGAATTTTTCGTGCCAAGATCTCGATTACTTTTTAGAAACAGGGAGATTTAATTAGATTTGAGTATCTATAATTGTTGTGGTTTATTGAGAATGAATACAATCTTTCAATAAGCGTTTCCTTTGAATTGATTAATAATAAAAGTCCTCCTTGTCCGTGACCCTTGTTATTTATTTAAACGATGTCACACACTTAAAAACTCTATTGATCTTTTGGAGTATCTAAAAGAATCTAGTGAATTTAGATTCAATAAACATTTAAGATTATTGATTTATTGACAAAGTGAATGAAAGAGAATGCAATTGCTTTTGGAGTTCAATTGACTCGATTTGTCGACGAATCAAATAGCTTGAATGAATAAGAGATTGATCAATTTCATATCTATGAAGAAAGGTCATAAAAAGAAATGGTCTTGATTATTTAAACAGATCGGAATAAAAAGCAAAGAATTATTTCGGGGTGTTTAACACTCGATCATTTAAAATTTATTAGATATAACCCCCATTTGTTATTTACTATATGTCTCTAACACTCTTTCTCAACCTGTGTGTCGCGAGGCTTTTTGACAAATTTCATGGATTTTGTAACTTTGAAATAGTATTTGTAATTACTTCAATTTGTTTTTTTTTTGTATCATATAACTTTTACATTTTTACTTTCACATTTCTATTCATAGAATATAATGTGAAAGTTTTGAGATGCCCTGTCTGGGCCCTGACTCTTTGAGAGCTTGTATCTCAGAGATGAAAAAAGTTAATTTCATTTTGTAACTTCTAGATGGAAAGCCTTAATAGTTGCAAACCGGATTTAGAACATCAAACCATAAATTGGTGGTCCCCAGGGGCCAAATATCCATTGGTCAGTGCATATATATGTGCCCCCCTGCGTTTCGCAACCATAAGTCTTAGAGATACGAAATTCAAAACTTAAGCTTGATATAGGCTAGAAGGAGTACATCAAGATTTTGGTTGAAATCGGAAGACCGGAAGTGGACATTTACATGAAAGATTTTTTTTGGATTTTCTCAAAAACGGCTGTAACGATTTTTTTATTCATTACTAATTCATTAGACCAGGGGTTCCCAACCGGTGGTACGCGTAACACTGGTGGTACGTGGAAACGTTTCAGGTGGTACGCGTGTACAACAGCCTTCACAGCCAGTGACAAAATAAACTCCTTCAAGAGAAAGTTGATCCTGTTTTGTTCACAAATACAGGAGGAGAATTTATTTGCATTTCCCACTCTATCATCATTTTTCGAAGAAAATGAAATACCTCCAAACCCAGATGTGGTTGCAGATGTCATTGTTCATTTGGAAGGCCTTCAAAAAATCTTTAAGAAGTATTTCTCTGAAGATTATACAAAAGTGGACTGGACAGAAACCTTTTTAGGGAACCTCACCAAATGAATT
Source organism: Forficula auricularia (assembly GCA_024734495.1). Classification (NCBI taxonomy): domain Eukaryota; kingdom Metazoa; phylum Arthropoda; class Insecta; order Dermaptera; family Forficulidae; genus Forficula; species Forficula auricularia. The sequence goes on from JALMQS010000165.1 coordinate 930,025, forward strand.
GGAACTAAAAGAAAGTTTTATTGATCTTACAGAAGATAGTTCCATGAAAGATTATTTTAAAGAGAAATCTTTAATTAACTTCTGGATCAGATGTAAAACCGAGTACCTTTTGATCTTCCGGCAAGCTCTGCTATTTTTGATGCCATTTGTTACGAGTTACTTGTGTGAGAGTGGATTTTCTGAGCTCTTGTATATAAAAAATAAACATGGAAGCAGAATAAGTGTTGAAGAGGACTTAAGAGTGAAGATAAGTTCCATTACTCCTAATGTTGATATTTTAATCACAGGCAAACAACAAGTTTCGCACTAGACTATAAAAGTATATTTTGTATGATGATTAATTTTTTGCTGAGTTTGTACTAATTTTTTATTTGTATGTTTTTATACCTATGGGTAATAAATAAAACTGTAAATTAATTCCATTTAATCTTTTTATTTCTTCTTTATTATAAGGATGTTATAAATAAACAAATATCTAACCATTAAATATGAAGTTTTCTCAGGAATTTAATTCAAAAAGCCTTTTAGAACAGTAAATATTATACGTTTATTAAAATATTTAGGTCTGGTGGTACGCCAAAATTTCTCAAAAAGTCAAGTGGTACGCAGGTGCAAAAAGGTTGGGAACCCCTGTATTAGACTATAGACTATCTCAGGAAAAACGAAAAAAATAAAAAAATTGACTGGTTGTGATTTAATTATTTAAGATAAGTAAGTAAAGTCATTTAGTTAAAGTATTGGTGGTTCTATTTCTGTAGATGTTTTCATTTAATATGTTTGACAATAAACATCGATTTTTGGTAAGAAAACATATGAGTTGTCTGCCTGGTTAGCAATTATCTACTAATATAATAAAAGTTTTTGTTAATTCCCATTTCATTTATAACAGTAAAAATTTCTAAATTATTAAGTACTAATTGAAAAAAAATATACAATATTGTATTTTAAACTTTTTATGGGTATTTTCTCTTACGTGCTTTAATGTTTGCACTATTTAGTTTAGAGAACTGTTATGAACTTTGAAAATGGAGAAAACTTTGTAACTCAGCGACTTGAGCTAGTCAATAATATCGATACAATAAATAACCACTGATAGAAATTGAAAGACAAATTGCCAAAGAGCCAATAATTTGTAACAGTCCCCAAGACCAATATCCTAATGACCAAATAAGTATGCGAGGGTCTTTCACTCGAAATGGTTAAGGAAAGTTGCAAGTAAAGGATACGTTTTTAAGTATAAAATATGAGCTTTAGTTAAGAGAACCCAGCTTAACATATCTTTGGTTTTCTAATGAAGATCTAACGATAATAAAATGAAAAAGATGTTCCCAAATAATGGAACCGAAAATGAAGGAAATATCTTCAATAAAAAATTTCTGTCGCTCTTCTTTAGAAGAAACATTTTAAATTGCGGATATTAATAAATGAATAAGAAAAACGAAAAAAAAGAATTTTTGGATTAAGGCTAACAGTTTATATATTTTTTGAAACGTATTTATTACTTTATATCCAATGCGAAACAGATAAGTAGGTATTGGAACCGGTCAAGCGAATTCAAAAGGTCCTCAGGTAAAGACTACGGAACCCATGGTCTCAATCGAGGGGTGAACCTTGACCTAATATCTTATACACCTATTTCCACTTCCACTTTCATAGCAAGTAGAAGACAATAGATGAAGGGGTGAATTCCAAAATAATTCCACATAATTCCAAAGAAGTGTGCACCTAATTCCAATCGCGGTTCACCCCTCGGTCTCAATCAAAGTCACAATTTGTAGTATTCATTTTTTTCAATTTTAGCACCTGATGGTTTTTCTAAAAATGACGGGGTCTCGTCCAGAGGCCAAAAAGTGCGATTTTTTCATGATGAATAAACCTAGGTACCATTCTTTTAACAAAATGAAGCGTTGATTAGTTTTTGGTACATATCGGCCCACAACCATTAGTACTTTATTGCAGTACTTTTTTAATTTTTTCTAAATATAACGAAAGTGACTTAACCCAGGGGTTCCCAAAATTTTCCGAGTCGCGGCGCCTTTTTTCAATAAAATTTTTTCCATGGGGCCCTACCCTAATTAAAAGTATGTCCAATCGTAAGTAAGAGTTAAAAATAAATAGTAAATACATTTTTAGTTTCTCACTTTGTCTTGCTTCAATTAATTATGTAGCTTCGTGGCGCACCTGTGAAGCGGCCGCGGCGCACAGTTTGGGAATCTCTGACTTAACCAATTTTTATGAAATTTAGTATTCTAATTAAGTACCTCGAGTACCACAAAAAATATTCTATAAAGTAAAATATTCTATAAAGTAAAATTATATTTTAAAGTACTTAACTTAGTAGTTTTTTTTTGAAAAACTTTAAAATTTATTCATTTGATCGGTTTAATATGGTATATGTAATGTAATAAGGTTATTCCTCTAGTATTAGATAAGAAGTATCGATCGGTATTTTTGATTTTAAGTCAGCATGGACTTCAAATAGCCAGTGATATCTGATTAATAATAAAGGAATAAACATATTAATATTTAAAATGACTTTGAATAAAGTCAAGCAACCGTTGCAGTTGATTTTTTATCTGAATTTACCAGAGCAGTTATTTTAAAGTGTGAAATTAAAATTTTGAAAAATAGCCAGAGTTCAAATTTCAAGGTACCATATAATCTCTAAAAACAATCAGGTTGATTAATGCCCGGAAACAGTGTGGCAATAAAACTCTGACAGGATCGTACCATTAAATTAGAATGATGACTTTCTCGAGGGGTAAAAATGTGGATATATAATTAAACTATTACTGATGAGTCATAGACAACGGCATTTTACTCATACTATAAAAATTAATTAGTTTTTAGAACAGAGTTCTTTATAAAATACAAAGTCCCACAAGATCATGAAGAATGTAGCAATAGATTTGCAAAAATAAAAGATATGGCTGAAGTGATCATAAATCCCGTTCCCACTAATCTATTTCATTGTCACCAAAGTGTAATTCATAAAGTTCTTCATATCAGATAAGTACAAAAAACAAAAACAAAAAAACATCGAATCTCTAAAATGTCAATTAAATAATTACAGTGGGTTAAACTCATTTGAAGGCCAAATTATATCTATCATACGTTTTTAAGGGTTTATCTTACTCATAATATCGCATCAATTGTTATCTTTATAGGTTTATAAACTTAGGACAATACGAATTCAATAACATTAATACAATTCAAAATATAATTTCAATATTTAGTGCAGGACTGTCCAGCCCGTGGCCCGCGGGCTTCATAAGGCCAAGCACTGCAATAAGTGTGGCCCAAAATAAAATCATAAATTTTCTTAAAACGTTGAGATTTATATGTAGAGATTTATTAGCTTTTTCGAAATATGAATGTACATTTGTACAATACGTGAAGCTTTTTTCAAGAATAAAATTCACTAAAAACAACTATATAAGATAACTATATAAGCTCAACTATATAAGATAACTATATAAGCTCAACTATATAAGATAGAAAAAATTAATGAAGTTTCAAATAATTAAAAATTCTTCTTCTTTCAATATTTTCATTTTCTAAAATATGTATTATTTCAGTAATTTATATGCTATGACACAAACCAAGTCTATAGTTATCATTATAGAACAAGAGGAGACAAGGAATTTGGGTTTTCTAGAACAATCACAATTAATTGATAATTTTTCTCCGGGACTAAAACTTGTCAGGACTTGTCTTTTAGATCTTTGACACGTAATTATATCCATGACCCTTTTAAAAAATAAAATATCATTCCTCATATCCTTGTTTAATCCCATTCGATTTAAACCAGGGCTGTCCAACCCGTGGCCCAATATAAAGTCATAAAATTCCTTAAAACATTGAAATTTATATGTAGATTCTAGAAAACAACAATTTGGCTTGATATTTTTTTTTTCTCTAAGATAGGAAATCTGAAAATCTACTATGAATTAAAATTGTTTTTAAAAATTATTTTATTTAAAAAAAAGAAGACTCACTCATTTTATTTTTAACCTAAAATAAAAACAATTCTGTTACCATCGACAGTAAAATCTTTTATTCAACTAATAATCTACTGTGAAGTTTTCGAAAAATTTAAGTGCTAATTTTAAATTTTGAATCTGGAACTAGATTTAAGATTTTCGAAAAAATAATCATCATTTTGGTCTATTTTCGATTCCATTTTGCATAGAAATAAATTTTCTACTTCCAAACTTTCTGATTGAATCTTTTAGAACAACAATATCGATCTGAAGGAAAAATGAATATTGTCTCTTTATTAGAATTTTATACTAATTATCTAGCCAGCAAAAAATATAAACAAATACTGATACCTACATAATATCACTTTTTGTAAGTATGTAGGTATGTATTTACATACGAGAAGCTATTTTCAAATATAAAATTTATGAAAAGTAAAATTAGAATCTCACTATGAGCTAAAAAAATAATAAAGTTCTTATTTTTACATTACTTATTAACTATCTTTTTTGAATAACAAATATCAATAGAATTATAATATTTTATCTGCGGTCCGAGACAATTTTTTTCTTCAAATGTGACCAGTGTAAGCCATAAGGTTAGACACCCCTGATTTAATGAATCCTCCCTTTCGAGAAATTACCAATTTTGTATCCCCTCAGGCATGCTAGCAATGCATTTTTTGGCAATTTCTTCAAGTGCAGGTGTATTGTATTTTTTCAATCAAGTCCCTTTTCTTATTAATTATTTTATCTTTGCAAATTTCTTTTTTTAGGGCCACTCATACATTTTTGATCGGGTTGAGGCCTGGCGAGTTCCCAGGCCAGTCCAAAAGGGTTATAGACTAGATCATTGATTCTCAACCTTTTTTTCGTCACGGCACACTTTTAATAATTTAAAAATTTGACGGCATACTAACAATAAAATAAATTAATATAATTTTATTTCGTTTATTGATTGATGTGCCTATAAAATTATCATTGGACATTTTGCATCCTGTAAAATGTCACTACCTCTTCAGTTCAAATGATGAAATAAATATTTGTATTAAATGTAGAAATCTAAAAAAAAAAAATGAATAATTTTCAATTGGGGAGGGACATGGCCTAGCAGTGGCGGCACACTTCAAGAATCTCGCGACATACTAATGTTCCGCGGCACAGTGGTTGAGAATCACTGGACTAGATTAATATTAGATTTTTTGAAAAGTTTGAATAAAATAAATTTACTTGATAAAAATCATTTGAGTATAATAATTTGGCCACCCACTGTACATGCCAATGGAACGCGTAAAATATAAACAAATACCAACTGATTAAAATTTAATAAAAACTTATAAGTGATATTAGTTGAATAAAAGATTTCACTGTCGATGGTAACAGAATTGTTTTTATTTTAGGTTAAAAATAAAATAAAATGAGAGAGTCTTCTGTTTTTTAAATAAAATAATTTTTAATTATTTCTAGAGACTATAGTTTCGAAGGCATGTTATATTCTAATCTCTTAAGAAGAAACATGAAGAAAAAGACATTATATATTTTTCAAAATTTTCTATGTATAAATCTTAATTTGTAACTAATTTGAAATATTTGTGATAGACTGATGATGAAGGCAATGCCTTCGAAACTATAGTCTCTAGAAATAATTAAAAATTATTTTATTTAAAAAACAGAAGACTCTCTCATTTTATTTTATTTTTAACCTAAAATTATAAGTGATATTTCGAAAAACCTTAAAACTTATTAGTTTAAATGTTTAAAACATAAAATTATGATTGAATTCCTCCAGCTAATAATTTATAAAAATTTAAAATCATTAAACATCGAATTGAACACTCTTTCAATAATTATTGTCAATAATGTCTTTTGAAAAACCAGATAGAAAAAAGTTTTTTAAAGCACCCTAAGCAAATTTAAACTGGGCAGAGACTTTGTTGTTTTTATTTGTTTTGGTGAGCCATGCATACAATAATTATAAAGTTAATTGAATTTTTTTATTTACGAGAATGCAAAGCCTATTTAAAAAACCATATACCATATCAATTGTTTTTTTTACCTTCGGTTCTTTGACCATTTTACCCAGTACCTATCCATGTATTTTGTGTATATATCTGCGCGCGTAACAACAGCGTTTGCCGAATTTAGGGTAGATATGTGTGAGACTTGAAATCACCCAGCTCTACCTCAATTTTTGTTTTTTAGTAAATTTCATATGACCAAGCACATTATTTGTGTAATTCCAATGACGCATTTCTTACTCTCACTCCAATAATTAAACGAAGATAAAGTGAAAATTCGGTACATTCTCTATGAATTTTGCTAGTTAGGCAATTTTCTCCAGCGAAACGTTTGAAGTCTAAAGGGCACGAACCGTTCAGAAGCTTTCCATATTCAGATTTGATTTCTTTTTTCAGTTTTTGTTTTATTTTTCAACCTGAAGTTCTGAAACCAGAAAGCCCTAAATCAAAGCAGATTTCAATTTTGGAAATACAAGAATTTGACAATGAGTTGGCTACAATCTTATATTTCTTAAGTATCATAAAGTATCGGGATTTAGAAAGGCAGAAAATGATTTTTCTTCATGTTTCAGATTAGGGACAATTGAAAATTATTACCTACCCGGAAGGCGAAGTCCACTGAATCTACCAAATCTAGTATTAAGTATTAAAAAGCGCTTAACGACGATGACGACGGCCTGATCTCTGTGATTGGTAGTACTTAGGCGTTAAATAAATACGGGGAATTCAAAAATAATTTAAAATCCAAAATTTTCAATCAAAAATACTAGAAAGTTATTTACCCTAGAAGAGTCCCCATATTTAAAAGAAGAGATATGACTAAATGCTAATGAGCCCAAAATTTAGTGGATAGGGGGGAGGGTTCATTTGTAAATACCTAATTATAAATTATATTATTTGGAGTTGACAATAATCAGCTTAACATTTTATAATCATTTTTTTATTTTTCTATTATCTTGTTACTTATTATTTTAATATCAATAAATTGAAGTGTTATCAAATTGAATCTTTTTCTTTTCCTGAAAACCCTCCTACATTCAGTTAACGGGATTTGAAAGATACCTATATTTTAATTTCAACAGTGCACTAACCTAAAAAACAAAAAACATATGGTACAAGCTTCAAGGGGGAATCCTTCATTAGGAACAATAACCCCGGACATCTCCATTAATAATTATCATTTACTTTAGAAAAACATTTTGGTCTGTTCTCAATCTTGGCAATACCAGTGGCATACTAGAGGGGGGGGGTGATACCTGAGTCCTGAATTATTTTGATTTTTCTTAAGAATGAACTGGTTCTCTCTCCGGAGATTGCGGGATCCATCCATGTAGGCGACCTTTCCCTCTGCCCCGCCTTTCTCTACTCCCTTCAGTACAAACACCAAGCAGGCCAATCTTCAAGACCAACGATTCGGGCGAAGAGACTTCTGGATAAGTGATAGCAGTCAAGAAGGCACCTAGAACTTGCTGGCTGCAATGGTTTTCCAACACTGGAGCGTAGATCATTTAAAAGTGGAAGCGCAGTTTTTAATCATAGTAAAAATTTTAAGTATAATATAAATGTTTTCGATGTATACATATACAATTTTCACTTTAATAGGTACTAGGGGCCACCCTTTATCTAAAACCGCTTTTATTTTTGTCAAATAATGTTTACTTAGAACTCAGAAAAAATTATTAATTTTTGAAATTTTAATCCTCTCTAGGTCCTTAATTAGTCAGGCTCCTAATTATAAATAATGAAACAAATTTCATTAGAGTTCTTAGAGAATATCTAAGCCTCTAGACCAGGATTTATCTCACTTTCCACATAAATTTCACCATCACTGCCTAACCCTTTGAGGTACACAAATTTATATAATGACCTTTATTAAAAACATTTAATTTAAAACAGAAAAGTTAATATGATTGAAATGTTTAAAATCAATAGTTTACGCGTTAAAAAATATTCCAATATGGTAGAGTGAATGGACTTGAATCAATAACAAATAAGGTGTCTGATGGCGAAACATCCTCTGGATATAACAGACCAAAAGAATTATAAATAGAAAAGAAATTTATTTTATTTAATCTGTCTTTAGGTTCTTAATAACTTTTTAATATAAGAAAATAGCACTTTGATTAAAAATTTTGTAATTTAAAAGAAATTGTATGAAAAGATTCAATTTCTTCTAACTCCGGGAGCGAATCAACTAGAAATGGCCAAAAGCTTGATTTATTTCTCATTAAATATTTATTCAAATCTATTAAAATTTCATATTCTTATGTATTTTCATTTATCTTTTATATTAAATAATTATTATTAGGAAATTTGCATTTTAAAGGGTAGTTTATTTGAAGTCCAATTTAAAAAATGCTAATAAATCCGTTGAAAATTAAAAAAAAATTGAAATTAAAAGATATTATAAAAGAATTAATTATTAATAATTTAATTCAATTTTGATCAAAATCGATTTAGTACTTTTTGAGAAAATCGTTAAAAATCCCGAAAACCGTCTATGAAAGGCCATTTTAGAAACATTTTAAAATTCACCTCCATGTCATAAATCAATGTTTCGTTTCATATGACTTTTTAACTTTTCAAAGGCATCTCGATCTTTCAAAAAACATCATTTCTTTGATGGTTCAGATGGTTTTTGACCATTTTCTCAAAAAGTATTGAATCGATTTCGTTCAAAATTAAATTAAATTATTAATAAGTAATTGTTTTATAATATCTATTAATTTCATATTAAAAAAAATTAACGGAGTTATTAGCGTTTTTTCAATTTAGACTTCAAATAAATTACCATTTAAAATGAAAATTTTCTAATAATAATTATTTCATATGAAAGATAAACGAAAAAACATACAGGTATGCAATTTCAATAGATTTGAATAAATATCTAATGAGAAAAAAAATAAAACTTTCGGACATTTCTAGTTGATTCGCTCCAGAGAAGAAATCGAATCTTCTCATACAATTTCTTTTAAACTACAAAATTCTTAATAAAAATCCTATTTTCTTATATAATATACTGTGAACCTTCAGTTAGATGAAATCGATAAAATAAGATCGTTTTCTTTCTCATTTATAATTATTTTGGTTTTTGTTATATCAAGAGGCTGGGAGACAAGTCACCCGGGATCAGCGAGTCATTTGTTACGACTTTCTAGCTTTTTACCATTTTCTTAAAAATTAATCAATCAATTTCGTTCAAAATTGAATATACTTTTTAATAATAAATTGTTTTATAATATTTATTAATTTTATATTTTTTTAAATTATTTCATAGTAGTAATATAGTTTTTTTCAAATTAGACTTCAAATAAACTAACCTTTAAAATGAATATATTACAATAAAAACTATTTGATATAAAAGATAAAAGAAAATATTTAATAGATATGAAATTTCTATAGATTTAATTGAGTATGCGATGAAGAAAAATTTAAACCCTTTTGCCATCTCAAGCCGACTCGCAGCCCCAGGGCCATTGAAGAAACTGAATGTTTTCATAACACATCTAAACTACAAAATTCTTAATTGAAATTCTATTTTCTTAAATTAGAATGATTGTGTGAACCTTCACTTAGATTAAATCGATAATATGTATAAGAAAATTTCAAATGTAGTTTTTGTACATCGAGATTAAGAACTGATTAAATTTTGGTTGAAATCAAACCAAAAATTAAGGGAGAAGGGATTTTAAACTGAGTCCCTGAAAAAATAATTACTCTTTTTTATTTTGGGACCGTTTTATAGTAATTTCTATTTTTCTTATTTTTTTTTAATTAAAAATGTATAATTAAAATTTTTTAAACCTCCTCTCCTTTAATTTTTAATTTGATATTAACTAAAATCTAATCAATTCTTAATCTCAATGTACAAAAACTATGATAGATGTGAAATTTCGTTTTGATAATCACACTAGTTTTTGAGCTAGAGTGTAGATACACAAAATTTGGTAACATAAGTACTTTCTAACAGACAAAACAATTAATATCTCGAAAAATATAATTTTTTGACGTTCATTCATTAAAGCTTTTTCCTAGATAAAGACTGCATGGTTTCGCTCATTTTATTTTACCAAAATAGTTTCAGCACGAAAATATGAAGAATTCAACATGCCCCCTCCGAAAAAAAAATATAAACTTGCCCTTTAGTTGAGTGCATGGCAGCAACAAAGACTTAACTTAAATAGTTAATATCCAAATGTGTCCAGTGTGCGGTAATTCTTAGGGCCAGTTATATGTCGGTTGGTAAAGTCTTTGAAAAAGTTGACAAAGGGTAAAAATTTTGAATTCAGCCTTGTGCCTGGCGGGATGGCCAATCATCAATTATAAGGTTTTACCCTTTGTCAACTTTTACAAAGATTTTACCAACCGACAAACAACTGGTCCCTAATGTAAACGTTCAAACACCGAAAGCCCGTAAATTTTTATAATTTATAAGTTTCTCAGTTAGGTTGAAATTTAAGAAGCATTTACTGCTAGTATAAAGATTTGTTTTCACTTTTTAAGCTTGGTGAGTATTGCTTGTGACCTGATTGTTGATATAACTCAAAAAAATTAATTTTTTTTTATAATTCTTTTTAAGAAATGTCTAAAACGTAGAAAAAAAATATTTTTTAGAATTATTATTTTCTTTTTGTCTGACTGTATTGATTCTATAATCATGTTCACTCAATTAATGAATGATCTTAAAAAATTCGGACTGGTGCTAATTGGTTTCTACTTCTTTCTACGAGTTATAAAACAAAGATCTGATTAGATTTTGAGTTTTCTATTTTAAGCACTTGAGAAATGCATTACATCAGTAAAGCAGAAGACAACCTCTTTGTTTCTTTTTAAACAATGAAATAAGTATTTGCATTAATTAGCTACATATTTGTGGCAAGTTTCTGCTTAGGCTGTTTTCTAACTAAAAATTGCACAAATTATCAAGTTTATGGAGAGCGTACCGAGTCTTGTAAATGTTTTCACTTTTTTATTTTATTTATAGAAATATTACTAAAATAAAAAAATAAAAGTGTATAAGTATAATAGAGAAACTATGTTTGTTCAATCATTATTATTATTATATCATCTCGCCTAAAAATCCAATAAAACTGAACCCAATTAACAATTTCAATTTCAATTTTACTTTTTGAATAGCAAATTAATTAATGGATGCTTTTATCTATTCGACCATCAAACGTTCTTAACTTTGAACACGAAAATGTCATTTGAATGAATTTACTCTTCTTGGGATAAAATCAAAAAACAATCTAATTTTGACTCTGTGGAAAATGCAACCAACATCATAATAATTCAGATGACAGGCACTTTCATCTGATTGGTCATCCCACCTGGATCAAGGTGAATTTTAAGGTTTTACCCTTTACCAACGTTTAAAAAGAGTTTACCAACCGACATACAACTGGCCCTTAGACTTGGGTCAATGTGTGTCAAAAGTGCCCGTGGGTGGAGGTCGAGCTCGAGGAGGGAGGGGCTGTTTAATGTTTCATTTTTTCAGTTTTTCGCTTATTACTCGAAAACGGCCCATATTTTGTATATAACCGTCCTATAGTAAATTAAAGAGGACAATATTTCGCGTCGATTACAAAAAAAATGCAAAATTGGACAAGAAGTTCGATTTTTTATGCGGATCAAAAAACAGCCCCCGGATCACTTTTAAATATCCTAAAAACTCGCACTTTTTTCGTTTTTTCCCATTTTGACCATTAAGGAGCACGTTTTCGACAAAGACAACCCTGTACATTTTTAAACTAGATTTAACTTTTTAAAATTAAAACAAAGTTTCATCTTAATTGGAAAATGGTAACCCGTGCCGCAATTAGATTGAAGTTTTGAAAAACTGAAATTTTTTGCAAACAAATCGCAGTTTTTCCTTCATAAAATGAAAACCACTCATCCTAGAAACTTGATTTTTATCTCATTTTCTAGGAGATTTTATTGACTTGAACGTTTATAAGGATCACTTTTTTGAAAAAACTCTTCGATTTATAGATATTCAGAATTTTCTTAACTTTTCATTTTATCAAAATTAAAATAAGATAATTAAAAAAAAAAAAAAACAAAAAAAAACAGAATAAAGAACAAAATTTATAAATTTATATAGTCAGAACTTTGAGTGGTAAATTTCTGCATGATATATAGGTGGGAGTAATCAATTTACTTAATAATACCAATAAAAATATTCTTTATTGTCATTGAGAGACGTTTCGACAACGATGTGCCATCAGTCTCACAGATAATATTTACATATAGTTCTCAACAACTCCAAAACAAATTTACAAAAAAACAATGTATTCTATCAGCAATAAAATTACATATAATAATAAAACTTGAGTAAGATACGAGATAGGTTTCACAAAAAAGTTTTTGTGAATCTTACTCAAGTTTTATTATTATATTAAAATGTTTCACCTAGAACCAACACCGAACTCCTTAAAAGTTAATAAAATTACAGTCGACTCTCGAAATTCGAAATCCATAGGACTACAAGAAAATTTCGAATTATCATGAGGTTTAAATTATCAAGAGGAAAGAAAAAAACAATCGAATTATTCATTAAAAGTTTTTATTATATTTTTGAAAATATGTATGAGCTTACATAGATTTTATAGGTATATAGCCTCAAGTAAAAAAGTAAAAATAATTAAAACGACAAAAAATAACAAAAATTATGTATGTATTGCAATAGATAATAACATACCTAATTAAAAAAATGATGAATAGTTTTTCGCTAGGAAAAGTTATAATTATAAAGAGAGGAAGTAGCCTAGTTCGAATTATAGAAAGTTCTCTCCCCCTCTTGTTACGAAAAGGATTTCGAGTTATCGAGCGTATCATAACATTTTTTTGATTTACTGAAGTTAAAAGTTGAAGAGATCGAATTATAGAGATTCGAATTGTCCAGAGTCGACTGTATATTCATCCAAGTGCTTTCATGGTTCTTTGCCTAATGTCTCATTTTTAAAAAATTGATGTTATCAAGTATACCATTCTTGATTACCCTCACCTATAACATAGAGAAATTTTCCACTCAAAGTTGAGTGTATATAAAATTAAATAATTTCTCAGTAGACTGGAGGAAAATCGAATACCTAAAATTTGTAAACTTTAATTATTTCTCAGAAGATCGAACCTTCATCTTTTAATTGAATGTTACTTACTTGGCCTTTTCAAATATATAAAATTACCTAGCTAGCCAGCCAGTATAATAATTAGTAGGATATGAAAAATGTTCTATCAAAATATTTGTCGAGGTCACGATGAAAATATTATGTCCGGATATAGGAATGGGCGTAGTTAGGGGGAAGGGGCAAAGGGGGCAGTGTCCCCCCCTATAAAACTCATCGCCCCCTTAGAAAAGTCGAAACTTAATTATTACGAGGCATCACTTTTGTATTTCTCATTAAGTTATTTTGTTACTTCTAAAATTTGCCAATTTTACTAAAATGTTAGTTGATCTCTAATCGGATTATCGAAATTGAAACCTTATGGTGACTAATCATCCTCTGACCAGCTGACCCCCCTAGGAAAACTCCCTAACTACGCAAATGGGTATAGGAGTTTCAGAATTTAATTAAAAATTTCTATCTCTGAAACATAAAAGTTTGAGAAAAACTACTCTAGAATAATATTCGTATTTTATAGATAAAATCTTGACAATTTGAATCAAAATAAGTGTTCATACTAATTAAAAAACACTATACAGCAAAAAAACACAATAATTAAAACTTCCTCCTCATTGGTTTGTAAATGTGACAGGCGGATATCTTCTCTCTAATAATATGTTCGCGTTCAATTTTCAAGCTAACCTTAATTACCAGTCATTGAGCAGTCGCCCTTTTGCCTTTAAATGATCAATGGGAAAGGAACACTAACACTAGCACTCGCTAACGGTTAATTCATTCAAGGGATTGGTTTATAATTAACAAAATAAGCTTTGTCGATATATTGACATGGAGCCTAATGATAAATACTTGATTAGTAATTGGCCTTAACAAGTATAGGATACTTGGTTTGAATTTTGATTAAAAGTTGAGTCTTACTAAAGCTTAATCGTTTTGTTCATTATTTTTCTAAGCTATTAGGGGCCGTCCATAAATTACGTCTCACAGTAAGGAGAGAGGAGGCATCTCAGATTTGTGATAAAATGTGACAGGGGATCCCGGGGATATTAAAAATTGTGATGTCACAAAAGTAAAATTAAAAAATTTTTAAAATTTTTAAATATATCTTTTAGCTTTGAGGTTATTATTGTTCCCACCTGAAAATGTTGGATAAATAAATCGAGACAAAAAATTGTAAGCAAGCAATTAAAAAAAAAAAATTAAATGAAGAAGAAAATGCTATGTGGATCGATGAAAAAGAAATTGATTCTAATCTCTTTCCAAATAATACAAGATTATAATTATAAAGGATGTGTCATTCTCTAGTAAATTTTGATGACTTGAACGTTTAATTGGATCATTTTTTTGATAAAACTCTTATATTTATAGATATCCAGCATTTTCCATGACGCTTTTGAGAATTCGGATCATATCCTGTCCGGAAAATGTAGGATATCTATAAATCGAAGAATTTTTTAAAAAAGTTGTCCAAGTAAACTTTAAGTAAATAAAACTTCCTAGAGAATGAGATAAAAATTAAGTTTCTAGGATGAGTGGTTTTCATTTTATGAAGGAAAAACTACGATTTTTTGAAACAATGGATCATTTCCTGTCATGAAAAATGCTGGTTATCTATAAATCTAAGAATTTTAACAAAAAAGTGGTCCAAGTCAACGTTCAAGTAAACAAAAGTTCCTAGACAGTAAGATAGGAATCAATCAGTTTCTATGATGAGTGGTTTTCATTTTTCGAAGGAAAAACTGCGATTTTTAGCAAAAAACAGCAACATTCAACCCCATTGCGGCACGAGTGACCATTATCTAATTAAGATAAAATTTTGTTTAAATTGTAACAAATTTAATCTAGTTTAAAAATGTATAGAGTGGTCTTTGTCGAAAACGTGCTTCTTCATGATCAAAATGGGGAACAATCGAAAAAAGTACGAGTTTTAGGGATATTCAAAAGTGATCCCGGTTTTTTTTTGACAGGCAATAGTACCAGTTCTACTTAACCTAAATAGATGAACTTGTTATCAATTTACGTATAATTTAAAGAGCTTTAATTTCTCAAATCTATCTTTTTGATTTGATAAGTCGTTTTAGAGTTATTCAAGAAAAACTGAAAAAACTCCGAAATTTTCTCATTCTGAGGCGCGTAGAAAAATTTCCACAATACAGATTTGGGGGAAAACTTAGGGTAGTAGTATTGGAGTACCAATAAAGGTATTCCAGCAATAAAATCTTTAGAGGTAATTATTTCCTGTTTATGCCATTTTTTCACATAATTTGCCTGGACTATACTATAATAATCTTAATTTTATTTAAATAGATTTAATACGAAAAATGATTATCATCATCATAATTTTATTTAATTGCACTGTTTAATATATAAAAATCGTTATTTTTTGAAAAGACAAAAAAGAACTGGAATAAAATATTCTAATAAGATGGTCCCTAACAAGGGGCTAATTTATATTTCAATCTTTAGTTTAATAAACATAACAAATTTAATTGAAAAAATATGATACATATAACATCCAAAATTTTATATTTAATTAAAAATCGTCTTTTGTTGGGGATCAGCTTTTTCTTTGGTTTCGAAATTAAGTCACAAGTTTGCCTATGGCTGAACGCAAGTTAACCAAGTAAACCCAAAAACAGGCGTTCCAAGTGGTGTGGGTTGACCAACTTGTAAAGTCCAAATTACATTTCCTCCGTGAAATCGATTTCTCATTTAACTTAATTGACTAGATTATTTATTTAAAACTTGAAAGCCTTTGAGAAACCCGGGATCATCATGTTTGATTTGAGCTCTATTAGAATCAATTTGTTACGAAAATCTCAAGTGAATACAATATTTCTAAATGAGAAACAATTTCCAGAGGAGTTTAAAACATTAATCAACTATAGTGTAAAATTATATGATAACACCTATGTGATTAGAGATTTGAATTCACTCAAAAACTTTCATTTTTTAGTTTGCATTTTGGTATTAAGAAATTTCTGAAATTTGAAGAAAACTTGTAAGAAGTTTATTCTATTGCCAAAATGTGTACAATCGTAAAATCAATTGTATACAACTAATTAGACTCCCCAGGAAAATTACAGTAATCGCCGACACTGAATCGAGTATGGCACTTGAAGAAGAAGAATTACACTTTGGGCTCTCTATTTTCAGAACTTACAGGTGAAATAAGATAGAAATGAAAAATAAAAGATTGAATTGTTATACTAGCTGAACTTTTAAACCGGTGTAAGTAATGAGCTGAAATTTTCCATAAAAGTTAGTACAGACAAGATGCATCATTGTCTCAAGTTATCTTTCTAGCTCAAGCCAGAACGTAAGCTAGTAATAATAATTTCTAAAGCCCTTTCCCATTTAGCTTTGGATGAGATAAAAAATGACATGAAAAGGGTGGACAAATGCGAGTCTGGTTCAGTTTTGAAACTATATCCAAACCAGTGACGTTTTATGGATGCGAGGGGTAGACATTTATTGTAGGCCTTACTCCAGATTCTCGCCATTTTTTCTAAAATTTTATTTTCATAAAGAAAAGAAAATATGAATAATAAGATTGTTATATAAAAATATAGTCTTAGATTTTAAGGACAGTTTATCTTTGACGAACTATGTCGAAGACGTTGCATTTACTAATTTTCGACACCATATGAACCGTGAGGATGAAAGATTTGAACGAATCCAGTTACGCGCTAGGATAATCCAGATTAGCAATTTCATTGGAAATATTTCGATAAATAAAAATACTTTAAGAAATTAACAGATGCATGTTTTAGATAATTAATTTACTTTATTTAATTAAAGAGAGTAATTATTTATAATTGTATAATTATAAGTATGATTAAAAAAACATATATAATATGAGAGTTTGAGGTGAGTTTTATATTTATTTATTACCTATCATATTTTTTTTTTGGCCAAGATAAAAACAGCTCGCAGAGACTTCTTCAAGGTTTAAATGGTCAACTAGGAACCCTCTCTGTTTGTTAATATTATTTTTAATTGCATTTAATTTCAAAACTTTGTGCTTAGCGATACTTTGATGATGACAGGGACAAAACGTTGAAAAAAATATTTCAAATTTATTCAATTATGGGTTCAAATAAAATTGACCTTTTTTACTTGAATTCAAAATCTAAAATAATATTGTACGAGTACTATATTAATATATTGCTTTTTAACTAATAAAGCTACGTACTACGTAAAAATTAGTCCAGAAAAGCTGTCCGCCTGTATTTATGCAACCGAAAGACTCCAATGAATCGTACTAGCCTACCCTACAGGCGTCCTTGTTAAATGAATATTTTTCATGTTTAAAATTTGACGGCCATCTCCCATGAGCTCATTTCCTATTTTTCTAATTAGCACTGGGGGACCAGGGGTGAGCGTCGTTACGCAAGCGCCCAACCTGAATTGTTCTCGCCCAACCTGCTAAATTGAGCATAAAAACAGCTCGAAGATCCTAGGGACGAAACGTTGATAGCCCCATACGTAGTTTATATTTGAATATATAATTTGGAAAAAAATGAAACTTTCTCCAAAACTTGGTACCCCTCAGTAGAATTAAGTGAATAAATAATTTTTCCCAAGAATGTTATGAATTGAATATTTGACACTAGATAGAAAGATTCGCTTATTAGACTTCAAACTTCGTATATCAAATTTCAAGTTCATTGACAGAACAACAATAATTTCGAGTCCTCATACTTTCAATTCAAATTATCGATTCTCTCTATTTTTAACCGCAAGAATGCCGTTAAAAAGCCCAGAATTTAGTGAGTATTTTTAGCATGCTTAAATTGAAGCTTCACCTTGTATGCATGTATTTATACTTGAATGTAATCGAATGTGACTCTTGTTCTGTTAAATTCCACAAACATTTCTCTCATATAATTATTGTTTACATTTTTTGACTTTTCTGCCCTTCTAGACATTAGCTAAATGACGATACTATTATTTAATTATATCTTCTATATGTAGGGATCAGATTTTTAGCCGGTTGCCTCGACGTCGGATTTGAACCCGATTGGATCACACTTGATTAGCAGGCTTGTACGCTAACCGCTCGACTAACCCGACCCCTAAATAAATTATATAAAATAAATATATTTCATTCTGTTAAAGTCCGCAAATGTTTCTCTATAAAAATAATTAAGACTAAAAAGTAAAAAAATAATTTATATTTTAAAAAACTAAAAAACACGCTTCTAAAATATACAAAATAACGTAATAATCAAACAGCGTGGGGCACTTTGTCGAAATTAATTAAATACATTTTTCTGCGCCCCACACTTTTTGATTATTACATTATTTTGTACTTTTTAGAAGCGTATTTTTTAGTATTTTTTTAATATATTTGTTTTGTAAATTCAAATATTGTGACACCAGGACAAACTTTATACGACTTTTAGTTCTTGGATATCTGAATCAAGACAAACAAGCAGAAAGAAAAAAATAATGCTTAAAAATAATGTTTTTCTTTGTGTCATGCATTTCTAAACACATCACAAGAAAAAAAAGCAATTTTCGAGTGAAATCAATACTCCGCCTACCAAGTGTATTCACTTGTGATTTGGGCAATCTCGCTATCAGTCCATTCATCAAGTGTTTGTAAAGATTATCATTAGTAATATGATTAAAGGTCTTATTTTGGATCAAAAGACGGAGTATATTAAATAAATAATAAGCGTTCCGATTCATTATTATTCTACGCCTACGCCACACAAAGGATTAAAAAATATTCAAGAGAATAATATTTTTTGAAGTCATAATGAATTTATTCTCATATTTCCAAGTCTTGAAATTCCGTACAAAAGGCCATAGATCTTCTATACACTTTATTAAGATCTTTTCAAAGGATAAAAGACAAATATTTTGCCACCCCATTAGTTCTGTAGATTCATTAAAATAAGCATAATAATTAATTCAAAAGCTATATTAATGGCACCATCAAAAGAGAAAAAATATCTCTTTTCTTAATTACTAACAGTTGGTCTCTTTCTCTATCCTCAAAAGTTTCTATATAAATTAATATAGATATAATAAAAGAGCAATATACGATAGGGAGGGAAACTTTTTGCTTTGGGGAGTTGTTTGCACTCGCACAAGTGGAAGTTTTGGCAACGAAACGGCGATGGGCTCCGCCCCCAGGGCCGTTTCAAAACTCGACACCCCACCTGGTTCCTCTTCACACCAACTATTTGTATTGTTCTTCTCTTTTAAAGACAATAAGGACAGACGATATTGCCGTGTACGGCGGCAACGCGAGCTGCAAATGATAGCGTTATTTATTCGTGGGCGAAAAACATTCGCCAGGGAGGAAAATACCATTTCTAGAGAGGATTATTTTTTGGCACCTAGAGTTGACTTCGGCTCGTTTGTTATCGTCAGTGACAGGTAAAACAAAGCATATCTATCGAGGTTTTGCTATTTATCTATTATATTTACTTTTTGATTATTTTTTGGGAAAAAATTAATTATCCCCTAACGGGTCATTAAAAAGGTGTTGGCTAATAATTAAACTCTTTATTAACATAGGGAGTGTATTTTATTTTTTATGGTTTAATATGTAACAAACATTTTATGAGAAATTGAGGCCAACATTAATTAGTGGTTTAATTTAATTCTATAAAATATTTCTCTTCATTTAGAAAAGAATACAAATTAGGACTTATAGAGTTAACAATCGGATTTTTTTAAATCTAAATTAATTTTAGTTTTACTCTATAGTTATTTCTAGCTATTTCAGTTAATCGTTCATACTAGAGTTTCTCTCCGGGATTTATCGTTTCCGATTTCCCGAGAAAAAAGTCAATTCCCGGGATAATTTATAACATTTTTTTCTTTATTTATTTAAATTTGACCTTGTCCGTTAGAAAATTTGGTCAGTGATACATAAAATACATAGTTTTACAAAATTTTATATAATTATAATGTTAATTAGGTACATAAGCTAAATTGAAATTTGAAACATACATTATTTTAAGTATTTTTTTTCAAATTACATTTCTACTGTTTATGCAATTAATCACAATTATGTTAAATTAGAATAAATATAATTAATTAATTTTTCCTAAAGAAATTATGTATCTAACAGTATAT
This sequence comes from Forficula auricularia, assembly GCA_024734495.1. Lineage (NCBI taxonomy): Eukaryota > Metazoa > Arthropoda > Insecta > Dermaptera > Forficulidae > Forficula > Forficula auricularia. The sequence continues at coordinate 950,245 of JALMQS010000165.1, forward strand.
CGACTTAAGTCATCGTTGCGGTTTAAATAAGAAAGAAGAATTGTCATATTTGTTGGAAGTTCTACTTTTCTTTGGATTGTTGTATAAAAGGATTCAATTTTGTTGACATTGTTTGGGCATCCCAAGTAAAAGTGGTTGATATCTCCAATCGTGGATCCATCACAAGAACAAAAAGGATTCTCTCGAAGACCTATTCTGTGCATATGAGCTGGGGTAGTAGCATGGGCTATTCTCAGCCTAATTAGTTGAACAGTTATTTTTCATCAAACCATGGTCTTTTTGGTATATTAGGCTGTATGTTGTATAGATGCTTGCCTTTATTTAGAGCTGTATTCTTCCAGAAGGACTGCCATTCTGCATTTGTTTCAGTTTTTAATATGACTTTTATGTCTTTTATCGGCAATTATATTTTAAGTGATTGGCCTTGGAGTGAATCTAAATAGGCTAGCTTATCCACTCTTTCATTATTGCTAATACCTGAGTGACTTGGGATCCATAGTAGCGCTATCTCCTTATTCATATAATGGCATTCAAATATTTCATTGACTATATTTAGTATAAGGTATGATGGATTTTTGTTTTTTTTAAATCCATTTATCGAATGTTTGATGCTGAGGGAATCTGTACAAATGAGGCATTTATTCTCAAATTAATGCATTTGTAGGTGAAGATTTGAGGCCACCTGTGCATTGTCTTATACATCTGTATTGGATTATATCTAATTAGTTAGTAATTGTTTTGGCGGCATTGTGAAATAATGGACAACCGTAATCCAAATGGGGTCTGATAAAACTTCTATATATTAGTAAACATGTTGCAGGATCTGCTCCCCATGTTGTATTGCATACTGTTTTGAAGGTAAATTTTTCTTTCAATTTTTCAATAATATAATTTATATAGGTTTTCCAATTAAGCTTGCTATCCAAGTAGAGACCAAAAAATTTACCGAAGAGCTTAACACATATGTTTAAATTATTTATACTTAAGAATGATGGAATATCAACTCTATATTTTCTGGTGAAAATTACAGGGTTCGTTTTATCTGGCTCCAAGTCAAATCCTAATTCGTTTAGCTTTGCACTTAAATTAGAAATGGTTTCTGAGAGACGGTCTGTGTTTATTCCAAGTGAATGTGAAGTTGTATATAGGCAAACATCATCCGCATATTGTAGTATTTTAACTTCTGGGGTTGTACATTCCTCTAATTCTCTTGTTTAGCACATATAGAGTAATGGCGTCAAAATCGTTCCCTGTCCGATTCCCTTTGATATTCTTCGAGGGCCTATTTGCAGATTTTTATTGTGCATAAAAATTGTCCGAGAGTGGGTAATATTTGTAATGATATTGACTATATTAAGTGGATATTGATGAGGCAGTCCAAAAAAAGAAAAAGATAATTTACACTATCTTTTTATTCATAAAACCGACGTTTCGGAGGCTATTCACTCCTTCTTCAGAGTTTTGAAAAGTCAGTGAAGGAAATCCAATGCAGGCATTCCCTCTGTCTCCTCTTTCAGTGGCAGTAACAATAATATCTTGTATTTCATTCTCAGCAGAATTATATAATGTAATATTATTATTATTATTACATTATATTATTATTATTATTACATTATAATTCTGCTGAGAATGAAATACAAGATATTATTGTTACTGCCACTGAAAGAGGAGACAGAGGGGAATGCCGCATTGGATTCCTTCACTGACTTTTCAAAACCCTGAAGAAGGAGGGAATAGCCTCCGAAACGTCGGTTTATGAATAAAAAGATAGTGTAAATTATCTTCTTCTTTTATGGCCTGCATCAATATCCACTTAATTCACTTATCAGTCCGTCTCCAAAAATTACTCCAATCTTAATTGACTATATTATTTGGCATTCTCATTTTAATTAATTTACATGCCAAAATATCTACATTGATATTATCAAATGCCCCATTAATATCAATGAATAATGCAGTAGTAATTGCACGATTTAAAAAACCAAAATGAATGTCATTATTTAAAATTGTAAGATTGTCTAGAGTGGTTTTACCTTTTCTAAAACCATTTTGACTATTGCCCAGTAAATTATTATATTCCAACCACCACTCAATTCTATTTTTTTAAATTATTTTAAATATCTTTCCCACACATGAAGATAGATATTTTTCATAATATAAATGAAAAATAAATATTCCAAAACTATTTGTTTTGTATTTGAAAATATTTGAAAATAAAGTAACCATTGACTTTTTCTTGTTGCTGTGCTACATAAATATTTGAAATTTCAAAGCGTGTGTGTGTCTTTACTGTTTATATTTTAAAAAGTTAGCACAAGAATAAATTTAAAGTTTATATAATTAAAAAATTGCAGTTTCTTTCTGAATTAAAGTAAGTTTAATTACATTTCAATAACACTTATTTATTGTTTCACTGATATAAAATTTCAAATATTAAAATTAAAGGGTTATTAAAGAAAAAGAAGGTCGTCAGAAAGAAATTAGAGACTTTATTAAAAGATTATATTAGAAGAAATTTATTTATTTGAAACCAGTGGAAAATTAACAAAAAATTTGAAAATGACCTTAAAAACCAACCTCAAAAGAAAGTGAAAGAGTATTTTCGACTGCTGGACTTTTTGTCACCAAAATTAGAACAACGACTCAATGACAATTCGGTTAATGCGCTAGTTTGTCTCAGAACTCATTATAAAAACTATTATTTGCCGGGAAATGGAAAACCTTAGACATATAAGACCACACATGGGAAACGGACAGAAAAAACTGAGCGTCTCCGAAGAAGAATTTTTTAATCAAATAGGACATATGGCCCGCGCATCAAATTTCGGGCCCAGGACCCAAAATCTGAACTGGGCCCCTTATTATAGAATGAAGTATCTGTTTTTATGAAGTGAAAAAGTTGGTCACTCTACACATTTTTTTCCTAACATACCCACTTAAAAAACATGTCACATCTAGACCGCGGACCTGTGGGGTCCAGGCCCTAGACCCGCAGGTGCTTAGTCACCCCCCTACCTGCGGAGGTCGTGATAGTAAATTTAAATCAAAAGAACTTAGTAGATAATTATGTATATATTATATTTCAGAGGGGTTCGCCCATTCGGGAATCGAACCTAATCACCAGCCTGCTATCCGGCAGTGATTTCATAACCCTAGAGATGAATTTTTTAGTTTTTTTTTATAATGATACTGATACAAGAAGAAGTTGCACCAAGAGGTACTAACCTCTGTAGTCAGTGTTGGACCCTTGTAACGTGAAGATAAGGGGAGATTTAGTGATTGAGGTATCAGTCGAATATCGATGAGTCAGTTATCTAGGAATAAATCAAGAAGATACTCTGTGTGTTTGGGATTGTCAGGTATTCTAGTAGGACAGTTGATGATTTGAGTGAGATTGCAGGCTATAGAGAAATCATAGGCTTCGCGACCAGCACGCGTGTTAGGGCTGGAATGGGTCAACCAATCTTTATTATGGAGATTGAAATCTCCGAGAAAAAGAAATTTCTGAATTGGGAAATTGTGATTGAATTTGGTCTGCAACATTTACCCAGATAGTTGAACAATTCTGAAAATTTAGGATCATTAGGGGACCTATAAATTACACAGAGGAATCTAGAAGATGAATTTGAGGAAATTTTAAGCCATAACGCATCGAATTTATCTGATTCCAATGAGGAAAAACGCTGACAGGGGACATCGTCTCGAACGTAGCACCAGACACCATTATAGCGACGAAACATAAGTTTATAAAGAAACATACAATTCGGAAAACCGACAGAGATTTGATAAATTGTCCTTTTTTGTATGTTTTATGAAAATATATTAATTGAAACTTTTATTTCATCCAAAACTTATATATTGTAAAAATATTAAAAATCTCTTAAAATAAAATCAATAAAATTCTGGTAAAGGTTAATGTTAATCTAAAACAAGCGGAAATTGTACTTACACTTTGAAAGCATTTAAAAAGAAACTAGAATTTACTCATTGTCTTTTAAAATTTAGATAGATGTTAGTTCAAGGTGAAACATTTTTTAATAATAAAAATTAAGTAAAATTACGAGGTGGGTTTCACATAAATTGTCTTTTCTCTCAGCACCTGACTCGAAAACGCTTTCATGACCTCTTAAATTTCTTACTCATTGTATGTGTTGTGTGTTCGTATCTGGGAAGTATATTTTAATTCTATTTTGTTGTAAAAAGTAATTATATATATAATATAGTTAATTTAAGAATTGTAATTATCATTATCATTTGCTGTAATATGTAATATATAAAAACAAAAAACATGATTGTAAAATTCGAAGAGGGCTAATGGGGCTAATATGCCCTGGCCCGCTAATAAAATTATTATTATTAAGATGTTTTTTAATACAGAATACAGATAATTGTTTCTACAAATCAAATTCGGACTGAATGGCTAATCTCTTAACTGTCCGAATTTCATTTAGTGTTGAACAATTCTTTGAACTTTTTCATCAATACTTGAGAAGTTCATCTCTTTGAGCTCATTTGAGGCTATGTAAATCATAATTTTCTAGAACTGTACACAATATAATAATTCGAAAGTTTTTTGTAAAACAATGGAACACAAAAGGCCCACTTTTAGGGGTGACTTAATTCACAAGAACCGAACTAAGTATGCCAGGGAGGAGGATGTGCTGGACAATATGTACTCGGTGATCATTGAACTTATTTATAGGCTACTTTGCACTTCAATCATAAGGATCTTTGAGGGAATTTATCAAGCTTTACGGAAATAAGTTATTGTCTTCATTTACATTATACTTTAAAAATCGTTTTTAAGTCAAATATATATTTTCATTGCTTTTGTTACTGCGAGATACATAATCTGTATCTTAAGACATTCCTATATATTTACGAAAGTGAAGTCGCCGAAGCACCGCCCCTATTACCTATGTGGAGGCTCAGAAATTGGTAAAGGGCATTTGGGACTAAGTTTCAAAGCTAGTATTTGATTGGCGACAATATAGAATATATTATTATATATATTATATTTATGATTTAAAGATATTTCTGTGTTTCTTCATTTTATATCTCAAACCACATAAGTTACTGTTTTAGGTTTGAAAAGACATTTCCTTGATGTTGAATATATTGTATAAAATTGTTTGAAGAATAGAAAACAGACCAAATTTCATTCCCTTGAAATCTTATGAATAAATAAAGCAATTAATTTATTAGTATGATTAGTGTCCAATTTATCCGAGAAGAATTTTAATAAAATAAGAATTTCTTCCTTGAGGAAAGACGTTTTAATCAAATTCTCTTAACTTTTAGAAGCACGCGTTGATTACAGCGGCCGGTTGAAAGGATGAAGGATCTATAATCCATTCCAATTTTTTATTTAGATTCGGGGTGACTTTGCGTGCAGCAATGTGGAAGTGTAAAATAAATGAAACGAGTTTTGTCTACCTATTATTTAGATCTTTCGTGATCGGATAACTAAAGCAAAAACAAATGTAGTTTCTAAAAAATACTTTTATTAGAAATAGAAAAAAATGAAAGAAAAACATTATTGAGAAAAAATCAACTACTGTAGAGAAGCTTGGCGAAAGATTATCTTTTCGTGTGGAGAAGGTATCAAGAAAAAATAGAGGAAACAACGAGAGCTTTTTCAAAGCTCTAGTCCAGTGTTCTTCAACCGTTTTCATTACGTAGAACTCTTTTTTGAGATAATTTTTTATAGAAATCTTCGTTCAGTAGCCCACCCAGATTTGATTTTTTTTTTTTTTGGGGGGGGGGGTTATATTACATATTACCATGTTATGAACAAAGGTGCGTCTCTGCCTTTGTTATAAAAACTTTATCTTCTATATAATAAAAATGAATTTCTGTTTCTTTGTAAGCGCAGATCTTTCAAATGCCTGGACCGATTTGGCTAATTTTTTTTTTAAATGTTCGTAATAGTCCAATACAGGTTAATACGTAAAAAAAATTGGAAAAGTTGCCCGGAAAATTGGAAAATTCAGGAAAAACTAAAAAAATTCAGGTTAGCCAACATAGCTTGCCAAACAATAAAAGAACTAAACTAGCAAAAAAACAAGTGTTGGCGGACCTGTTTCTAAGATTTTTGAGTGTCATTCATTCTCAATAGTTCTAACCACATTATCGTTGAAGAAGAAATTTAATACTGCAACAAAGATTTAAAAAACTATATATTTTTTTAAAAGTACATTTAAAACCAAAAAATTAAAATAAAAATTGTCATGATAACTAAATTTTTGAAAAAGCTATGGTTATTTAAAAAAAAGCTATTTTTCAAAAATTCCAAACTTCTTTTGGGTTGGGTGAAAAAATTTGAAAAAAATTCTGAAAACCGTCTTTAATAGGGTAGAAAAAAATAAAAAAGTTTCAGCCAAGCTTTTGATTATATATATAGATGAAAAATATTTAATTTAAAATAAAATATGTTATTTAAAAATCATTTTTCTTAAAAATACCCTTGGGAATCTCACCTCATCTTTTTTCTATTGTATTTAAGACCCTCAGCCATTTCAAAAGAACTAAGCCTTTTGGCTTTTGTATTCGAGCTCATTCATTCATTTCAATATTATTTATTTATTTCAAAGTTAATTATAAAGGATTGTTGAAACTATACTAACTAAACTAACTGAAAGGAATTAATTAGCTTTTGGAATTTCTTTAAAAATATATTTTAAAGATTAAAACCCAAATTCAATTAGCCCGTAGAATTCTTTAAAGAAAACAAAATGATTTGAAAAACCATTGTTATATTGATTTGAAATCTAGGAAATTTCAGCCTATTGAAATTATTAAAAACCTATTTTGAGCATAATTAAACCTAAATTTTCTATAATCTAATAATAAACTTTAAAAGTTTATTATTTTTAATTTTTTAATTGATAATTCTCCCAAATGACGATTTTTACCTTATTTATTGAATTTTTACAAGACAAAAACTTTATTTTAATTTAAGTTGAAAGGTTCTTTTTGCCGAATAATTGAGTAGCAGAAGGGGACAATAAAATATTGTCTTCTGCTGGAAAAATAAATTTTTTAAATTCATTCATAAAGAGATATACTTTGTCCTCTTCATCAATCTATTACAATTAATTCACAAGAGTTGATATATGAAAGTGTTCTTTACACGTGTATAAAACATCAATAAAACTGCCACGTGGGGTCCAGGGGGCGAAGCCGCACTGGCTAGCAAAAGGCCCGCCTTCGGCGGACGCTATGAAGCTAATTTGAGATAAATGTGCATCTATTCAAACAAAAAGATAAATATTCCATATAAAACATAAAGAATTTGTATTATACATAGAATTTTAGCATTGACTCACGGAACCACTAAAGCGTTTGAGTGGAGACCCTACGGTTCCGCAGAACACTACGGATGAAGAAACACTGCTCTAAGCAAATCGACGATCATTTGCCATATTTTTATGTAAACGAAAAGTTTAAGTTGTAACACTAATGGAGCTTAGTAGGTAATACAAAGCATTTGCTTGCACTTGACACGTATGCTCCATTAGTAGTTTTTCCAACCATAAAGATCACAAAGAATCTAAACAGGCATATTAAATAAATTTCATACATGTATGCAATCACAATCTCTGGCTAAATAACATAAATACCGCTTAACACGTTCATTAAAATTACTCAGAATTCTTATATCTTTCAAACTTTCAGGCAGTTCATTAAACCATCACCACAGCAGTGTGGGAGATCCTCTTTAACCCATACTTGGTAGCACATGATAGTGCTGATTAGCTTCTGGTGTTGTCCTCATGTATATCACAGTTAAATAGTCACTTTATTAATACCAGTGCCCGAGGATGAACCGTCGTCTACACCTACACTTCCACTTTCATTTTTCAAGTAGAAGACAATAGATGAAGGGGGAGCATTATCTAATAAATTACAATAATTCCACATAATTCCAAAGATGTGTACACCTAATTCCAATCGCGATTCACCACTAGTACCTATCAAATTATTCTTAATAATGAAAATACCAATATAGTGAATCTAGTTTAATTAATTTTGGAGACGGATAAGTGAATTAAGTAGATATCCAATGCAGGAGCAGTCCAAAAAAGAAGAAGATAATTTACTATCTTTTTATTCATACCGACGTCGGAGTCATTCCCTCCTTCTTCAGGTTTTTGAAAATGTCAGTGAAGGAAATCAAAGCGGCATTCCCCTCTGATCTCCTCTTTCAGTGGCAGTAACAATAATATCTTGTATTTCATTCTCAGCAGAATTATAATGTATGAAATATTTATGAATAAAAAGATAGTGTAAATTATCTTCCTTGCTTTTTTGAACTGCTCATCATATCCACCTAGTTTAATTAGTTCTCTGACCCCAATACTTGCAATTCAATATATAATGCTAGGGTGTTAGTGCCTGAAAAATATAAGAGTTAAAATCGTTCAAGAGCTCTTTTATATAATTTTGATTTTCTTGGTTTAATTTTAATTTCTCTTGAAATTACTTAAACTAAAAAACCCAAAATATAGTACCTTTTGGTTTTGGAAATATAAACACTAGAACGAATTTCCGATCTCGAGTTATTGTATCACAATTCTGATAGATTATTTAGATTTTTATTTCTTGGAGCAAAAGAAAATACATCAATCCTATATAAATAAACTGCTTTCGTTGTGATGTATGTAAGAAGTTAATTACTCAAAAACTACTGAGCTAATTTCGATAATAGCTGCATCAACATGTTTCATGAAATCTTATGAGTGGTAAAAGCTGTTTTGACATAACCGCAGGTGAATATAATTAATGTATGAAAAATAATTACCTCACGTTTTTCGTCAAACTTTGTCTCTACTCAGCTCAGCATTTCATTTTACAATAAAATACTTCAGAAAATAAGCTGTAGAATATTAAATTTCCTTTAAAATGAGGCATATTTACTAGTTAATCTTTAAATGGTCTGGAGTTATGGTACCTCGACATTTCAGCCCCCGACAATAATATCCATACGACAAAATATCCCAAGGACAAAATATTCCCCAGATATAAGGAGAGAATACAAAAGAGAATAAGTGAGAAGCTTATAATCATAGTTTTGAATAATATAAATAGACTTTCATATTTTGGCGGCTAATTAGCCGTTTGAAAGTGCTGCTGTCTGTCGTGTTTGATTAGGAAAAAATGGGAGCCCTAAACACACCTCGCCCGACGATCGGCTGGTTAGGTTTTCAATGTGTGTTTGATTAGAAAAAAATGGGAGCGAAACACACCCGCCGGACTAAACTTTCCGGAGGTTCGGTTAGCATCTCCTTTTTCCACGGGCCAATTTCAGCTAATAAGCTGTATCAACATGTTTCATGAAATCTCTTCAGTAGTAAACAGCTGTTTTTCAGATAAGCGCCTGTGAATATTGTTAAAGTATAAAAAACTGCCTCAGGTTTTCGTCAAATTTTTATATCTGAACCTCATTTACAGTAAAAGTTTTCAGAAAAGTACTTGTAAAACGTTTATTTTTTAAGACTGCCTTCCGGCTTTTATACGTGTTAATACACTCTATATGTACAGTTTATACATAAGGAAAAATAACTTCTAAAAACGAGAAAGTGCAATGACCTTTCAAAAAGTGTAAATTAATCTGAAATTTTCAAATTGTTATAACTCCAGATTCCGCGACATTTCAGCCCCCGACAAAATATCCCCGACAAAACATCCCCCGACAAAATATCCTTCAGAGGAAAATATCTCATGACAAAATAACCCTTCCCCTCGTGAATCTTATTAGTAATGCAAATCGACTCCGGTTCGGTTAATATATATTCAGTTCGGCTCGGTTGGGTTCGTATAGCTCCTTTTCGGGCTGGTTTTTAGACGGTTTGGTTGGCTGACGACAATTTTTTTATACTTTAACGATATTCACAGGCGCTTATCTGAAAAACAGCTTTTTACTACTGAAGAGATTTCATGAAACATGTTGATACAGCTATTATCGAAATTGGCCCAGGAAAAAAATTCACTTTTACCTTCACTTAATTATTAGAAAAACAAACTATACTTAAAGAGTATAATAGCATGTGAGCCTATTTAAAATCTCTAGATAATCACTGAGCGCAAGTGCACTGCAGTTCTCTTTTAAATTTTAATAATAAATAAATAAATGTTTAACAAATGTTTAATACTCATAGAGAGGAAGAAGTCGTTGAATGAATTGAATAAACTGCTTAGATTTGTTTCAGAATAATATTTTCATTTAATCTTCTCTTCGTTAATTGAACTTTTGTGATTTAATTATAAATATTTATTCAAATGTATCACTGGAAGTAAGATAGCTTAATCCCAAATGAAAGAAAGAAAGAAAGTGAGCCCATGATGATTGCACTATTTTTCTTTTCATAGAGAAAATAAACTGCAACGATTGTTGAAAGAATGAATATTAAGAATTGTTTTAATTTTTTTTTTTTTTTTTTTTTTTTAATTAAGTATTTGAGTGAAATTGGGGTGGTACAAAAATCACCTGTTTATTAATTCATTGTAAATCGAAATAAATTTAAAAAAATTAAGCTCAATTCATATAAAAGGATCTTTAGAGTGATACCTCAGACTCGATGAAAAAAAATATTCTCAACATTGAATACGTACATATATAACAAATAAATTTCAAGTTTGTTTCTTGTCACAGCGCACAGAGTTCGAGCACCCGGTACGCTATTTATAAAGAACAATTTAGAGCAGGGGTATACAACCTTTTAGCTTACACGGGCCACATTTTAAGAAAAAATATTGTCTTGGAATAAAATATTCTAATTCTATTGATATTTATATTTGTTAAAATATAATTTTTATAAAAAAAAATAAAACCGACTTCAAAAAAATTAAATGCAACAAATAAAATAATAAGAACTCAAAAATCAAATAAAATGCACTAAAAGGTATAAAATAATTATCTTATTTAGTTACAACTAAACGATGAAATTGTTACATGAAATCTCTTTTGAAGTCGGTGCTAAACAAACTATGGTATATTAGCGAGATTACCCGCCAAACGTACTAAGTAAGATCCGTCGAGTTCGAATCATAAAATCCCTTTTTTTAAGTCGGTGCCAAACATATACATTTAATGAATCGAACTCGACGGATCTTACTTAGTACATTTGGCGGGTAAGCTCGCTAATATACCATAGTTTGTTTAGAACCGACTTCAAAAAGTGATTTCATGTAACAATTTCATCGTTTGTTTGTAACTAAATTAAATAATTATTTTATACCTTTTAGTGCATTTTATTTGATTTTTGAGTTCTTATTATTTTATTTGTTGTATTTAATTTTTTGAAAAATTCTAGATTCAAAATGGAAAGAATGCAATTTAATTGAAAGTACTATTTTTCTAAACTTATTTATTCTTAAAAAAAACAAAAACACACAATTAAATGATCACAATATCTAAGATTTTAGTAGAAAATATTTTTATATTGCATGTCATTTTTTTTCTTAAAAAAAAACATCTTTGTTTCAATTATTTATTCTTGGCAGAAATTATCTTGCCTGCACCCTAGATCTTAACTTATTTGAACTTGGCTTGTTTTTTCACATCACAAGTGTTTTGGGTGGGATTTAGTTTACGAGCTACAATGCTCCGACAGACGTCCGTGAGACAAACAGGCATACATTGTAGCGGAATGAATACCCCTGTTTTAATTTTAAGTAGAATACTAAAAAGAAAAGAGTGGGGAGTCTTTTAGTATGGACTGGAGAGAATCGAGTTAACTAAATAAAGGCGGAATCTCCTATTAGTTTTATTGTTGGCTCTCAGGAATTGGTTGAAACTAATAAACTGACATTTTCTATTTTAGTAGCTTATATCATAGAGTGATATATAATGTAAAGCTACCATATATAGAAAAAGCGCTCTCTATAGCGACTGCACTTAGCAAACTCTTAAGAGCTATCCAAAGATCATGAGAACATTTAAAGCCTTTGTCATAGATAAAAGATACATACCCTTTATGTTATATATATACATAAGGGTATTTTTTACTTTTGATAATGTCACCAAAATTTGCCCCGAAGAGGCGGTTTCCCCATTTTATTGCTCAATGGTTTTGCCGCTGTCTCACCAAAGAGCTCTGTAGCTCGTATACGCTAAAATACATTGGCTCCTTATGGAGCCTTCAACTCTATATTACTCTCAGGTTTATATATAGATAATGTGCTTCTTTGTGGCAAGTTTAGGCTCCTACTGTTTGCAGAGAAATAAATTATAATTTACGAAAATTCGCCAACCCTTGGAAAAGATTTCACTTTTACTTATATTATAAATTATATAACATAAAAACTGCTATTCTGTATTACTTATCATACAGATGTTATTTGTCTACCCCTTTGAAATACCGATTCCAAAAATTAGTTTATTCTAATTTTTTACTTTATTTTCAGGTAAAAAAAAGAGAAAATAATATGATTGTTCTACTAATTTCAGTGTTGTAGTTTACGACATTCAAGGCATTATTTAGAGACGACGCAAATGAATGTCCTGCGAACTTGACTTTAATAGAAAGTACTAAAAGTCTTCTCACTCTGGGTGTTTACGATTTATTTTGAAAATAATGTGGTCTGCGAGCGAAAGTTTAACTAAAATTGTATCCTTTAAAACAAATAGGGAAATAATTTTTATTGTAAAGGTTCCTTGAAGAAATAAACATTTTATTTTCTAGTTCTATAATAACGAAAGGGTAAATAAAGTAGGGAAAAGTGAAATATATAATAGAAAAACTAAAAAAAAATATTCTCTTAAAAATTCTAAATATATTGTAATCAGCTGCGAAGCTCGCAAGTAATTTAGTGAATTTATAATAATCAGGAAAATAATCCTTAAAATTCAATATATGAGATTTACTACTGACGATTTTGAAAAAAGAATACCAAAGAAAGAAACCGATCTTATTTAATGAATTTCAATTATCTGTAATTTCAGAACACCTTGATTTTATAATAACATAATAAAATAATAAATAATTTTAATTAAAGGTTTTATTTATAAAAAATTATTTAGCTAATACTAACAATATGAACATAGCTTAAATTTAATGGGAATCAGTTTTTTATGTTTACGTCCTAGTTTCGACTAGCGCTTTATCTCTGGTAATTTTCAAAGTAAACTTTCAGAGACCAACATCCACATGACCACCTTCGACCTCTACCCAATCCCTAAATCTCCTTATCTTCACATTACAAGGGTCCACCACGGACTTCAGAGGTTGTACCTTCTTGGTGCAACTTCTTCTTGTATCAATATCATTATAAAAAAAAAAAAAAAAAAAAAAAAAAAACGGAAATTAGTTATTGTTTATTAATACAAGTTTTATTTAACTTGCAAAGTTCGTATCATGTTTCCGAATTTTAACTCACTTTTTATTATCCGATCCAGCTGAAATATTCCATACATATTTATAATAGTTTCCGAAACAATACAATGTGATACAAAAACCAACCACCCAAAATGGAGAGGAGGGCAAAAATCCAAATTCTAAGCCCTTGTACCTACCTGAACCAAATTTTGTAATCTTAATCTGTGAACGCCTAGAAGAGTAGAAATGTAAAAACCAACAACCCAAAATGAGGGGGAAGTGTCAAAACTAAAAATTATAAATTTTAACCAAATTTTGTACACTTACAATGTGGGCCTCTAGAAAACTAGAAATTCCAAAACAAACCACCCAAAATCGCGCGCGTGTGTGTGTAGGGAAGGGAAGGGGGGGGGGTCAAAAATGAAAATTATAAGCCTTTGAACCTACCTGAACCAAATTTTCTACACTTAATCTGTTTAAGCTCAGAGCAAATGTTTTTTCAATACAGATATTCGTTTTTAGTAATTCGTTAATTTACTTTCAAAAATATTAATCAACTTATTTTATAGATCTTTAATGAGATAAGGCGTTACAAATGTGCCGCCTATAGCCTGTACCATAGCGTTAGCTTTCTATAAACTATTAATAATAAATATAAAAACAATTCCGTTTTAGAAATATAAATATGGTGTGTTTAAAAATTTTTTTTTAACTTTTTTGTTTAATAATTTAATATTTTAAATACTTTACTGAAATTTGTTCATACAATCACACATCAAAGCCAAGTCAAATCAATTTTTAAAATTTTAATCGTTCTTTAAATTTTGCATTAGCACCCCTAAAATTTTGCCTCCCTAAGCCCGGGCCTCACGGACCTAAGCGTAAATCCATCATTGTATACATATATTATCATTTATTTATTTGTCCCGATTACAGAGATGCGATTGAAGCTTATTTCAAGGCTAACTTCACACTATTATCAAATTTATCTAATAGAATTAATTTAAAATTTAAGTTATTTAACTGAAAAAAATACCAGATATTAATTTAACAAATTTAATTTAAAATTATTTATACTTTATTTAAGAAAATATTTGAAAAAAATAAAATAAAAGGGCGGTGTACTTTGTGCGCGTAGATAATTTTATTTGGATATAATGACCAAATGAATAAAACGATTGGGTAAGTTGTTTTATTTATTTTAGTCGATTATGCTTTTGCGCGGGGTGGGGAGAATCTCAGTGACGCCATGGACCAATGAATGATTGGGAGGGAGTCCAGGAGCAATGTGACACCGTCGGCCAACGAGAAGGCCCCGCCGGGGGCTAGGTGACGCTGGGGTGAAGGCCCGGTCGTCAGCTAGTATATATATATACTATATAGGTAAATGAAAGCCAGATGTGAGTGATTTGAGAAAAAAAATTAGGTCTTTGTGTGATATTCGAAACTTTGATGAATATCTAAGATTTTTTCTCTCTCGGAATATTAATAGGCATAGTATTTTATCAGAGTGGGCAACAAAATACATTGAGCACGCGATCTGTAATATGGTTTTCGATTTAATATTTAAAGAAGCCAAGCTTTTAAATTTGTATCATAAAATGCTTTCTTTAGAATTAAGGTTTCCCTAAGAAGGCTATGAAATCAGTGGTTTCTTCTTTTATTCAACGAAAATAGAATTTTCTATCGATTGATTTATTTATGTCATAATATGTAGCTGGAATTTGGTTCTTCTTTTGGTTATATTTTTAGAAACACTATTTCTACACTGTCATCCATTTATTTTAATGCAAAAATTCATGAAAATACATTTAAGATATAATGTCTGTATAGATGTGGCATGTGGAAAAGGTCATTGGGTGGAAATCTAAAGAGAAAAGAGAAATAGATTTTAAAGATGTATGACTAGGTATGCTCTTTCTAAAACACATTAAAGAGATTTGCTAATAGAGTACATCCTTGATTCTGTCCTTTATTAATTAATAATTTCGAGTTTAAGCATTATCAGTTCTGTGCCCTACAATATTTTATACAGTACTTTAGAATAATGTATATAGGTATTGGTAAGTTTCTAGTCATAATATGTAGTTTATTTATAGGTATGCATAATCATAGGCTTTTGGAAATCTATAAATATTATTATAATGTGAATCTCTTGTCCACGCGATATCCTTTTCTCTGCTACTTGTTTGAGTAATAAAATGTTGTCAATAATTGAGACGTTTGATACTATATATTACTAAAAATTAAGACCTTAAGGAAATATACTATACTCATTTTATTGCATATTTAAGGTTTGTAAAAAAAAAGGTGTAAGACAAGGATGTGTGCTGTCACCAATGATTTTCAACTTATACATAGAAGAAGCGATTAAAGAATTCAAAAACAAAATTGATACAGGTATCGAAATCCAAGGTCAAAAGATCGCTATGTTAAGATTTGCCGATGACATTGCCCTTCTAGGAAGCAATAAAAAAGAATTAGAGGACGCCCTGAATGGAATTAACCAAATCCTAATAGAAGAAATCAAAATGAAAATAAACAAGAATAAAACCAAGGTCCTAGTATGTACAAAAAAAGAACAAACGAGACAGGAATGCATCAAAATTAACCAAGAAAACCTAGAAGGAGTTAAGGAATTCCGCTACCTAGGAAGTAAAATAACATGGGATGGGAGTGAGCAAAAACGAAATTAAATCAAGAATTGCCCAAGCAAAAATGGGGTTTAATTCAAAACAAAAACTACTATGCTCCTCCTCAATCAGCTTAGAAAACAGGAAGATGCTATTGAAGACATATGTATGGAGCATAGCCATGTACGGGTGTGAAACCTGGACAATTGGAGAAGCGGAGAGAAAGAGATTAGAGGCTTTCGAAATGTGGTGCTACAGAAGAATGATGAATATCAAATGGATGGATAAAATTACAAATGAAGAAGTTCTTGGAAGAATCGGAGAAAGAAGAACCTTGTGGAAGAGTCTGAGGAAGAGAAGAGGTCAGATGATGGGGCACACACTGAGACATGGGGGACTGCTTAGGGATATCTTGGAGGAGGTGGGAAGAGGAAGGGGAAGGCCCAGATTAAAATATTTCGACCAAATAATTGGGGATTAGAGAGGTCAAACACCTGGCGGGGGACAGAGCCGAGTGGAGACGGGTAGTTGCATCAAACCAGTCTTAGGACTGTGTACTCACTGATGATGATGATGAAGGTTTGTAATGTTTTAATTGAGGATAAAATATGTTTAAAAATCTAATGAAGACTACTTTGCGAATTTAAAAGCTAGAATGAATTCCTCACGAAAAGAGATTTTAGGACAATTTATTGTGCGCATCTCTTTTTTGATGGAAAGTTAGTTAAGCATATATAGAAATTTAGAAAATAATAAACGCACAACTCCAAAAAGGCACATTTTGTTTAAAAATTCGACCGCTAATTATACCATAAGTGATAGTTATGATTTAAAAAAATATATGCACACAGTAATCTGAGAAAATTTGCGCATAACCTGTATCATGAGTTGCCTTTATTTTCGAAAAACATTTTTTACCTGTTTTCACCAGAATTTCTAGTTTCGGCTTAAAACATAGAATATCTCTTATTTTGTAGGAGGTCTGTTTAAACATAATCAATTATAATATTTTTCAATTAAAAATTGAATTAATTTTCAAATATTCAAAGTTAAAATCAGGGCTGATAAATTGTCTCTTCTTCTTTTTAGGATGCGAGAGTCACTCTTATAGGTGTTGCACTTTCATGTATTTTTGTCATAAAGAAGGGCACGAGTGAAAAAACAGCTCATCAAGTAAGTGTTTACTATTTCATTTGTAGGTTTTATCACAAAAAGCGTATTGACTTTGACAACGGGATGTTGATTTAACGAACTTTTTACTGGATGGTAAAGTATAATCTCGCTGTATGTACCCCGGCCTTTTTCAACAAATAAAACCAAAGTAAAATCAATTTAAACGATAATTAACATGTTGACGGAAGTATTTTAAATAGGTTGTTAAAATATTTTTATTTTTAATGAAAATAGTATGGAATATAACTCGGTCGCTTTAAAATATTTTTAGATTCGCCATATGACTGACAGTTTGATACTTGATATCAATCAATAAATATAGAAAAATTCTACCCTCGATCTTATTTCATTTAATCCTTTTTATTCATTATTTTTAATTAAGATAAAATTTAAAACTGGAGTGATGAATGTAGTTGAAAAGATGATGGAATTGGAATAATTATCGGAAAAGAGAGTTTTTTATTTAATTAGTTTTTTCCTCTTATTAAAAACAAGGACTAAAAAGATGATCAAGGACAGTCGATGGTGGAAGTAATCTCCGGAGTCGAAGCTGAAGTACAATGTATACATTAATTCATGTGAAAATAATTGGTTTAATAAAATTTATAAAAAAAATTTTTTAAACTTTTTTCCGAATTGCTTTAACAAATACTAAAAGAGTATAAATTTAAAATAAAAATGAATTAATCAATTCACTTAAATTTTTAATGGATATACTGTAAGTAAATATAGGAGTAAAATTAAAATTACTGAAGTATTTATTGGTGTTAGGCGATGAAAAGCCTAAGTAGAAAATTAAAAATAATGGAACAATCTAGATATTATACAAATTACCGAGGGTTCACTCCGGTAGATCATGGCTTACAACGGATCCATTTACTCCGATTCACAATAACGACACACCAAGGTATAAAGAGAGTCATAAAATCTTTCATTCCAAAGCACAAAAGCCAATAATAGAATATAGATCAACTGGTGTGAGCACCACTCGACTTTCACATTAGTTTCTCCCTTATTTGAAATCATCATACCAATTTTCTTCATTCAAATTACTTCAATTTGGGTTTCTCCCAAGCCGTTTTGAGAAAACCGGAAAAAGAAGAAATTGCAAAATATCAAAAATCTTTAAGTAAACATATGAACTTGTACATACTTAGGTTTCTTCGATTTTATTCAAAATCTCGAGTTACTTCTTCTAGTCTCTAGATAGCTCAAGTTTCCAATCCCAAAGCTCTACGACTCAGCGTATCCGAGATAAAGGGATTCATTTTTTCGCGACATGACTAATTTACTCTCCTCAATTGATTTCAATAGGAATGTATACCTACTTTTTGACATGCGCGGATCCAGGGGTTTGATGGGGGATAGACCGCCCCCCCCCCCCCCCCAAAGCATTGGAGGATCAACATTTTTTATATGTTTATTTAAATTTTTTTTTTATAACATTAAATTTTAAAATTGAAGAAAATAAAGTTCTATGTGGGGGGGGGGCGGCGGCGCGGGCCCCGACCCCGCTTGGAGCAATTCGATCGCGACACACTTCCGAGATCAAAAGTAGATCTTATATACCGGCGACCGCCCCTCCCCCCCCCCCCCCAAACAGAGGTCTGGATCCGCGCCTGCTTTTTGAAGAACTTACAAGATTTGCTAAGTGAACTGATTATTATAACACCTACTCAAAAAAACTTCAAGTAAACACGTACTTCTTCGATTTTAGCCAAAAATCTCGCGGTAGTACTTCTTCTAGCTTTTAAGATAGCTTAAGTTTCAAATCCCAAAGTTCTGCGACTTTTCATAGACGAGTAATACGGCCCACGCTTTCGTAATGATTTTTTTTATGGTAATGCCTATTATGATTGGGGGTTTTGGGAATTGGTTGGTTCCCAAAATTTATACGAGGTACGCATGATCTGAAGTTATAGTGGATTTGATACAGAAAAAATTATATTTGTAAATTATTTTCTTCAACATTTCAGATGTATCTTTACATTAAGGTTCCGTTTAAAAGTCAAACAGGACTTTATTGGCGTTATTACACTGTCTCTTAAACTAACAAAGCATTGTAGCTCGTAAACTAAATAAGATACAAACTTGCAATTTACTAATCTTGTTTATCCATTTTTCCCAAATTCAAATATCATAGTAAAATTTATTATTTTGGAAAGCGTGAAATTTTATTATAATCATGTTATGTTAGGATCTTTTAAGAAGAAAAAGGCTTATTTATTTTAACCGTCTTCAAAAAAGGAGGAGGTTCTCAATTCGAATGATTTTTTTTTATGTCTATGTTACCTGATATCTTTGCCAATTGTCAACCGATTTTGATGATTTATTTTGCATTGGCTTCAGTCTAGTTTCCGATTGAAATATAAATTTCATTGGTATTGGACCTTTTTTGTTTGTTTGTTCAGGCATTAGTTCTTTGTTTATGAACCGATTTTAATTATTCTTTTGCGTTTGGATCAGTATAGCTCCAAGATAGTCAGATACCTAACTATTCATTTATTTATTTATTTTATGTATGTTCATTATTTTATTTGTTGCATTTCATTTTTTTGAAGTTGGTTTTATTTTTTTTTTCATAAAAATTATTTTTATTATTTAGATTTAAAATTATAGTACGAGAGAGCCCGGCCATGAGAAAAAATTTGTCTCAATTATATATTCTGGTTTCTCGGTGAGCTGGAGTACCGAGTGATTCTATTTTCCTTAATTTAGTTAGCACCCTCAGAAATTATACCATTGTCAGTCAAAATTACTTAATCACCGTAATTATTACAAATAGTCATCAAGATCAGGGGTGTCCAACCTTTTGGATTACAGGGGGCGCATTTGAAGGAAAAACAATGTCTCGGGCCGCGTATAAAATTTACAATACTAATTCCATTGATATTTGTTAATAAAAAAATATAGCTAATAATGTAGAATAATGATATCCACCAAGACAAAAAAGCAAAAATATCATAGCATTATAATCTTTGAGTTCTTTTCCTTCAGGATTTTGTTTTTAAATCATTTATCTACTTCTATTAGCAATTTGAAGTCTTTTAGAAATATATCGAGTTTAATTATTTCTTAACATTTCCAAATTATTGAATTAATTGAATGTTCTCTCTATATATAATAACGAGTATCCAATTAGTCCAAGTGCAATAGTCAAAAGGCCATTCCTAGACTAATAGAAATTAAGAAATTAACTTCTACTAGTCTAAAACAGGTCTGAACTTGTATTTGAATCCTTGCCTTAGCTGCTATAAAGAAAGAGAGATCATTCTATCCGTGCACTTTTTAGTCATTTTTCTAGATT
Organism: Forficula auricularia; assembly: GCA_024734495.1. Lineage (NCBI taxonomy): Eukaryota > Metazoa > Arthropoda > Insecta > Dermaptera > Forficulidae > Forficula > Forficula auricularia. Next base: position 970,677 of record JALMQS010000165.1, read on the forward strand.
AATTATTTTTAATTACTGAAATAATAAATATTTAAATAAAATGGAAATATGAGATGAAAAATAATTTTTAATTATTCTAAACTTGGTTATTTTTGTCACCTGATAGTTGAGCTTATAATTTTGCTTTTAGTGAATTTTATTCTCGAAAATAGCTTTAGGTAGGTATATGTAAATTCATATTTCTAAAAAGTGAATAATTATTGTGAGGCCACGGGGAATATTTGATTCTGGGTCAAAACATCTCTCGATAATTTTTATGAAATTTCAATAGAGACATTATTAAATATTTCTTTTCAGTTCAATCTCTGATTTGCAGTGCCTTACATTCAATCAGAAAGTTTGCATTTAAAATATTTATATCTAATAAAAATGGTTCAAAATATGCCAAAATTGTGATTATTTTTCGGAAATCTCGATATGTTTTTTAACATTCAAAATTGAAAATCTGCCTTTTATACTTCGAAGCCTTTTGGGGAGATTTTCTAATTTCTTCTTATTTTAGAAAAAAAATATCAGGTCAAATTGTATCAGATATCTATCTTTTCCAGTAACATAAAAATCTCAATGTTTTAAGGTAATTTAAATTTTATGTTGGGCCGCAGGTTGGTCAGCCCTGATCTAGATTTATACGCAATAGGAATCCCATTTTCTGGAACAGTTTGCTGACACACCGTGGAAACCATTCGAGGTCATAGAGTGGTATATAAAAATGGGTGTTCTGCATTAGCTGCTGTTCATAATCACCAGTCGTTTCTCTATATTTATTTATCCAGTAATTGTATAAATATCACTGCAATAAATTCCTATTTATTTATATCTGGCTTGTTGGTGTTTTGACTTTTTATGAATAGAATGTTCAGAATAGATAGTACCTATCATCTGCTATTTTTATTGAGCCAGTTAAAATAAAAATTTTAATGAAAATAATATTATTCCCTGAGAGAGGCCAAAAATGGAACATCATTTGATGATTTGATCTAAACTAATTAAGCCTCACATTCAATATAATGATGATTCATGTTTAATTGCTCGCAAAACACTCTCTTTCGAATATATTAATAGAACCTCTCCTCCCATTAGCTATATATATTTATACATATATAGGGTCAGTCTCCCCTCGACACCCTATCCAGCCGATTCGTCATTAATCACACCTCACCTGATATTGATACAATTATAAATTTATGAATTATTCAAACTATTTTGGTTTTTATTTATTTATTTTTTTCAAAAAGAAGCCAGCCAGCCAATATTGTTGCTATACATGTAGAAAGTAAAGAATGGGATTAAAAAATTACCCAACATTTGAAAATGAAAGAGAAACGATCTGCCAGGGAATTTGATCAAAGTGGAGTATTCAGTAAACATTATTTGTTTTATTATTTAAAGGTTTCTATTTCTGTTTCATTTGACGATGAAAAATTCATAAAAATGAAAATTAGAATTCCGAATATGCTGTCTCTTTTTCTAGGAGATTTATTTGATAATCTATTCTGTGGGTGTTCTGTTTGAAATATTTAATCAATTTAAAAATAAATAAATAAATAAAATATTTAAGGTATTTTTCAATAAATTGAGACTCGCTCGATAAATTGGATCCAAAAATAAGTTTCGGATTTCAAAGAATTCTTAATAATAATTCAATGATTTCTCTATACTTACCTATATACTATAGTCACGCGATTTGCATAATTCAACAGTATTTCCTTTCAGCAATATTGTTCATAAATATGATTAAATTGATTAATTTTACTTTTTGTTTATTCCTATCAGTTAAAATCAGCATAAATTTGTCCATCTTTTTAGTGGCCGCGAGAATTGGGGCTGGGGTGCTTGAACCCCCTTCTAAAATATAGAAAGAGCACAAAGCCATTTAATGTTAATAATAAATAATAATTAAAATAATATAGCTGAAGTAACATTAGTAAGTTTGTGATGTGAGTTTTTTAAGGAAAATTTAGTCGTAAAATATAATGAGAGCTAAAAAAGGCAGAATATTTTTTAATGTTTGTAAAGGCCGGTTCACACGAGACATTTTCTCCTACTTGTTCCTTACTTGTTCGCCCTAACTTGCAATTTGAAGCTAGTTCAGTCAGGTTGATTTTTTGCCTGTTGGCTTCACACGGAGCTTTTTCAGAAAATATTTCAAGTTGGCCGGTTATGTTGCGCGCGCAAGTGTCAGTCCAGACAATGAACCTTTGAGCCAAACAGCTGGACTATCATCTTTCAGTTTCAGCTCAGATGCAAACAAAAATGGCTGACAATAATATTATTGCAGAAATTATCAATCGCAGACGAATTTGGAAGGCATATTCTCTTTATTCATTGCAGTAAAGAGTTGAACAGTGAGAAACAAAATATCAGCTGTCATGTGATATCAGCTGATGTATTGTGCCAATGCGCATGTCACCCACGTGATAAAATAATGCTTTCGGATTGGCTGCCACTGCCAGGTTCAAGTAGCTAAACTTTTTTTAGAACATGCTCTATCTTTTGAATCAAGTAAGCATGCTAGTAAGACAGTCAGGAGTGACGTCATTTCGACCCCCTCCATGCCTCCAAATTGCAAGTAAGGCGAACAAGTTAGGAACAAGTAGGAGAAAAAGCATCATGTGAACCGACTTTAAGTGAAGTCAGATGTAGTGTTTTACTTTCCGTCACGGTTTCATTTCTCAATTTACTCTAACATAGCAAAAGAAGTCTCACTTCAAAAATTTTTTAGTTATAAAAACGAAATTTTATTGATTACCTCTAAGGAAAGCGGTGTACGTTTTAAAGTAAAATATTATTAACTAGCTGCAAGGCCCGCCTTCGGCGGCCCTCTTGCTAGCCAGGGGGCACGCCCCCTGGACCCCCAGCCCATGAACCCACCCTCACTCCCACTCCCACCCACCACACCCCCAGAAACTAACCCAGCACCCCTACCTCCGCATCATGCCCAACCCCCGCCCCCTCACCCCACCACCCCAACACTCCATCCGCACCTTAACCCACGAAACCCACCCTCCCACCCCACCCAGAACCACCGCACCATACACCCATGCCCAACCCCCGCCCCAAAACACACCCCACCCTCCTCGGACCCCGCACCCCATCCACCCCGGACCCCACCCCGGCTACGCCCGCTGGACTCCACCCCGCACCACCCCCTTCACCCCCACCCTACTCCGCCTCACTCCCTCACCACACCCCCATTCCATTCCGCGCATCCCATACCCTAACCCATCCCCACTCCATTCCACCCCCGCATCCAGTTTTTGCATTTCTAGCCTTCTAGTGACCCACAGATTATGTATACAAAATTTGGTTGAGTTTGGCCCAAGAGAAAGAATTTTCATTTTTTCACCCCCCGCCCTTTTTAGGTGATTTTTGGGGGAAATTTTTTCAAACAAAAGTCAGAAATCACATCCCCTACAACTTTGTTTTTCATAAAATTTTCCGTAGGGTTAATAGTTTAGGTGTTATTTGATAATTTTCATTAGTGCGCACCCTCAAACCCCCTTCTGGGTTCAAAATATCAAAACGTTATATAGCTAAAAACGTAAATTAGAAGACATCTGATGTAAATATGAAATTTCATAATAATCCTTTCAGCTGTTTTTACGTGAATCGTGAGCAGCTTTTCGGAAACGACGGAAACAGACAGACAGACAGGCATACAGGCAGACAGACATACAGACAGATAGACAGACAGGAATTTTGTTGAGGGTGTTTTCGTTCATAACTTTGCTTGAAACGCGTGCAACCAAAATTTGGCGTGATTTGGAGCAATGTTCAGACAAAACCTTAATTATATATATATATATATATATATATATATATATATATATATGTCTTGTTGAAATTTTAATATCTAGATATCTTGAGTTTCACAGTTGAAGAGAGGACTAGATGGTAACAGAGGGACATTAAAATGAAGATCAAAATATTAATAAAAACTGTTCGTTTTAAAATCACATAAGTATAATTTATTTACATTAATTAACATGAAAATGTGTAAATTATGATCTTTGGTCATAAAGGGCCCATACACTGTCAAACAAATTGCGCAACACAGGCCGTTGTGAAATTGTTTGACAGTGTATGTGAGTGTTTGATGCGTTGCTCAAATGTTTGACAAGTTTTAAAAAATTTGAAATCATTTACAAAACTGGAGAGGTGCGCAACTCGTTGTTGTAGTATATGGGCGAGTTGTGCAATATTTTTCATTATGAATGATGCGTTGTGCACAATTTCTTTGGCAATGTATGGGCCCCGGCAAACGATGCACAACGCTTTGTTTCGCAATTTGTTTGACAGTGTATGGGTCCCTTAAAAGTTGAAGAATAATACGTTATTTGAGCCAATCTTTACAGTAGGGATGTAGATGGTGGATACGCGAGCATATTTCTTATACTCTCATTAACATTACAGTACCTATTCCTGGATCCAGATTTTTAGTTGGTTGATTCCCCAATTGCAATTTAGTCAGTCCTTGTTGTGAACGATGAGGTTTTTATTTTATTTTTACCACTGGTGGGTTGGTGAGGGTGGGGTTGACCATTCTTCACTTTTTAAACTAAAATAAAAAAAAAAAAAAAAAAAAAAGGAAATTCTAATGAAATTCCAAGATGTTCCCTGAGAATTGTTTTAAATTAATCCATGAATCTTTTTCTTGTAGAAATATTTTAAGCAATCCAATTATTCAAATTTCAATTCTTTTCTTATCGCTTACCTATATATTTAAAAATGAATTTTTTTCCTTCTAATGAAACGTCTAAAATCTAATCTCTACTAAAAGCGATTAATCCGGCCTCTTCAGCGTTACAAACGCCATCCAAAAACATAAAATAGCAAAGACATTAATTCCTGTCGAAAATGTTGCGTGTGGTTTCCTGGGGCTAAAAAATGAGTAGGAAGAGAGCCATTAAGAAATTTGCTTTGATTCGTCTTTTTATTGTAGTACACACAGTTTTATTGTTAAAGGAAACGAATTTCGAAGTAACTAGCATGGTCAACACGATTTCAGATATGGTTAAACGGATTCTGATGCAGCATGTGGAAGTAATCATTAAAAGCTTCAGCGGAAATTTGGAATAAACAAATAGAGCGGGGATGATAAGATCTGAATTTAAATTGTTGGTTGATTATAAGGGAGACAAGGGTATGCAATTAGAGCCACTTAATCTTTAATAACTATGACATATTAAATTATTCTATTATCGATGCAATGATGAAATGGAAACACTTAGATTAGATTGGGTGTAGGAATTAAAAAAATTAATAAATAAAACGGACAAATGGGAACATGACTCGCGTGCATAGGATTCCATAAAGGAGAGTCACTTCGTCATTAATTTTCACTGTTTATTTTCAATCAACTTCACCCAGCGAAGTGTCTTTGTAAACCCGCAATTAGGGTCTAAAAATTAAATCTACCGGATTACATGTTTATTAGGTGGTCCTTATTTTAAGTATTTTCGAATTTTTACTCGAACAAGGGCTCATATGGTTCGAAATAAATAAATAAAAATATCCCCTAAGTTTCAATCTCTATATCTTTTATAACCTATGCCCCAGCGAGGTAAGTTTCCCAATAAATAACATGGAGTTTTTGGCATTGAACGATCAATTTTTTATTCCGGCCAAAATAATTGTTCAAAAAATTTGAAACTCTGTAGACTTTATCCTTATAATATATAGTAGCTATCCTATTTTTTTTAATTATTTCGAACCATATGAGCTTCTGTCAGCGTAAAAATTCCAAAATATCCAAAATAAGGACCACCCTAACTTCTATGGTATGTTTGCGAAAATTCGAAAATTTCTTAAGATTTAGATTATTAGACAATCAGCTGATCAGGACTATCCAACTAAATGACTAATTTTAAGTTTCTAGGTTCTAGAGGCGATAATCAGCGATCTCTAAAGGCTAGTTAATGGAAAACAAAAACATTTTAGCGGTTCTATTATGGTCCTGCTTGTAAGTATAATAGGGATGTTACGGAACTTCGACTCCGATTCCGAAAAGGTTAGAACTACTGATTTGATTTTACACCTCCGAATCTGACCTCGGCTCCGATAATTTTGGATCGGAGGTTATAACGAAGATCGGAAGCTACTTTTAGTCTCACTCAAATTGATTTAACATTTTTTAATTAAGCATATATTTCAATTGTTCCATGTTATTCTAATATACTTACCTATGTGTATTATTATTTATATTTGACTGATTAAACTGATTGCTGAATATTATTTCTATTATTACATTAGGCCTGCACTGAACATCTAGTTAAATACATCTTTCTCTTCTACTCCGACACCGCCTCCGACTCCGGCCCGGCTCCGACTCCGACAAATCAAATTTTAAATCTCCGGTTCCGGTAAACCCCCCTCCGTAACATCCCTACTGTATAATAAATGCTGAGATTAATTGAGAGGTGTTTAACTATCAGAATAAAAATAAATTATCAATTCATTTTTATCATGATTTGAAAGAACAGAAAATTGATACCACAAAGAGAAACAATCTCTGCTACTCTCGGCAAAACAAAAACTTTTCAAGAAACTTGAAAACTTTGAATTATGATATTTTTTCCGTCTGTCTCTATTTTTATAATTAATACTATATACATATCAGTGAAAACATAAGATTGGAGAGAGTTCAATTTTGCATCAAAATTGTATGTATTTCCAAAACGAAGAAGATTTAGGTTTTCTAGCACAAAAATTTTTTTAACGAGCTAAAATTTGCCATAAAATTTTGAATTTCTAAGTTGTACTATTTGTGTAAAGTTTAGCTAACAAAAAATTGTCAAAGCAGAAAAAGTGACAGAGAACCGAGGGGTGAACCGCGATTGGAATTAGGTGTACACGTCTTTGGAATTATGTGGAATTACTTTGAAATTCATTAGATTGCCCCTATCTGTAGATCCTTCTACTTTAGAAATGAAAGTGGAAGTGGAAGTTTAGGTGTACACGTTATTAGGTCGCAGTTCACCCCTTGCAGGGTCTTGAAATTTTTTTATTTTTCTATCCAATTTCAGTATAGAGTAGGTATATCAAAACGATCACTAAGTCCTTGTGGGTTAATAATAGTACGAACTTAAGGAAACAATTTTATTGAAAGTTTCGAGAATGGAAAAAGGAAAATATTTCATTGTTAAAACGAGACCATGCAAAGAATTAGGTGGAATGATATAAGAAGAGTTCTAAAAACTAAAAACACCGAAAAAGTCGTAACCAGTAATAACTAGACTTATAGTTGAAATCAAATTTATCGTACGTTGTCTGTTTGAGAAAGTGGAAGAAAGGAGAAAGCAGAAAGGGAAGTTCCCAAGATATCCAGCTTGACCCAATCTCAAATCAATTGATTCTTCTTCTTTGAAGTAGAGAATACAAAAAAATCGATTTCGAAACAAATGGATTTTCAATTTACAATATATGAATATTGTATTATGCAATTTATTATTGGGCAAAGTCAAGGGGTTTTAAATCAACCTTAACTAATAGACTACCTCATTTTTATGTTTATCTTTTACCTTTTATTTGAAAAAAAAATGAAAGGAACAGGATATTTTTGTCAAACAACAAAACAATAGAGAAAATATCTATATATTATGTATCAAATTTAGGGAACGCGGTGTTGGTTTATAGTGAAACATTGTTAAAATTAAATTAGGTTAGAGTTGGTGGTGTTTCACAAGAAGAAAAATTAAAATACAAAGATTTTTTTAGTTTGCTTTATAGATTTCGAGCTCTTAACTCATCGTCAGGAGAACATTGACTGAAGATAACATAAAATAATGAACAGAATTTATTTTAATTTTAATATGATGGACAGTTATTTATGACTTAGTATAAATATGAAAGAATTATCAGGGGATGGGATGACCTTAGAGCCGAAAGAACAGATGGAGCGCACAAAGGGCTAAACGGGAATAAAGAAAAGATATTTATACTTGGAAGTTGCCGAAAATTATGTATGTGCTATAAAGGAGGGCAATAAACTATGGAATGCAATGAGGGTGCATAGTGAAAATTTCCATCTCTTATTTTCTATTTAAAAAAAATAAAAATAAAAATAAACCCACCATACACTCTCATCGCACTCCAATTCAAATTAAATATCATTGATTAAGATGTCAATTATTGGTGAAGTTTTGATGTCTGTTTGATTGTTCTGGTTATATTATGTATTAAATAGATTAGCGATTGTCAAATTTTTTAACCAGTCCTTGGGACAAATAGAAAATCGGGTTAACCGAGCTGGCTGGGGCGTGGGCTTCGCTTCAGCATCGTTGATAACGATGTTCCAGCGGGAAGGCCCGGACCGGGCCTGGCTAGCATATAAAATTTCGACAGGCTATAATTCGGCTCCCTCACTAACCCTACTAACACTTTACTGATGTGCTGTCTAAATGGGCTTTGTTCCCAATGACAATAAATAAATTAAAAAAAAACTGGGACAAATAAATTAAGTGCTGAATCGCTACTTTTAACTTCCATTCACTAAATTCTTCCAGTCGTTTTACTTTACTACTGAGCGTGATTTCGCTTTTAAAAAAAGACTTTATTGGATGTTGCATTAAGATGCTGTTCTCGTCTATATACAAGTAATAATATGCCATCTGGTCATAAACTTGGCCAGGCATGATGTGTTATTTACGGTTTTAAAATCATGACCACACGTTTAAGATCATTCTGATGGAGTCTAAATAAATATTTTGAACACTTCAATTTTAATTATTTGTCAAAAACACTCGTGGCACATTTGACAATCTCTTGCGGCACACTGGTCCACATCTAACAAATAGTATCAGCAGGATTTAAATACCGTATTCTTTTCAATAACAACGAATAGTTGCGAAAGTATTACGTTTTCTACCGTCCATATGAGTAAAAAATAAAATAAATAATAAAGCAATAAGACAAACCCTAGATATATAGGTTCGGGGTAGTGAGTTTGGATTGTATAATATACATGATTGCAAAGTAAGTGAACCTTGATGAACTGCCAAAAACCACGCTTAAGACACATGAGATCCTAACAACAAAAACCTGGAGCATTAGCAACTTGTCATTTTATATACGGGTATCAGGGGTTATTTATAATAAATGACAATGATGACAGTTTCATTAAAAATGTTATATAAATTGGTAGAAAATAATGGAGATCTAAATATGGATAAAAATAAATAAAGAATTTATAAACATATTAATAGAGTGCAACTATGGTTTTCCTTCGGAAACCCGGTTAACTTGAATGATTATTTTTTCTATTCTATTTTTAAAATTATATAATACAAAGTTCACACTTCAAAAATTACCGCAAATATTCCCGTAGAAGTGCCATTTCATGATACAGTATTTACTCTATATTACTGATTTGATTTTTTAGAGTTCCGTTAAAAAAGTAACAGGGAACCCTATTAGTGTCGCTATAACTTTCACTTTTTGTCAGAGCATTGATGCTCATGTCCTAAATAAGATACGAATTTCAAATTTCCAACTTAAAAGTACTATCTCATTTTCTCCGACATCATTTTAATCAATTGTTTATTTTTCAGGAGAGTTGAATTTTGTGAGGCCAAAAATTCAAAATATTAAGTAAAATTGGTTTAATTTTTTTATAATATTTCGATTTAAAATTAGGTTATGAGAGAGTTCCAAAGTTATTTCATTTTAGATGATATTTTTTTACCTGTCGACGTCTAGAAATTATGAAAAAATTTCACGAATTCATTTAGACAAATAAAGAGGTAGTAAATTTTGTGACTTAGCTGTACAAATGCATCGCCACTGATATCATTAAATGAAATCGATAATGAAGAATTGAAACTAAATTAATTTTAATTTTTATTGATTGATTGTAAATTTTTTATAATATTATTAGCACAGAGCGCACAAAAACGGCATTTACTTTTTTCAATTTTATTCCACCGTTCTAAAAAAATTAAACATAATCGGTTAATTTTCTTCTAATGTAGCCTATTAGTTACAGAATTCCTAAGTATGCAACTTCATTTATTAAATGGTCACTTTTAGTAATTCGTGTTTTCCAAATAATTTTTAAATACTGTTTTAGTGTCTTAGTTTCGAAAACCAAAATAGTACAGAAACGGAAGCTTGTTGGTAAAATGTTTATATTAGATTGTGAGCTTTTTATTATAGCTTCAGACCATCCAAATAAATGACAAATTAGAAAAAATCTTATTTTAGGAAGAAGGCCTTAAAAAACAACAACTAATTGTAAATCCTGAAGATTGGTACCTTAGTAGTTGAGTTGTCTATCAATAGAATTCCACCACTTGAAAACGACTCTATTAGGTGTGAAATAACATGTATTGTGATAAGATTTTTCCATTAATTAATGGGCAATCTTGGTGGATTCAGTCAAAAATTTGCATTCTTCTTCTTTATTATAGGCTTATCGTCTGTTCTTCTACACACGGCCTCACGTCTCAGTGGAAGAAGACGCCCAGCTCTTTCCACCTCTCCGGCGGTCTGCCCCTAGGTCTCTTGGATGCTGGCCTTCCATCCCGGGCTATTTTGATTAGTCCTTCCGCGTTGGCTCTATCCACATGTTTGTTCCAGTACCGACGGCGATCTTTTGTCCATTTGACGATATCTTGGATCTCACACTCTTCTCTGATATCCTTGCTCCTTATTTTGTCCCATAGTGTTAGGCCCAGTATAGACCTTAGCGTCTTCATCTCCGTTGATCTTAGGATCTGCTCCGTTCTTGTTGTGTCGGCTCGGGTCTCAACAGTGTAAGTGATGGTAGGTCTTACAGCTGCTTTATAGATCTTCACCTTTGCCTCCGTGCTCATGAATTTGTTCCTCCAGACAATGTCTTTAAGGCATCCTGATATCCTGGAACCTCTAATTGTTTGGTTCTTTACATCATTGATACAATAAAGACAATTTTCTTTCAAATAATTATAAATATATAATTAAAAAAAAATTATTGTGGTTTGCGAGTGTTCGTTTTACCACATCATTTGAGTTAAATAGTAAAATCATCTGGTTATGTTTAGTGTTTTTGATTGTGTATAAATTAGAATTGATAGTTTGACGAGTGATGCCCCTAAGGGGATAAAAGAGAAACTGGCTGGATCAGCTCGTTGTGAGCGTTTGCCAGCCAGTCAGTCTTAGTAGATTCATTGATGATTGATGTTGAAATGAGCTGTTGAGTTAGGTTGAAGTTAGTTTGATGGGTGACTGCGTTAGCAGATTGAATTGAGTTGAGATTCTCGCTTCTGATCTCTTAGATGAAAGTTGAAGGTTTTTTATGACTGCACCAGAAGATTTTTTTGATTATATTTAAATTGAGTTTAGAAGGAGAATCGTAAATTGAATATTGAATTGAAGTTTGTATTTGAAAGTGGAGAAATTTGAAATAGTGAATTGATTAAGGATCACCCTTAACATTTAAATTGAACTTGAGAAATAACCAAACTTGAATCATCCCATATCTCATCAATGGATAAACAACCAAAGTGAATCGAATTGCCACAAGAGTTCGCATTCGCCACGCCATCACCATTGTATTATATTTCATTCGTATGTACAAACACCATTATTTTTATCATTAAAACCATTGTTAATATCATATCAAAAATCTTTGCTTTTATTTATTGAAGAAGGAGAAAATACACCTCTTTATCTTAATTAAAGAAATACAGTCCACACCATTATCCTAAGTTCATTATCATATTTATACAGGAAAATTATACAGATTGTTTATAAAATAATATAATAAATAACTCAATTTAATAACATGTTATCATAATTATTAATCAGGCTTAGATCCGTGGGACAAAACATGACTTTATAAAACCTAACTCTTTAATATATAATTCGGTGATTTTGTAATCACGGGTAGATGATTTGACAAAGTTGAAAGCCTAACTTCATTAAGATTTACTAAATGAATCGTATTACAGAAACTGGACAATTCTCAATTGATTGAAGACAAATAGTACTGAGGCAATTGGTTTGCAACAATTGAGATTATATTAGTGGCTACTATCGTCGAGAAACAATGAACCACTCGAGCGAACAGACTCATTATTGTTAACTAATTAAGGGATAGAATTAGCCATCATGTCTCAACTGCATCGAAAGCATATATTGACTTCTGATACTAAACAATAATAAATAATAAATTGGAATTTAAAATAATTCGATATATTTCCTTTTATTATAATTTCTTTTTTTAATAATATACCTAAAATAATAATTAACTTCATAGTAGACAAAGTATAATATTATTATTACAAAGACATCTATTAAATCTTATTTGATTTATTATTGTTCAGTTATAAACCCATATCATAAGAAAAAAGTTATCGTTTTTAATTAATCTTGATTTATGAGAATTTACTAACAAAAAAATAATAATAAAAAACAACAAAAAAAAATTAACCCAGGCAGTTTTCGTGACTGTAGGTACAGATTGAAAATGGAAAATGATTTTTGCCGAAAGTAGTAGTGTTTAAGGAATATAGAATCCGCTGGTTAATTTAAATGAACAATATATATAGCATTTGGCATTTTAAAAATATTCGGATTAATAAATGGGATATTCTAATTATACTAAAAAGTAATAGGTCAATAATCTTTTCTTTTCAAGATAATTATAAAACTGGTAGACACACTTAACTTTTTTTTATCGATATTAAGAAATTACTGATCCTCCTAAAGCCTCTTCATACACGGGAAACACGCAATTTTCAAACATTCAACACATTTTCGATGTCAAATTAAATTAAAATGAAAAAAAAATTGTAAAAATTATAATTGATTTAAAAAGAATTTGTTTAATATGAAAGATAAGTGGAAGTAGCCCAGGGGTAGTGAGGAAGGAAAAATTAACACATATCAAATAACAGTAAGGTGTAATTTATTTGAATCATTCCATCTTCCCTTTCAAACCGACGTTTCAGGGATTCTTCCATCCTTCTTCAGGATTTTCAAGGGGTCAATGAAGGAAACAAATAAAATGCTTCCTTCTTTCATACAAGCAGTGTTTAAAACTTTTTCTTCCTTAGCAGAAGCATAGAAAAACAATTTTTTTCCTTCCTTTTCTTAGTTATAGATAATTTTAGAAAAGGAAGAAAAAAATTGTTTTTTCTATGCTTCTGCCAAGGAAGAAAAAAGTTTTAAACACTACTGTGGAGAAAAGAAGGAAGAATTTTATTTGTTTCCTTCATTGACCCTTGAAAACCCTGAAGAAGGAGGGAAGAATCCTCCGAAATGTCGGTTTGAAAGGAAAGGAGGAAGGATCCAACAAATTACACCGTATTTGATGTGTTAATTTTTTCTTTCCTCACTACCCTGGGCTGCCTTCTATTTCATATAAATTTCTACTCAGGCCGTCTCTCTCCAGAGAAAATTTCGTTGCAAATAAAGTTGTTTAATTTTTTATCTAAATGCTAAACTTTCAGGATAGATAAGTAAAATTGCATAGTAATTTGTAACACTGCTACTCTTAACAAAAAATCTATATATTTTTTGTATTAATTTTTTAGATTGGATGCAAACATATAGGACCTTGGGTCTCGTCTAGTGTTGTAAAAAATATATTATTATTTTCTAAGTATTATTTAAAAAAAATTATCGTAAATATTTAATTTAATTCCAAAATGTAATTTTCAAAAAACTACTAATAGACTAAGCAAGCATTAACTAAAATGAATAATTGCAATGATCCGTTGCAATTCATTGTCTATGCTTCAATGTAGAATATCATTGTAAAGAGCTAATTAATTAGAATAAGGCCGTAGGTATTTGTTAGAATTCCATTTATAAAGATAAGAGTAAATAAATATTATATTTAATATTGATTTACAATGAGTTAAGGATACTAGGTCACTTATTTCACATTAAAATTAAAAAATTAAAAGAAATAAATTTTTTTTCTTTTTCAATATATATATTTCGGGCTATCAACCCATCTTCAGGAAGTACGGAAAGTAACTAATTCAACTTATTGAATAACAATAACTTTTAAGGAGTTCGGTGTTGGTTCTAAGTGAAACATTTTAATATAATAATAAAACTTGAGTAAGATATCGAAATATATCGAATTCAAAACTCAATTTTGTTTTATTTCTTTTTTTGTGAAACCTACCTCGTATCTTACTCAAGTTTTATTTATTATTATATTGAATAACAGGTTTTATATGTGTTTATTGAACAGAGGGAAAGAATTTTTAAATTATTTTAAAAGGACACTTTCTCTTAAGCTATTGTTAAGAAAGAATATCAGGTTGGCGTTTGTTGACATAGGCATCTTTAGATGAAAGGAAAGGTGGTAAAGTTCATTGATTTGTGTCTCTAGGTTGAGGGTTGAGGGTAATTTTTCCGCTTAGATATTAAAAGGTCAATTATTATATTTTGTTTTACATCCAGTTGATTATTGATAATATTTTCGTCGTTCGACAAGGCATATTTTATTTCCGTGGATTCAAGAAGATCCAATCTTAATCCTTTTTCTTTCGAAATGAATAGGGATGGGGTTAGTAGGTGAAGGTAAATGGTCTAAAGAATATAGATGATTAGCAAATGCGGAAGTGGAATCTGGATTTATGGGCTGGTTTCTTATTAATTGTCTGTGGGAAGCTAAATGTTCTTTATGCCGTTTTTTAAAAGATCGTCCAGTTTGTCCAATATAAATTGCCTCGCAATCGTTGCAATTTAATTTGTATACACCAGATCTATTTATTTTATCAATTTTGTCAAGTTTATTATTTATTAATTGGGAGGATAAATTATTTATATTATAAAGGGCTGGAGTGATACCATGCTTCAGGAGAATATTTGTTATTGGATAGGTTATATGTTTAGAAATAAAGGGGATTCTTTTATAGATTTTTTCAGATTCGATTGTGAGTGAATGTAATTGCGAAAGCGTGTGTTTTTTATTAATTTTGATAAATATTTTTTTAATAATTTCCTTACTATATCCATTATTATATGCTATATCATAAATGGTATCTAGTTCATTATTAAAATGTGTAATGCTAAGAGGGGTTAAGATTAATCTATTGATCATTGAATAAAAAGATGAAAATTTAGTATTTGTCGAATGGTTAGAAGAAAAGGGGATAATCGTGTCAGTGAAGGTCGGTTTTCTAAAAATATTAAATTCTAATTTTTGGTTGGTGATGGTTATTGTTAAATCTAAAAATGAAATAGTTTTATTGCCTATTTCTGATGTAAATTTAATATTTTTGTGGATTTGATTTAGATAATTACTAAGTAACTGAATCCCTCTGGTGGTACCCGACCAAACAACGAAAATATCATCAACATATCTTCTCCAGAATTTGATATAATTATATGAGGGGTTAAAAGAAGTCATTACCATTTTTTCAAAATTGGACATGTAAATTTCTGCGAGTAGGGGACTTAACGGAGTACCCATCAGTAAACCGGTGTTCTGTTTATAATAAACATTGTTGAAGACATAATTTTTATTTCTTTTAATTTTTTAATTTTAATGTGAAATAGTGACCTAGTATCCTTAACTCATAGTAAATCAATATTAAATATAATATTTATTTACTCTTATCTTTATTAAAGATGTTTCACCTTGCACCAACACCACAATCTCTACTAATTAATTCCATTTATTTTAATGTGAGAGTGCGGGCTGTCAAAATTGACTATTTTAGACAATTTTCGAAATCAAAATATAATATTTTTATTGATATACTTACTGATTTAACATTAAAAAATTAACTAGATAAGATTGTTTATATAAAGAATACCAAAACATTTTAGTTCTGTTAAATTTATTAAAAAATTAATTCATATTAGGCAGAGCGCCTGCAACATATGCAACTAAATTGAGTGGTTTGTTAAGGAAGAAGTCCAACTCAAGGCTCGCACAACAACCAAATTAAAAAGATAACTTAATCCTCATATCTACCTATAAATTAAGCTATTCCAAAAAATTATAAATTTTAAAAATTATTTTATAATATCTCTCCCAGTCCTATATTCGGTTGTAAGGGGAGAATATTTATAAAATAGGGTATTTCTTGGAATTTCTTTTTTTGTCCATTTTTTATATATTTAAATAAAAGGCTCTCCAAAAGTAGATTTTTTTAAGCTTGTACACAGGGAGAGAAAAGGGCTAATGGGGTTATAGATAAGGAAAATGTCGTTCCTTGTGTTTATTACTTTAGTATTAGTATAAGTAAATTTATATTAAATCCGACCTTACTATTGCCAAAACCCCATTTAATTTTTGGCAAAACCATCTCAAGATAAAATTCAACCTGATTAAATACTACAATTTGTAATCTTTGGTTGAGGCTATGGGCTCCGAAGACTTTTACCTGAAGGCCCCTTGAAGTCAAGCTTGGCTCGAGACCGATTACATAGCTTCTTTCTGATAAAATAAAAAAAAATACTTCAATTCTACTTAATGGTCTTTAAGGGAATACCTCACAATCCATGATAAAAAATATCTTAGAATCCACGAAAATTCGACCTCCCAAAAAAATAGTCCGATTAAAATTCTATACGATTTTAGAAAAATAGATAGCGGGCGTGTTTTTTATCTTGAGACAGTCTTTTAACTCAAAAAACAATGACATTTCAAATAAAAGTTTATTTATATCAAGGGGAAACTAAACTATGCTATTGTTTGTCGACCTAGAACAAGCTTTCAAGGGTATTTTAAGCACAAGTTCTGTTTTTTAAATAGAACCATAAATTTTTCTGTAGATCACTCATATTCTACAATAAAGACAGAACAACTTTCATAAGAACTATTTTTTATATGACATCAAATAAACAAAATACATGAATCAATTCGATCTCAAAAAAAACTTAATAATTATTTTTAACAATTATTTAACTTAATTATCAAATAATAATGATTAAATAATTAATTATTAAATAAATAATTATTAAATCGAAAAGTCACAACAATGAAAATAAGTGTTTATAATGACATTAAAACTTCGTTATACTCAGATTTATGAGATTATTTTCTACTTAATAGAGCTAGTTAAAATTCTTGAGTTTAAAAAAAGTTTATTTCTCGTGTCAATCCAGTAGATAGTTATATTGTATTACCATAATAAAAATAGAGCATTTTTTTGAAGACAGAATTGAAATGGTATTAATTTATGCGGTGAAGTGAAAGAAATATTAAGGTGCTGCCATTGAAATGGATGGCGAGCGTCTTCCTGATAGGAATACACTCACAAGCTTCATTTTATCGTGTAGTAAATCTGTTAAAAAATAAGGAAATTGAACTGGAATTCATCCAGACTTGCGATACACTCTGGAATGTCACATAACATAGATGGAAAATTATTAAATTATTAATTTTTATTAAATTATTTATTTAATAATTAAATATTTGATCATTATGATTTGATAATTAAGTTGAATAATTGTTAAAAATAATTATTACTTGAATTTTTTAGATCTAATTGATTTAATATTTTGTTTATTTGATGTCATATAAAAATAGTTCTTATGAAAGTTGTTCTGTTTCTTTTGTAAATTTAGGTAATGTAAAGAAAAATATAGATTTCCGTTTAAAAAACAGAAGTTGACCATGAAATACCCTTGAAAGCTTGTTCTACGTCGACAAACAATAGCGTAGTTTAGTTTCCCTTCGATATAAATAAACTTTTATTTGAAACTTTTTTCCATATAATGCACTGTTTTTGAGTTATAAGACTGTCTCAAGATAAAAAAACTCACCCGGTATAACTTAAGAATTTGAATTTAACATTTTATTTTATTTAGCTTACGAGCTACTACAATGTCGTGCTCTGACAGTCGAACAGACATATTCCTATCGACACTAGTAGGGTTTAGTTTTAAGTTTGTACGGAGCCCTAAAAAAATGCTGTTTTAGGAGCTCTACTCATAGAAAAATTATGATAAAAATCCTTCTTTAATTAAAAATTATTCTTGAAGTTTATTTATTTATTATTTCAGAAATCTATGTAAAAATTTTTAAATTTTAAATTCGTTGTTATATAAACACCCTTAGAGATTTTGAACTTAATAGGATTACAATAATATTTAATCTCTTAAAGCCTAAGTTGCATAATTTCCTATTCTGTATTCAAGAGAAACATTTTACTAAAAAATCCTCCATAAATCTGCTCACCTCACAGATCCATCAATTATAATACTAAATTTAGCATGCTCTGTGAAATACTTCATCAAAATTTGTCATGTTAGGCATTTCATTTTTTTCTCCTCTATTTGCTATCTATCTTTATGTATGTTGAATTATATTTGGGTATTATTAGTTAACTCTTTTATGTGATGACTTTATCCAACAAATCAAGCTCATCAACATTCCGTATCTCATAGATGTCAATTTACCAAATATTAATAGTATTCTTCATTTGGAAATTTGTGGAATTTTACATATCAATTCTTTCTAAAATATTTCCTGTATTTGATTATCATTACGAAACAAAAAATAATAAACTCGACCAAGTTCGATTGAAACTCGTATACTTGTGGTTAGAGATCGCAAAATAGTCTCTCTATATAGGAAAAAGACCCTCATTTTTGTATAAATAGTCTGCAAAATGTCTGTTTTGGCAAAAACGGTATGTCTATAATTTTGAAGATAAATAATCTCTAAATAGCCTTTATAATGAAAAAAGTATCTATTTATTCTTTATGTATGTTGAAAAAAATGAGTAATGGTACCTGGTATTTATATAAAATTTTACTCATTAATAAAATAAAAACATTTCCCGTTACGATTTATGCTCTAAATAAAGGAATTGTTAATACTATTAATGATCGTTTGGAGGATTTCGTATTTTAATTGATTCATATTGAAAAAAAATTAACTAAAATATTCTATTAGATTTCGATTTCGGTTTAAAATTTTATCTGAATTTTTCTGTTTTTTATTTATAGTGATATTAGACAACAGATTAAAGGTTTTTTGAGACAACAAATCGTGTATTTTCGTATTTGATTTATAACTATTAAACTTATCATAGAGGCGACAGTGGGTCAGTGGTCAGATTGTCGGGCCGCTGTCCTGAAGTAGGCTGGTTCGAGACTGACTCTCGGCAGATATTTGTAGTCGCCTCCTCTTGGAAAGCAATGGCAAACTACCAAGAGTATAATTGCCTAGTCAACCTCTCCAAACTAGCCGTTCGGAACCGGCGTTAAAAGTAGGTCTCGTATATCTGTGTAAAACAGCTAAAGACACTCAGCACAGATATATGTTGAAAGGTGGCGAAACGTCAGGGAGACCTGATATGGCACTTAAAGAAGAAGAAACTTATCATATCGCTACTCCAGAACAAGACTGGTCTAACTCAAACTCAGGAGAGCCGATTAAAGTTTCTTCTTTACCATTCCTTTGATATCCATTACCTGCGTTATCCGATTGTTGAAATTTTGCACCAATCATCACAATTATAGAACTCTCTTATATATTTTCAGAGGTTTTCCCGCCTATCTATACTATTATTATTTTTTATGATTAATTTATGGGCAAAACTCCAAGATGTTCCTTTTTGCACCGAAATATTTATGAATAGTGGATTATTGTGTGATAAACCAACAGTAAGTATATTTAATAGGGATTGATTTTGGTGTTGGTGCAAGGTGAAACAACTTTGATAAAGATATAACTAAATAAATATCATATGAAATATTCATTTACTATGAGTTAAGATTTCTAGATCACTTGTTTCACATTAAAATTAAAAAATTCAAGAGTTAATTTTTTTCAATATATATATATTTCGAGCTGTGAGCTCATCTTCAGGAAAGTACAGAATTATAAAATTTACCTCTTGTATTTTTTTAATTTTAATATGAAACAATTGACCAAGAAATCTTATCTCATAGTAAATGAATATTTCATATAATATTTATTTACTTTTTATCTTTACAACAATAAGTAGCTTTTTCATATAATTCTCTAGTGAAAAACTGAACTATTGTGATAATGACTTTTTCTGTGAAAAGAATAATCTACTGAGAAATAAGTTAATTTATCGCTTAAAATAGAGCCATTATCATAATAGTTCAGTTTTGCACTAGAGAATGAAATTAAAAAGTTACTTATTGTTGGTTTATCACACAATAATCCACTATTGCACAATAGAAACGCACCGTCTCCCATGTGTGATGATTCACTCATGCACAAATACAAGATAGTAGCTCACTTACCCGCGCTCTATCTTGGGGTGATCCACTATGGGCCGGTTGTATAGTCGCAAAGTAAATGCTTTTTAGAACTAACAAAGGGTAGATGGTAACAGAGGACTGGGGTGGCCAATCTGATGACATGCACTTTCAGTTGCTGTCATCTGATTGGCCATCCCAGTCCCTCAATTTACCATCTACCCTTTGTTAGTTCTAAAAGCATTTACTTTGCGACATACAACCGGCCCTTAGTTGTTTAAGAAACGGTCTTCCACAGAGATAGTAAAGGCAATTTTAAGATAATTCATGCAAAAAAGTCAAAATCGCATTTTTTTGAGTTAGACCAATCTTGTTCTGGAGTAGCGATATGGTCTTCAAAATTAATAATCAAAAATACATCTGAGTCAAATTTGTTATACATATTAATATTTCATGATTTTAAAAATATTTTTTGGTGAGACCATTCCATTAGTAAAAACTTCTACTTACTCTATACAACAGAAATTAATAAAACAATATGAAATGATGCTATAGAACTAATTTTGTATATTTTGGAATTATTTGCTTTCAAAGCGAATATATATTATATAATTCATGTTAGTTTGCTCTAATATATAACAATAATGTGAATAGGCATTGTAATGGTAGATAATACACTCAGATTAGGAACGAATAATGATGATGACCTTAGGCTCTGGAGGGGTAGGAGTAAAGTTAGTTAAATGAGAGATAGCTGCTGGATTCTAGTACTGTAAGAGGGACAGATTTACGTGTAACATATTAACGGAAGAGAAAGTCAATTCGACTCCTTAATTTACCTTTCATCCCTTAAAACATCGAGATAAATATGCCACACTATTTATACTTTTTTTACTTCAGGGAAAAATACTTCCTCCCGCCTTATCCATTACTTTCAAGAAAAAAAAAATAATCAATTCAAATTAATAATTGAAAAAAAAATTTGAACCTCATCCATTTAAGCTCACGAGGGAAGTGAAACTTCTCTAGCCGTAGATATTATTTGTATATGACGGCCAAAAAGTATATCTCCCTTAAAATATCACACTCCAGAGACATAACATATATTTAGCTTAAAGTATATCTTTTAAGGAACAAAATTTAAATATTTGCTTGGTCCAGTGGTTAAAATGCAACTATAATAATAAATGAACAATTTATATTTAAATTGAAAGTTTTTTTATAAATTGAAGGAGACAATAAAAGAGGGTGTCTTCTGCTGGAATTATAAATTATTAATTTATTTATAACGAGACTATAGTTTCGGTATAAATAAATTAAAGATTAATAATTACAGTAGAAGACACACTCTTTTATTGTCCCCTCAATTTATATTTAAGTTATTAATAATTACTAGGTCAGCTCTAGTTTATCGAGTCTTGAAAAAGTTTTCACTTTTTATTATCTAATTTGCAGGTGGGTGAGCAATTCTTTCATTGGAATCTGATCTATGAAATTAACTACAAAGAGCGCGGATAGAATCATTTCTCTTTCTTTAGAGCTAAGGTGAATTGCAATGATGTCAAATTCAAATTCAATCCTGTTTACAGACTATTAGAGATTAATTTTTTATAATTTCTATTATTCTAGCAATGGTCTTTTGCACTCGGACCAAAACGATATACTCATCGTTATAGAGGAGAGAATATTCCAATTTCACTTACGCTCTTGCCATACAATATACTATTCTTATAAGTTTCTTTATAAACAACAGGACTTGCTGGGCAAAGCAGCATATTGAATTGACTGGAAAAAATAACCACATATTAAATAATTGAAGGAGACAATAAAAGAGTGTGTTTTCTGCTAGAATTATAAATCGTTATAAATAAATAAAATTTATAATTCCAGCAGAAAGACACACTCTTTTATTGCCCCTTCAATATATAAAAATTCTGCTACCCTCGGCACAACAACTTTCAATTTAACATAGTAAATAAACTGATGTGGTCATCCACATGACTTTACCATACACTTGGCCTCTCCTGTTTAATTTATTACTTAATAAAATAATTTTTAATTATTGACGAAAGAATCCCCCATCTTAATTTTGGGCACCATTATTTATAAATGGGTCGTGATCAAATTTTACAGAAACTGTGGGGGTGGACATAAAAAAGTTCGCTCGCAATTGTTTTAGACGTAATGCAGTGTGACTTGACCGGGTATTTTCAATTTCACTAAGTATGTGACATAGAGAATATTAAAATTCTATCTCTATTAAACTTCATTATACTACGGGTATACAGACAGAAAAACTGACAGAAGAACCTATAGAAACTAAAAAGTTTCTAGTAAGTAAGGAAGCCTAAAAAAGCTCTACTCTATATCTATTGGATTAAATATTGTCTCTGAATTAAATTAGAAACTTAGTTTTATATTTTCATTCTCACCAATCCCCAGGCTTCCCTCCCTCTTCGGCAATCTGGCATGCATACTCCCCTATTTCACTTTTGGTTGTATACCCTACAGGCGTTCCCATGGCCGGGACATGGATGCAAAATATGAGTCAATAAACTGATGTGGCCATCCACATGACTTTACCATACACCTGCCTCTCTCTTATATTTAATATTTAATAAAATAATTTTTAATTATTTACGAAAGAACCCTCCCCTCTCTTAATTTTGCGACCATTAGCAATTAATAATAACTAGTTTTAATTATGAGAATATTCTATTAAATATATCAGCTTTCTTTGTTTAAAAATATTTTAACAACCCCCCCCCCTTTGGAAATTATAAATTTCACATAGTGAGTCATTTTCATAAGGCCGTAAAGAGTGCATATGCAAATTTTCGTACAAATCGATCAAAGGGTCTAAGACTTAATATATTGATATTTTTTTGAACACCTCCCCTCTAATTTTTGTTTCGATTTTAGCCAAAATCTAATTAACTTTTAATATCAATATAAAGAATCGGATTAGCCGAGAGCTTAAAGACACTAGCCTTCTAAGCAGGAGTCCAGGGTTCGAGTCGAGGGACTCGCCCTGCATTGATATTTGACCGGCTATAATCTGATTCCTAGTCACCAATCCGTCTGGCAAGCGTGGTGACTTAATGCCAACCCCCTTCCATTTGATGGAAGAGGCCTATATCCAGCAGTGGATTGTCGCTAGCGACAGGCTGATGATGACATCTGAAATTTTGTTTTGATATTCCCACTTGTTTTTGAGCTAGGCCGTACAGGAAATTTGGTATTAACAGACATTTTGATAAAATCATTAATTCTCGTAAAATATAATTTTTCGATGCTCACTCTATAGGGTCTTTTTGTAGACCACAACACCATGGTTTCACAAAATTTTGTTGATAAGTATTTTGTTAGTTCTACAATCTACATAGATTTAAGTATATTTTTAGTATTGGCGAAGCTATTTAGTATCAAATTTAGTTAACATTTATTTTTTCAAATATGGGTAACTAATTTTTGTAAATTTTTATATTTATCTGGACGAGCCCATTTTCGAATTGCCCTCCTTAACAATCAAATCCCCACCCTGTGGGCCGTTGGTCCCACGTTGGGAAACACTGATCTAGACATTAATACTCATCAAAAATATTATATAATATATATATAATAATTATTTTTATTATAATTCTTTGAAACATCACTAATTCCAACATTTTATATTTTTTTAAATATATTTCACTATAAACCTTGAGCGCTTTGCATAAATGTTCTAAATACTCATATTAGAGAGAGATAGATTTGGGAAAAATCTAGTTTGAAAATCACTATTTTACATGTTTCCATACATTTCTAATCAAAAAGAAGCAAAAAAATAGAAAAAAATTAATAATTTAATTCAAACCCCCAAATAGCCGACTATATGGGTCGAGTACTTACCTAATTCCGTGGTTAGGGAAGTGGGGCGCAACACCACACAACACCCCATTCGATTTTAAAGAGGGACATTTCGAAAATGATTGTATTTTTAACATTATGCTTTTAGTTCTAGGGGCCTCATTTACAGTATATAAATTTACGTATACTTTGACAGATACAATTTTAATATTCAAATCAGAATGGTCAGTTAGTTATGAAATTTCTTTACTCATAGTTAAATCTGTAAAAAATCTCACTAATATTAATCTAGTATTTTGAACGGAGCTCAGATTTTGTATTTTTATTTTCTATGTTATTTTATTTTATAATAATTAAAATAATCACGGTATTATATCGAAAAAGCTTCAATTAAAATTATTTCATATTTACGCATGTCAATTCTCTTTACTTATATATGGGCCATTCCACGCCAAATCGGACGGTTTGAAAAATTTTAATTTTTGATTTCCTTCATTTTTTGACATTTTTTAGTTCCCATCAAAAAACTCTTCCTGGTCAATTTTGAAATTTTTTAAAAAGATATCGAATTTCGTTTTTTTCGCTCATAACTTCTTCAAAAATTGTCCAAATTCAAATTTTTTTTTAATTTTTGTTTTTTTACAAACTTACTTTTTAAAAAAAATATAAAGAAATTACTTAAAGTGTTTTTATATGCGATTTTAGAGTTTGAAATTTTTAATCTTGTTTTTGAAACTGTATACTATATATACCTAATCTTCGATTTTTACTTTATCCAATGCAAAGCATGGGTAAAGTATTGTAATCGCTCTCGGGGCAAGCGTGGCTTCAAAGGGTCCTCAGGTAAAGACTACGGAACCCATGGACTCAATTAAAGTCACAAATTGTAGTATTCAATTAGGTTGAATTTTAGCACGTGACGGTTTTGCCAAAAATTACAAGGGGTCTCGTCGAGAGGCTAAAAAGTGCGATTTTTTCATTTAGTGCGTGCGGATGTATGTATGTATGTATGTATGGATGGATGTATGTATGTTATCGTTTTTTTGGCCCACGATTTTTTCCACACCGTTACACCGATTGAAATGAAATTGAAAACCTACCATTAGTTTAACAAAATGAAGCGCTGATTAGTTTTTGGTACATATCGGCCCACAAACATTAGTACTTTATTTCAGTACTTTTTTAGTTTTTTCTAAATATCTTGAAAATGACTTAACCAATTTTGATGAAATTTAATATCCTAATTAAGTACCTTGGGGACCACAAAAAAGGTTAAATAAAGTTTTTAGTAAAATTATATTTTAAAGTACTTTACTCTAGAGTAAGATGGTACTTTTTTTTAATTTTTTAAATTCTTTAAAATTTATTCATTTGAAAGTTTTAATATAGCTCATTTAGCCTTGCTTAAGTAAGAATGGATAGGCTTCTCTCTGTGAAATGCTAAAAATTTGGGAGGAATTTTTATGAGTAACCATAGCAACTGCGTTGTTTTCTTATCCGTTACCTTTGCTGAAGACAGAGAAATCGATTTTAAACCAAAAATAGCGATTGATTCTCATCTAGTACTTGAGGAATAATCATTCTATATTGGATTTTTGACGTTTCGGTTTTTATTAGTAACCATTGCTGAAGACATAGAGAAATCGACTTTAAACCAAAAATAGCGATTGATTCTCATCTAGTACTTGAGGAATAATCATTCTATATTGGATTTTTGACGTTTCGGTTTTTATTAGTAACCATTGCTGAAGACATAGAGAAATCGACCTTAAACCAAAAATAGCGATTGATTCTCATCTAGTACTTGAGGAATAATCATTCTATATTGGATTTTTGACATTTCGGTTTTTATTGGTAACCATTGCTGAAGACATGGAGGAATCGACTTAAAATAAAAAATAGACATCGATTCTCATCTAATACTTGAGGAATAACAATTCTACATTAGGTTTTTGACGTTTCGATTATTATTTGTAACCATTGCTGAAGACATGGAGGAATCGACTTAAAATCAAAAATAGCGATTGATTCTCATCCAATACTTGAGGAATAATCATTCTATATTGGATTTTTGACATTTCGGTTTTTATTGGTAACCATTGCTGAAGACATGGAGGAATCGACTTAAAATCAAAAATAGCCATCGATTCTCATCTAATACTTGAGGAATAACAATTCTACATTAGGTTTTTGACGTTTCGATTATTATTGGTAACCATTGCTGAAGACATGGAGGAATCGACTTAAAATCAAAAATAACGATCGATTCTTATCTAATACTAGAGGAATAACCTTATTGCATTCCATTTTTGATGTTTTGACCATTAATGGCAACCTCTATTGAAAACGTGGAAGAATCGACTTAAAATCAAAAAGACTAAATTCTTTTTTGGCAAACAACTCAAGTTTGAGTTGTTTGCCATAAAAGAATTTAGTCTTTTTGATTTTAAGTCGATTCTTCCACGTTTTCAATAGAGGTTGCCATTAATGGTCAAAACATCAAAAATTGAATGCAATAAGGTTATTCCTCTAGTATTAGATGAGAATCGATCGTTATTTTTGATTTTAAGTCGATTCCTCCATGTCTTCAGCAATGGTTACCAATAATAATCGAAACGTCAAGGACCTAATGTAGAATTGTTATTCCTCAAGTATTAGATGAGAATCGATGGCTATTTTTGATTTTAAGTCGATTCCTCTATGTCTTCAGCAATGGTTACAATAATAACCGAAATGTCAAAAATCCAATGTGGAATGGTTATTCCTCGACTCTTAAATGAGAATTATTTTTGAATTAATGTCAATATGAACTACAAATTGCAAGTGATATCTGATTAATAATAAAGGAACAAACATATTAATATTTCAAATGAATTTGGATAAAGTTTAGCAACGATCCGTTGCAGTTTATTTTTTATTGATTTTTTTTATTTTAAACTTATATTCATTCTACAAATTGTAAGACCGGGTTGATAGTGAGCCTTATGACAATTACTATTTTTTTTTGATGTTTTTAAAATTTCGAAAAATTTTTACTCACTATTAACCATTATTAAAACCACTTTTCGGTATTGAGTTCTATTTTTTTAGTTATTTTGAATTGATTTTTATCGTTAACAGGTGTTCAAAATAAATAATTAGTATTTTAGTTTTTTGAAATAAAATCAAAAATTAAAAATCGAAAAAAATAGTAATTATCATTAGCTCACTATCAACCCGGTCTTAAAATTTGTAGAATGAATAGAAGTTTAAAATAAACAATTATCAAAAAATCAAAGAGTACATACAATTTCAAAAACAAGATTAAAATTTTCAAACTCAAAAATTCCATGTAAAAACACTTTAAATATTTTTTTTTGTATTTTTTTTCTAAAAAGTATGTAAAAAAACAAAAATTAAAAAAAATTGAATTTGGACCATTTTTGAAGAAGTTATGAGCAACAAACCGAAATTCGATATCTTTTAAATCGGTGATCAAAAAAATTTAAAAATTTACCAGGAGTTTTTTGATGGGTACTAAAAAATCTAAAAAAATTAAAGAAATCAAAATTTAAAATTTTTCAAACCGTCCGATTTGGCGTGGATGCCCCAGATATTTTAAGACTTTATTTTTGTTATTTCATATTACTTCATATTATTATTTATTCAATACTTTTTTAGTGATTTCTTTCTTAATACTTCAACTGCCCTTTCGTCGCCCTTTTATTTTTCTCTTTCAAGGATGACATGCTTTTTAGAAGCTTGCTTAAACCAAGTCTTTTAGGCTTATTCTACGTGAATAGTAGTTCACTTTTTGAATAATAAGATATATGTCATAGGGATAATATCAGGATTTTAAAAGATACTTAAGTGGAGCATGTTGAAAACGATGATCTGATGTATTTCATAAAAGGAATACTATCGCTTTCTCTTTCTCTCTCCCCTTTCGGATTGGGGCTCTTTCTATACATATATGAGTACGTAGAGTATTCTAAAATGATTAAATTAAAAGATATTTAATTTTAGCAATAAAGATGCTATTAAAATTATGCAAATTCTTCTCTTTTTCTCTTTGAATTGATTAAATGTGATATTTTCCATCTTCTCATTCAATTCAAAAGAGATAAATTATCATTTAAAACAAAATCGTGGAAGGAAATAGGAAATGTAGAAGATCAAACAGAAAGAAAACGAATGAGAATCAATTGAGTTCATAAATGCGATTTCTATATTTATATCGACAGCGTAAATCCGAAAGCTTGTAACTTTTTTTCCATTTTCACATTTTTCGTTGAATTTAACAGACATAAAAAACACAGTCAAAAAACAAGTTCCAAAGGAAATTCTTTTTCTCTTTTTAAGACAATAAACTAGGGTTGTGGATGGAAATTTTTTTTTCAAAAAAAGACAACTTCCGGGTTTCATACCTGTATTTTAATTATATGAGAATTTATTTATTTAATGGACAATTTTATCAAAAGATCTTAGTAAATTATTATGTATATATTATATGTCACAATGTTTCGCCCCCTCAGGAGTTGAACCCGAGGTCTAACAATCCGGGAAGTTATCCTAACCCTAAAGGCAAATTTCCTCTGACATACATATATAAACAAGGCAAGAAAATCTCACTCCAATCATAAAAGAGGCAGGCGCCAACAAAAACAAAAAAAGACGGAGTCGACACATTTTTCCTGACTCCGACTCCGACTCCTCTGGCCTGAAATTCCTCCCGACTCCACAGCCCTGCAATAAATATTCACTATTTACATATGACAAGAAAAACAGCTATTATCTTCACTTGTAAAGTAAAAAATGCCTCAAGTTTGGCATATTCTAAGCACAAGATTTCATAACTATCGAAAGATTTTTCACATGGAGTGTGATTAGTTCTTGGAAGGGTGACCTCTTGGAAACTGTCATGATGATAATTTATTAAAGCCATTCCATGGCGTATTGCTTGCATCCCATTGGCATCGATTGCTACGAATCGAAAGAAAATCGCAATCGTCCTCACTTCTAGGCCAGGCTTGCTCACCTTAGCTTGAATTTTCCATTCCTCAAGCTGAGGTAATGGACACCATGACATGAATAGAAATATAGAATATATTTTCTGAGAGAGAATTGAACATATATCAAAAGCATGTTGTAGGCATAATTGTTAATAAATTAATTAAAAAAATACATTTTTTAAAAACAAGCTTTTATTTTAATAAAGAATAAAATAAACTTTGAAGAAAATCAAACCCTTCATTTTGTTACATTTTACAATTTTATATGATATAAAAGCTTGTCGATAGAATATATCTTGACATTATGTTGAATTATGTAGTGCGGTATTATTAGTTATATGAACATCTATGTAATTGAGGGTATATTGTACATTAGCATATGTTCTACTTAGAATTACTTGTGTCAGGATATAAGCATTTATATCATATGAAATTGTATAATGTAACAAAATGAAGGGTTTGATTTTCTTCAAAATTTATTTTGTTCAATTGGATGTTGATGAAGGCAGTCCAAGGTGGTTGTAAAAAAATAAGACTATATCAGTTTTATTATTTTACATTTATTCGATAACCGACGTTTCGGAGATTTACTCTCTCCTTCTTCAGGGTAACGAAAAGTCAATGAAAGTATATCAATTCATAATTACTTCCTGTCTCCTTTGACAATGCCAAGAAAACATTATAAAATTTCATCTCGATAGAAAAAGCAATTTATTTTGTTCTTTTTATAACATTTAAATAAAAGTTGTTTTTTAATATGTTTTTTTTAATTAATTAATATTTTTATTTTTCGCTGGACATGTTTTTAGGACTGTTCATTTATTTTTCTTAACCACTGAAGCGCTCCCTGGAACTCAAAATGTCAACTTAATAGGATAAGAGCCGCTCCGTTCGCCCTATGGTGATACTTACCATAAAAATGCATTGTCATCGAAAGTGAAACAATATGTAAAATTTCAACTCCGTGGGATAAGGGGAAGTGGTTCTAATTCAACTTGCAAGATTTAACCTAAACCAACATACTTACAAACAAACAAATTGCATACAAACATTGCAAGCTAAATAAAAGCTTGTAAAAATACATTTCTATAAAAATACAATACAAAATCCCATCCCTCAGTATATAAAGATTACTATATTCAAGAAAGAATTTAATTAAGGTAAAAAATCTAAGATATTAGTAGAATATTTTTACATTGCATATCAGAGGGCTTCGTCCCCTCAGGAGTTGAACCCGAGTACAAACACGCTTCCCGGGCTTGTTAATTCGACCCTCGAGACAAAAACACACTCTGAAAAGAAATATATTAAAGAGAAATTATCAATTAATTGTGATTGTTCTGAAATTATCCATTTACTTTTCTCCTTTTACTAGAATGATAAAACTTTAGACTTGGTTAGTGTCGTAGCAAATAAATTACTGAAATAATAAATATTTTCGAAAATTTAAATACGAGATTAAGATTATTATTTACAAATAAGAACTTTAGTATTTTTTGCCTCTTATAAGCTTCTAATTTTAATTTTCGTAAATTTTATTCTTGAAAATATCTTCTCGAATAATATATAAATACATATCTACCTATATATTAAATACTTACAAAAAGTGATATCATGAATTTTATTAAGCTCGTAATATTTGTTTCTGAGCAGATAATTATTATAAAATTCTAATAGATTTGATTAAAATTTTCTTCAGATCTATTTGTAGTTTTATTCATTCAATCAGAAAATTTGCCGGTAAAAATTTATATCATGAAAATGGAGTCGAAAATAGACCAAAATGGTGATTACTATTCCAAAAATTTTGAAATCTTTCCAGATTCAAAATTTAAAATTATCACTTTTATTTTTGGAAAACTTTTCAGTAGATTTTCAGATTTCTTTTTTGAGGGGAAAAAATAATAAGGGAAAATTGAATCAGATACAATTTCCAGTAAGTACATATAAATCTCTATGTTTTAAGGAAGTTTACGATTTTATGTCGGGCTGCATTCATTGCAGTCTTAGGCCGCGGGTTGGACAATCCTGGTCTAAATAGTTATTTGCGATTGAAAAACAATGAATAAATATAAAATACTTGTTTTATTTGGCAAGGTAGATATATCAATTCTCGTCAAATTAACAATGTAGTAACATAGATTCAAAGGGGGATGAAAATAGTCTGCTAACTTTGTTATAGCACAAGTATGCTAAGTCCAGGAGAGTTTTAGACAATTAAAAATTATTCTTGTTGTGCACGAGAACAAACTTAGTAGAAGCTTCTGTTCCTGAATTATTGGAATCAAATGACGAACAAAGAAAATTATGAAATAAATTATTAGGCAAAATGGCGAATAAATACAATGTTTAATTAAATTATGAGCATCATTTCATCATTTATTTTGTGTTGAAGGTTTGAAAAAGTGTATATTTCTTAAAATGGGACTTTATGGAGGATTATTGATTTTAACTTTTCAGAACAAGCACAATTGCTAATTATGACACTGATAATGAGTTAATTGTAGAATATCTTATCAAATTCTTGGTATTTTCAGAAGGATCCTATTCATCCTATATAATAAATTTAATTCTAACAACATAAGTAATGTCAGTTGCATAACAATCAGGCGTTTGTTATTTCGAATATTGAAAATAAATAGGTAAGTAAGAATATTTACAAATTTTCAATCATTTCATCACTTTTATCAAACAAATTGTTAAAAAATAAATGCTTATTTGAAACGATTTCTTTGCTTATCATTGCATATGGGACATTCCATGCCAAATCGACCACTTTTGACCCCGACCCCTTTCGATTTTGCTAAAAGTGTTTTATCTTTTTCTACCCTATGGAAAACATTTTACAGAATTAATTAACAGGAATAGCAGAATTGGATAAAAATAAAAATAAAAAACAGAGTTTTTATTAAATGAGCCAGAACGTTCTCGTCGATTAATTCGACTTCCTCAGTGGCTCATTCTATCATGTCAGAAGACAATTCCACATACGCGACGAAACATCCTTTAATCCTTTTTATTTAGACTATAATACATTGTTGGATCATGCCCCAATTGCTCAAGAATCTTGAACTTTTACACACTTGAACAATCAAAATTTATCACAAAAAAAAATAATATGTTTCTACTCTTTCAAACAGACAAAGAAAGGATTTTAAATTCAAAAAAAAAAAAAAAAAAAAAAAAAAAACATTATTTTTTTGTGATAAATTTTGATTGTTCAAGTGTGTAAAAGTTCAAGATTCTTGAGCAAGCGGGAGCATGATCCAACAGTATATTATAGTTTAGAATAAAAAGGATTAAAGAGATGTTTCGTCGCGTAGTGGAATTGTCTTTTGACAAGAGTGATAGAATGGCCACTGAGAAGTCGAAATTAATCGACGAAACGTCTATCCCATTTAATAAAAACTCTGTTTTTTATTTTTATTTTTATCAATTCCCTGCTATTCCTGTTAATTAATGCTTATTATGGATACGAGTGATCTACCGTTATTTTACAGAATTTTTCAAATTTTTCTACTCAACCGAAAAAAGTTATTAATTAAAAAAAAAATGGTATTTTTTCTTTCAAACGCTCATAACTATGGTATTTCAAAAATTGACTAATCGGGACGGTTTTTTTTTCGTTTTTAAACGTGCTTTTCAGAAAAAATAAAAAAAATATTCAACTTCATATTCAATAACATTTTTCAGTTTTTCTGAAAAAATCATTGATTTTTTGAAGTTTGACATTTTTGAAAAATTATGTTTATTATTTTCAAAAATATTTTTGATTTATTCTGCGTAGAATGCCGCAAACCCCATGTTGGTCGGACTTTTCTTTCTATTTTTTTGTTTAATTGAAAAATATTTTTCTTATTTTTCGCAATCCAACATTGTTTTTATAATAAAATATTTCTTAATAAATATATCCATAATATTTTATGATTTGTTTAAAATCTTAACTTGATTAATAATTAGGATAATTACAGGAATAATTCAGTTAATAATAATTAAAATTTTTGATATAAATAATAAACGATTTATTTACTTTCTCTTTGCCGTTTAAACAATTTACAAACTCTATATTGTATTGAATTAAAGTAATTTCAAACAAAAATACAAACATCTGTATTTGGTATCACACTATGCAATTGCTGAGTTACTGCAATATGAGGGTAGTACTGAAATATTAATAATGGCACAAAATTTGTATTTGAAATGATAGACCCACGAGAACTCTTGTCACAGTCCACTTGACCGCAACTGTGTGGGTTCTAGCGTGATTTTCATTGACGGGTGTTCTCTCTCCTGAGTCAAGAGAATATTTATTTTATTATTCACAAAGTATTTCTATTAAATTTTTTATTTAAAACAGTCCAAAAATCTTCTCAATGATTAAAATCTGAACTATTAATCAAGTTAAGATTATAAACAAATTATAAAATATTATGAATATATTTATTAAGATATATTTTATTATAAAAACAATGTTGGATTTCGAAAAAAATAAGAAAACTATTTTTCAATTAAACAAAAAAAATAGAAAGAAAAGTCCGACCATCGTGGGGTTTGCGGCATAATAAATCAAAGTTTTTTTTTGAAATGTTTTTTTTTCAAAAATGTCAAACTCTAAAAAATCAATGATTTTTCAGAAAAACTGAAAAATGTTATTGAATATGAAGTTGAATATTTTTTTGTTTTTTTTTTTTCTCGAAAAAGCACGATCTTTAAAAACGAAAAAAAAACGTCATGATTAGTCAATTTTTGAAATAGTTAAGAGTGTCTTTAATTTAACCTTAAGATATATGATAGGTA
Organism: Forficula auricularia; assembly: GCA_024734495.1. Lineage (NCBI taxonomy): Eukaryota > Metazoa > Arthropoda > Insecta > Dermaptera > Forficulidae > Forficula > Forficula auricularia. The sequence goes on from JALMQS010000165.1 coordinate 1,004,444, forward strand.
AATTTCTGGAAAATATGGAAGAAAATAGAGAATGTTTTTTAATTTAAATAAAAGCAAATCAAACCATGACAAATTCACTTAATATTTATTTAAATTATTAAAGCTTAAATCAATATTCCAAAGTGCCTCTATAAAAAATACTATGAATATATATTATGTTATTTTATTTTTATCTCTCATCATACTCGTAAAGCTTTCGAAACATTAATATCATACCGAATTCATAAAACAAAAAAAATAATAAATAAATAAAAAAATGACAAAAACAAAACATAATAGATTAATAAATATGGACACCCAGAGTCGTAAAACTTTTTCCAAAAGAACACTACGTTTCTGATTCTGCATTTTAAAAATAACCTTTAGTAGGTTAAAGTAGAGTCCCGAAAACTCGGCACTCGATAACCCGGTAGTCCGGATAACTCGGCCACACCCTGGCTGGTAAATTACTGTACACTGTGTATTCATTAAATTTCATTTTCATGTAGTAAAGGGTCTATGCCTTCATAAAGTACGTACTTTTCCTTTGTTTAAGGGTATTTGGGCAGTTTATTCTCTGTTGTATTCTCAAGCTAACAATACATACAAGTACAGTACTGTATTTTGTGAGTAACATAAACACTCGTACTTATTCTTTTTTAACCCAATTCCCGATAACACGGCATTTTCACAAACTCGGCCACCCTTCGGTCCACATTACCCCGAGTTTTCGGGACTCTACTGTATTTAAAAACTTGCCTTTCTGTTGAGTTTCTCTCCTTCTATATATTTTCACTTATATCATATTCGTCAGCTTACCTGTAAAAAAAGAAATATTATTGTTAATAAATAATATATAAAGTGGATAATTTTTATTATAATTATAAATATATATAGTTTATGATAGTCGAACAAAAAGAGAGAAATAAGTATATCTCATAGAAGAAGAAACATTGCTAAACTGACATCGGTCTCCCAGAATAGTAAGGTGACCAATCGTCCTCCTTTAGGGAGGACAGTCCTTCTTTTGCAAGCTCTGTCCTCGCCCGAAAAGTGTTCTCTTACATGTCATTCTCATCGATATTTGAAGATTAATCTATTATATAAATCTTCGATCGAGATTATATAGATAAATTCAATATGAAGAGATTCCTTGTTCAGATATATTGTTAATAGATGATACATTTACAAAAAATATTCATTCAATGAAGTAAGTACTCATTTAAATAAAAAATAATAGGCATGTCAACATAATTACAATAAAAAATGCTACAAATGTTTTTCCTATGCATTTATCATATATTATAGTACAATATATTATTGTTGCAAGGAATAAAATGTTTATTTTCTTTACGATATTTTTTCTTCAATTAATTTGTGTCCTCCTTTTTTATTGTAAAAAAGTTTAATAACCTTAATAATAGGCCCTTGATGCTTTCTAGGGTTCCGTTTATAAAGTAAAATGAAACACTATTAGTGTAACTACAATGTATGCCTGTCTGTATGTCTGTCTATCAAATATGCATACCTCTTATCTCTATGTTTGTTTGTCTATCTATATGCACGTCTGCCCGTTCGTCTGTTAAAGCATTGTAGCTCGTAAGCTAAATAAGATACAAACTTGAAAATTAATAAAAATTATACTAAATTTTTATATTCGATTGATTAATAGGGGAATGGTCAATTTTTCATGGATTTCAAAATAAAAAAATACTTTTTTTTATCATAGATTGCGAGCTTTCCTTGTAAAGATCTTTTTAAACTAGAATTATACTGAATTCTTTAAATTAATTAAATTAAATTTAGAAATAGGGACTGACAGCCATCACCATCATTGATTTATAAGAAAATTTGTGTTTTTATTTGACAAAATGGACTTATAGCAACAACTTATTCTATTTCCTAATAATTTAGAGCGTTCGTATTTCATATAAATAAGGTTTTAGTGGAGATTATTGACTTTAACTTGTCACAATAAACTTGATGATTATGATAATGTTGATAAATTGTTTTAGAAAATATTAATAGATTCTTAGTATTTTGGGAAGGATCTTCTTTATCAATCAGAATGGATTTAAATCTAGTAATACAAGTAATTTTAGTTGCATTATAAGCATGCATTTGTTATTCCGAAAGTAATAGTATGTAGGAATTGTTAATCAATTCATCACAAGTCAGAATTAATTAACATATATGGGAGAGTGCCTTAAACCTGTTGAATACTTTTGAGCGGCAATTTTTTGACTCTAAAACACCCTCCCCCAGCCAAAGCATTAAAGATCATCAAAAAAATTATTTATTATTTGCTGGAACAAAAGATGTAGCCGACCAATAATATATTTCAAGGAATAAATTAAACCATTATGCTTCAAAATTATTTTTTTAATTTTATTTCTTAATATTTATTTATTTATAGGTATTAAATTCCGCCCAGCAGGTTGGGCGTAGAATAGACCGGCAGTACTCCCTGCTTGTCGTAAAAGGCGACTAATAGGGAAAGGGTGGTTGGGACACTTCATCCTTGATCGGCTACCTGTCAAGGGGAAAAACCCCCTAAACAAATTAGGAGTGAAGCCCCTTTAGGCACTTGAGGGCCAAACCTGACCCTCCTGCGGGAGCTTCTGCATAATGGCTGACTCCAGACGTGTTGTTCACCTTCCATTTGGACCCCGTCAGCTCGAACGCGAGGGGGGAATCGGACCTGGCTAGTCTTACTACTTCCATAGATAAACCCAAGACAGAGGTGTTTGGGAGCTTTTCTTATACCCTCTAAAATTGTCCGCCAGGGCAAAAAGGCCATTAGATAGCTACTAAATTAATCGTAACGATTGGGTACTTTTTCTAGATCCGGGTTAAGGAGAGATCTACTAAAGAGAAAACGACCCTACTTGCTTGAGCTCTTATACCACTCACATTCTATTACCGAGAATAAAATATGGACCGGTACTCCATCTATAACAGTTCCTCTTTTATATCCGAATATTCTCTGTATGGAGGCTGGTGGGCCCATCCACCATCTTGTTTTTCAAAGGCAATGAGAAACCACCATATTATCTTCCTTAGAATACGCAACATGATGGAGTTTCTTCAGGTAAAATTTTCCAGATTTAAACTAACCTCCTGATTGGACCTTCGAATGGAGGAGGCTACCCGAGAAGAGATATCAAAAAAGAAAAAGAAAATGTTGAGTGGAGGCTGGTCGTTACGTTAAACCAGTCATAGAATTGTGATTTAATTAGATAACTAATACCATATGACAAGCTATTTTATACATTCAATTTTTAGAATATAGAATTTATACATCAAGTGGTATAAAATTAAATCTCTATAGAATATATTTAATCCCTGGGAATAATATGTATATTTTGGTTTCTGGCTATTTTTACTTTTTGATAACATTTTAAATATTTATAATAAATATGAATAAAAGAGAGTTTTTATAGACTATATATATAATTATTTTATATAACTAAAAATATATTAAAACTTGAGAGGTCATGAATTTTGAGAAAAAGTTAAACATTTAATGAATGCAAAATGAGAAGTTACATCAAAAAATCCATTTAAATTCTGTTTTATTTTCCCCTACCTACTTTAGAGGGAAAGGAGTCACATAGCATAGTGATTTATGCGTCCCAATCTACGTTTTTTTTGCTTTTAAATATAATATTATAAATAAGAGATATAGTGACGGTTCCATTTATTGTCATCGTGGTCCCATTTATAAAGTCAGAAGACAAAGAATGATCGAATTCTTTAGCAAAATATAGAATTTCTCTATTTTCTAATTCTTTATTCAACGGTTGGATAACACGGAGATCAGGCTAAACATGTCATTTTAACTAAGATGTTTGTTTTCCTATTCTTTTATCTCGCGGTCGGTAGAAAAATAAGATACAGACTTGAAAAATTCGCAAGTCAGATGTATTGATTTTACATGAAATGAAAAAATATGTGGTATAAAATTTTAGTATGATTAATTATTTTTTAGGAGGGGATAGGAAGACGAAAAATAAAAATAGAGTAGAGTCTCACTAATCCGGCACTTCAATAGACAGGCACGTCCAATAATCCGGCACCCTCCGCCCGCGATTTGGTATCCGATTGTTAACCATATCGGGTGAAATGTATTTTATTTTATTTTATTTATTATAAATTTTTCTATGCGATCCAGTAATCCGAACATTCCAATAATCCGGCACGCCCTAGTTTTTAATAGTGCCGGGAGAGTGAGGCTCGAGTAGTGAACCGCGACCTAATATGCTGTACACCTACTTCCATTTGTACTTCCAAATATTTCCAAGTACTTCTAAATATTTTCAACTAATTCAAAATACTTCTAAATATTTCCAAGTAATTCCAAATATTTCCAAGTACTTCCAAATATTTTCAAGTACTTCCAAATATTTCCAAGTACTTCCAAAAATACTTCCAAAGAGCTGTACACCTACTTCCAATCGCGGATCACCCCTCGGTGAGACTCCTCACTGTATTTTTTATTTTAGTATTTTTTTAATCATGAGACTCTGGCTGTTCAGGTATTTATCTTTTTTTCTTTAATTTCTAATTTAATTTATTTATATATTATTTATCTTGAAAGGAGACAACTTTATTATTACATGATACTGTTTAGGAAATTTTTAAAATTTACGAATTAAAACTGAAATAAACAAAACTTATTCGTTCCACCATGGTAGGCATGTCAATCATGCGAAATCGTATTATAAAGGGAGGACAATTATTATACAGTTTTTAGTCAAGCTCCTCAGGGAATATTGTTTGTATTTCTATAGCAATCCATTTAGGATCATCAAATTATATCAAATTATTTATGAATTGAAAAATTGTTTGAAAAAAATGAAACACGCATTTATTGAAAATACAAATGGTTTTTAAAGGTTTAAATGAGTATCTAAATATTCATTTATAATATACTATTCTTGATTCTAATATTTAAAAAAGCAAATATAATTATTTTATAAAACAAAAAACAAAATCAGAATTTCGTCGTGTAAGATGAACATATAACTTTAAACATGAAAATTCGAAACAGAAAATCTTTATTTATTTATTTATTTTTATTCATTTTTAAAGTCTTTTAATTTAGTATTATTTTTTTTAAGACTATAGTATTTTGGATAATAACCACATATTTCTAATTTTTAATGTTTTAATATTGGCTGGGATTTCTGAGCGTAATAGCGTTTCTATTTGGTAAACAGAAGGCCCAAATTCAAGCCTTGCTTAAACCAAAGTTGCTTTGACTACACCGAAGGAGAAGAGAAATAGATCGGAGTCGAAGCTACTTGCGGATGCGAACAACTGAAGGTTGCAGATCGTGGAAAGACGGTGGCAGGTATGAATTTAGTCTCTAGACGACATAGAACAGAGATAGACGATTTTTTTAATGAAACTGATATAGGTGCATTCCCTAAAGGCCAGGGTTGGCCGTTCCACCGTGAAAAGAAGAAAAAGAGGTGATTTTATGCGCTGGGTAGGAGTTAAGGATATCTATGGATGCGCGTCTTAAACAGCTAAAGGTAATAAATCGCGGCGAAAACGGTGTAGCTGGGAGCGGGTTCCCCCCGCTGGAGGTCATAGGGATAAAAAATTTGGCGAAAGCTGGTTCGATATTTATCCAATTTGACATCGAAAGGGTGTTGATCGTTCGAAAACGGAGTGTTTCTCGCAAAGAGGGCTTTAGGGGGGATAATTGATTTCAGCTAGACTGAACAGGCACCATGATAGTATTTTTAGTACAGGGAAAGGACAGAATCGGTTCTTCGGTGAGCCAGGGAGTCGAGTGAGTTAGAGCCGAATCTCCTATTAGTTTAATTTCTCGTTTCTGAATTGCATCCAGTGTGACAAGAGAATTCTTGGATTCCCCTCTCCACAGATGAGAGCCGTTTTCGAGACAGGGACAAATGTGAGTCTTATACAGTGTAAGAAGTTGACAGGACATAAAATAGAGTCTAGATCTAAATTGGAGACCAAACTTGCACGCAACAGCTTTAGCAGTGTTTGAAAGATGGTCATTCCAAGAAAGGTCAGACCGCAGAGTGAGGCCCAACAAGAAAATTTTATCACTGAATTCCAGTGAGTTAGAATCGAATGATCTGGTCAGGGAGGAATCTATCGACGCGCCTAGAGATAAGGCAACACTGTATTGAAGTCAACTAAGTTTTGGGATCTCCAGTTTAAGTTTAAGTCTAGCAAATTGGCAAATTCTTTGGCTCGATTCTTATCCAATTTATACAGTGAATGGGTGTTAAGCTTTCGAAAATTACGTTTTTTCTTACAAATAAGGCTTCAGGAGGGGGGAGGAGGATTATTAACTTTCACTTGTCAGAACAAACACCATGGTAGTATCTCTAGAACCTAGGGAGCGTGGAAACTAGTGAGCGAGATAAATCCGGTTCTCCTTTTAGCTTTTTGGCGTCCCTTCTCGCATTCGTTCGCATTAATAAAACAAAAAACAAGCCAATTCTCTGATGGGAAAAAGTGGAGCTATTTTCAACTTTTGTTTTGGTTTAGGACTTCACACTAGTGAAAAATCTACATCGGCCCGCTTCAAACAAAGTTATAAAAACTTACCATCAATTTTATTTCATTTGTAAAGATAGAAATCAGGGGTTTGTCAAGGCCAAAATAATGTTCTGCTTTCCTTGGGGAGATAAAGAAGGGAACTAGGTTTTGTTTCTCATGATCAAATGCTATTAATTTTGGACCTCTCACAAATTCTTATTGCTCAGACCTTAGATTTACATTACTCCGGCACTGTATCTAGCTGAAGTACCCTATCAGGATTCATACTAAATTAGATTAGAAGTTTTTATGACTTGGAAATAAATATTTAAACATACGCCTAGTGCGACTCGCATATACCCAGGTTTCTCTGCCTAATAAATATTGAATATTTAATTTATGGAGGATTAACAAATTTTTATTTAAGACAAATTTAATAAATCTCTTAAAAGAAACCAAGCCCTTCTAATTGTTTGCTTGATTTAAACCAAAATCTATTCAACTCTTAAGTACAAAATAAAATATATAAACCTTTATTTGTTTTAGAGAGTACACAAAATTTGCTAACACACATAGTAGCCCACTATCAGATATTTTGACAAAACAATTTCTTTTAAAATATAAATTTTTCGACTACCAAAGGCTAAAAACTTCATAAATTTTTTTTTATCAAAATAGTTTTATATTGAAGGAGACAATAAAAGAGTGTGTCTTCTGCTGGAATTATAAATTTTATTTATTTATAACGAGACTATAGTTTTTAATCTCCGAGAAACATTGTTTTCCAGATGAATCAAATATTAAATTAATTAGATCAGAATTAGATCCCTTAAAAATTAGTATTTTCGAATCGTTAGAAATTTTAAAATCATACAATAATTCACCAAAAAAATTCTTAAATCGTAAAATAGAAATTCCCGAAAGCTTTATTTTAAAAATAGCCGCTAAAATATAAACTTCACGAACGCCACCTACAGTCAAAATAATAAAACAAGTATAAATTTCAATTCCTAACTTGCCCACACTGTATATTTTCTTAACCTAACCACATGAAAGATTTTAACCTTTCATTCATAAATTAATTCCTGTGAATACATTGTAATAGACTGATGAAGAGGGCAAAGCCCTCGAAACTATAGTCTCGTTATAAATAAATAAAATTTATAATTCCAGCAGAAGACACACTCTTTTATTGTCTCCTTCAATATATAAAAATTCTGCTACTCTCGGCAAAAACTTTCAATTTAAAATAGTTTTAGTTGTTTTTGAGATTTTTCGAAAAGACGAAGCAAAGAAAAAAAATTAAATTAAAAACAACAACAGTTTTTCATGCACTATTACAATAACCTGTATGATAGAGTAAAAAATAATCTTATTCTAATTAATTTTATAGAATTTAGAATATAGGCTACTACATTAATTGAGAGGTACCTAATTCTAAAAATTAAGGTGTCTAAAATTATTCAATTGCGTTTCATACATTAATTTTTTATTAATTTATTACTTAAGGATTTATTTTTCAAAAACTTGTTTTTTATGAATTTGGATACCAGTCAATTTGATTAGATTGTATTATCTTGTAATGTTTGATCATACAAGTTTGTGTGTATGTATAATTGTTTTTTTACAATTCTTTTAATTACAATTTCTGATTTGAGAAAAAGCTTTATATAATCATATACTTTAAAACAGGGGTATCCAACCTTTTGGCATCCTTGGGCTATATTTGAAGAAATAAAATTGTCTCGTCCCGCACATAAAAAATACTGATTCTAACGATAGTTTTTAAGCAAAAAACAGTTAATAATGTACAATAATGATATCCGCTTTGACAAATATCATAGAATGACTTAATAATATGTCGAAAGTGTATGATGAATTAAAAATAATAAATAATAGTAATTTACAAGATTAGTAACCCTCGAAATTTCAAGAATGAAATGTATAGTCATTTAAATATCCGAAAGTATAAATTAAACAATTAAAACTACTTACAACTCTTCTAAGTAATAATAGAGGGAATAGTTAAAATATTGATAATAATCAAGCACAAGCACGTGCATCGTATGATGAAGTTAATTCGATTAAAGTGTATCTCTGTATTGACGAAAATGAAGATTAAATACTTCGTGTACTATGGATTTAAATTGGGAGACAAACAAATAAATTGGTGCAGCAGTCGACTCTCGATAATTCGAAATCCAAGGAACTACAAGAAAAATTTGAATTATCGAGACTTCAAATTATCAAAAAGTTTGAATTATCAAGAGGTAAGAAAAAAATTCAAATTATTAAGAATTTTTATTATAAGATTGGAGTAATTTTTGGAGACGGACTGATAAGTGAATTAAGTGGATATTGATGAGGCAGTCCAAAAAAAAAAAAGAAGAAGATAATTTACACTATCTTTTTATTCATAAAACCGACGTTTCGGAGGCTATTCCCTCCTTCTTCAGGGTTTTGAAAAGTCAGTGAAGGGAAATCCAATTATACATTATAATTCTGCTGAGAATGAAATACAAGATATTATTGTTACTGCCACTGAAAGAGGAGACAGAGGGGAATGCCGCATTGGATTTCCTTCACTGACTTTTCAAAACCCTGAAGAAGGAGGGGAATAGCCTCCGAAACGTCGGTTTTATGAATAAAAAGATAGTGTAAATTATCTTCTTTTTTGGATTGCCTCATCAATATCCACTTAATTTTTATTATATTTTTGAAAATATATATGAGCTTACATAGATTTTATATATGGCCTCAATTAAAAAATTAAAAATAATGAAAACGACAAAAAGAACAAAAAAATTACATATCTATTAACATTGCAATAGATAATAACATGCCTAATAAAAAAAATAAAGAATAGATTTTTGTAAACATTGCTAGGAAAAATTCAAATTATAAAGAGGGAAGTGGCCCATCTCGAATTATAGAACGTTCTCTCCCCTCTTGTAACAAAAAAGATTTCGAGTTATCGAGCGTATCAAAATACACAGCATTTTTTTGATTTACCAAGTTAACAGCTGAATAGTTCGAATTATCGAAAAATTCGAATTATTGAGAGTTGACTGTATTATCAAAGACTTTATATCTGTAGGTACATTAATGGAATTTTGTGACAATTTTTTTAATAAAAAGTATTAAAAAAGTTTTTCATAAGTTTATGATTTTTTGTCGGGCCGCATCTATATTAGCGCTGAGCCGCGGTTTGGACACCCTTACTTTAAAACGTTGTAGCTCATATTGTAAAATGATTATTAAATTAAAGAAATTTCACTTTAGGGACATATGAAATGTCACTGGTTAATAAATAAATCTGGAGTTCTTTCAAAATATCAAAAAAAAGTTGATTTAAAGAGGAGAAATAAGTTTTTTCACTTTCTATTTGGATCGTTTATACATCCCTTGGGGGCCCCACGCCTCTTTCTAGTTCGGCAACCACTCTAAGCACACGAGACCATCCATCTATCAGCAAAACTTCAAGTTGTATTGCAGACAGCCAGCTTCTCTTCGATTGATATGTTTTTTGCTTCATTTTATTCATTTCTTTATCTATTTGATACGGAAGTTCATTTTGGGTGGAAATTCTTTAAAAGATCGAACTAAAGCTTTTTTAAAGGTCGTTGCTCATAAAAAAAATAATGCATAATATTATTATACCATTAGTGTTATGTTTTTAATTAAGTGCTATATGATTTGTTTTCAAGTAAATTACAATTACTCATATAAAATAGGTCAAAGAGATCGAAACAAATGTGCATGTTTGGTGAAGTGTAACCTTTGAAGATAAAAGATCATGTAAACAATCAAGTTTTTCTCTACACACAAAGATTACCATTTTACTTCACTTCCAAGCCACAAAACTCCTTGAATCTAAAGGATAAATAAGACCAAAATCCAGGTCTTTGTCGAGATGCAAGCAAATTTTGTATTCCAGTAGTTTTCTCTAAAGAAATAAAGTGCCATACACAAAAGAGAGGCTTAATAGCCTAAACGTGCAAATATGAGATACAAATCTTTATAACTAACTTATTTTCAAGATTTTATTTTTTCGCACCATGTCACGGAAGAATGTAGGTAGGTATACAGTGGACTCTTTTACAAGGCGAGGGATACGTTAATAGGAAATCGCGTTATACGGGACATACATTGATGAATTTATGTAATTTCAATCATGCCACAATCAGTGGCGTAGCCAGAAAATTTTGATGGGGGGGGGGGTGGGGTCAATCCACAAAACCAAATATTTAGTGGGAATTTTTTTTATTAAAACTAATAGGTAAATACTTCAAGAAATTGAAAAAGAACATAATTATTGATTAAACATATGAAATATATTTAATTACGGTTAGTTTTCCATAAGAAAAGTTACTCATCCCATGAGCCCTGATCTTGGGGAGGAGTTCTGCCTCTCAAAATTAACAAAGAAGTACAGTTAGGATACCTAAAAAAGTGTAAATGTGTCTACATACTTATGTCATCCAGGATTGTAAAACGGTAAAAGTTGGTTATTGAAATTCTTTAGGTTAATCACTTTGCAAAAACAATGAAATAATAATAGAAAGATACAAAATATCAATTAATCTTTCACTTGATATCAGTTATCTTCAATTGTAGAAGCTGCTTTCGGCTAATCGAACAAATTGAAATCCGAACAGGCCTCTGCCCCAATTAGTTCGGATTTTAGGGGTTTCACTGTATTTAATATTTATCATATAAAAAATATATACCTAATATGTAACAGCATTTGTAAATAAATAATTCTAAGTTTAGAATTTGAATGTGTATTCAGGTCCCGCAAAATTTTTGAACCCGGCCCCGCAAAAGGTCACGGCTGCTCTGCAAGTACCTACTTTTCATAAATAGTTCTTAGCCAAAATTTCTTTTAATAAACAACTCAACGATCAAACCATCAAACCTGCTCTTGAAAGCTTTGATAGTGGTCATGTGTCTTGTTTGGTAGAGCAAGATGTCTTCTTTTCAAAATGATCAGTTTATTTTTCTCTCTTAGATGACGAATGGTATTAACTGTTCGAGTGTATTCTCGGGTGATGTAGGAGAATACTTGGCTAACTTTTGTCGTGTTTTGTTGTTGCTGTTGGTCGGACAATCATTAATTTCACTTATGAATTCTGCGGAGCCAAACCGCCTTGTGCATACATCACCCGCAACATGGACAGACACCCACACATGTGCACCAGTTCAAATCGCACGAGCCCTCTCCGTTCCCCTGTCGGTTAGCCAATAAAAATCTCCACTGGGTGGTCGCGGGAACAGCTTGTCCCCTATGTTTGGCTCGAGCAAATTTTTATGTCCCACCGATTCCGGATCAAAATAACAACAGCCACCAACCACCTATGGGCTGTATTCATTCGATAATATATACCTCCGCCCGTAATGGGGAAAATGCCTCCGAGTAATTAGTGTATTCAATTTATAATACGGAACGATTTTATTTTTTATCAATACTTTATAAGTGTGGATTTAAAAAATAAATTAGAAGAAAAAAGGGAAAAATGTTTTCAAGACTAGGTTGTTTTTCTCATATTTTAATGTTTTAGCAATTTATTTTTATTTATTTATTTATTGAGCTAAAAATTGAAACTTGAGATGCAGTTTAATGGAGATCTCTTGAAGGTAGTTAAAATTCGGCACATAAATTGATATTAATCAATTAATCTAATAAGCAAGTTTCAGCTTTCTATCTCAAATATTGCCAAATCACTAAAATCTGTAGAATATAAGTAGTCTTTAAAATATTCTCAAATTCGTCCCAAACTCATATATTAGTATTTGAGTGAAGTTATTTATTTTGCCGAGATTAGTAAAGTTAATGCTTCATAAGAAGAAATAAATGAGATTGCCCTCTGATGCTCTTTTGGTATGAAAAAAAGAATATTTCTTATTAAAAAGACTACTGATGAAACTCAATGCTTTGAAACTATAGTCTTTAAAAAATAAATTATATATATTAAAATTATTATATGTTAACCCGTAACTGCTACTATCCCGTCAATTTGACCCTTTCACTTTTTAAAATTTAAATTAAACGGTCATTTTATAGTTTCGTTTTCTTCCATTGCTGTATTTTCGCATAACATAAATGTGAATCAGCTGGTAACTACGCAATAGTGTATATGTGCGAGTTCTTATAGATATTATCGAGGGGTTATTTAACCGCGATTGGAATTAGGTGGAATTATTTTGAAATTCATTAGATAATGCCCCTTCATCTATTGTCTTCTACTTGGAAATGAAAGTGAAAGTGGAAGTAGGTGTACATGATATTAGGTCGCGGTTCATCCCTCGGATATTATACTATTTCATTTTATCCCGGTTAATTTGACCGTAAGTACGTTATACGTTATTGTCATTCGTTCCTAAAAAACGAAAGAAGTTCTGTTAGTTATATCTATGCACAATTCTAAATGTACTGATCCCATTACCAATGAATAAGCCTGAAATCATTATGTACTACAACTCTATTTTGGGTGGAGTTCATGCACATGCAAATGTGCACTTTACTGTATAGGTCGAAGAACAGGAAGATGGTCCATAGATATATTTTTTAGAATTTTTGGATATCAGTGGTGTCAATGCATTTGTACTTTACAGTGTAGGTAAATATAATTTGACAGTAAAACGTCTTGACTTTATGAATAAAGCAGAGCAGTGACGTAACAGGAGGATAGCAATGCTCTAATTCTTCCATATTGTATGATTTTTATTTTTAAACAATCTTTTTTCCAGGAAAATTTTAATTATTTATTAGCCCTTTTGTACACCATTTCCCATTTAAATAAAACTTAATGATACATAAGCTATATCACTTATGAGAAGTTGCATAACAGATTAGTAAAAATTTAATTTCAATCAAATATGTAGCCTAGATCCTTAAAAAAAACTTTTTATAATATTAATACTATTAACTAGATTATTATTATAATTATATATAGATTTACAAAAAGAATGTCATTTATTTCGATATTTCAAAAACTAATAAGACAATTAATTGTTTGTTCTAAAAGAAACTAAAAAATTATGTTAACGATAAATAGTAAGAGAAATTTAAAAAGATAGACTTAGCTCTTGAATTTTTCTGCACTTTGGAAAACGCATTTACATAATATAGGCAGATTAACAATCACGTAGGTATATAAAAAAATTAACTGTTTTACATTTCGCTTCACCTAGGAAATCTAATAGAATCAGTGACTTGGATAAATTAATCTAGTAAGAGATTTTTTAATGAGATAAATTGACGACTGCAACTCTTAGGGTAGGCATTCAGTAAACAGAGGTGCTAAATATGTTGTATAGTTGTCAGCGAGTAACGAGAAGTCCTATAACTTCCAAAATACTTAAGATATCAAATTATTTTATAATTTTTATTATTAAAGAGATATATTTAGATAAAGGAATCAAGTAAATTAGCCCTACTTTGATTCAACTACTTCAAATCAACTGGGTAATAATATTAAAATCCTTATAAATAAATTAAAAATTTATAATTCCTGCACAAGACCTCCATATACAACTATTAAATGAACTCTTTCAATTTATAAAAATTCTACTACTCTCGGCAAAAAGAAACTTTTAATTTAATATAAAATGCTTTAAATTTTGAATAAAAGAAAAACCTATGTTAAAGAGAGTTGAAAAATATGATAATTATATTTATTTAAAAATATTATTTAAAACTATAGACTATAGAGGGTAAATATTAAGGGTGGTCTACCTTTAAGTAGCTGCACGTGGTCGTCGATGTTGACCCGAGCATTTCTCGACACCAAATGAAGCGGAAAATAGATATTTGAAAACACCCGTTACTCGATAAGATAACCGAGCTGGGCAATATTCCCAGTAATATTTGGATAAGGAATCCTTCAATAATTTCTCAAATACATTTTTTATACAATTTGCTTTTCTTTTATTACAACAACTTGATCAAAAGGTCTAATTAATTATATACAAGGTATGATTTTTAAGAGTCAACAGCCAAAGAGAAAATCATGTTGGAAAATAATTTTTCTCCACATTTCAAACATTTCTAAACAGAGGAATAAGTACACAAACAAAAAAATATGAAAATGTCGAGTGAGTTCAAAATTCAGGCTTTCCAAAAGACTATTCGAGTAATAAATCAGAAAAAATAAGTATACCGGGTGAGTTTTTTTATCTTGAGACAGTCTTATAACTCAAAAACAGTGCATTATATGGAAAAAAGTTTCAAATAAAAGTTTGTTTATATCGAGGGGGAAACTAAACTACGCTATTGTTTGTCGACCTAAAACAAGCTTTCAAGGGTATTTCATGGTCAACTTCTGTTTTTTAAATGGATCTCTATACTTTTCTATACGTCTACTTAATCTACAAAAAAAAGTGAACAACTTTCATAAGAACTATTTTTTATAAGACATCAAATAAACAAAATATTAAATCAATTAGATCTGAAAAAAATTCAAATAATAATTATTTTTAACAATTATTCAACATAATTATCAAATATTAATGATCAAATATTTAATTATTAAATAAATAATTTAATAATTTTCCGACTATGTTCTGTGACATGTATAGCAAATCTTCTGGATGAATTCCAGTTCCAATTTCCTTATTTTTTTTTAACAGATTTACTACACAATAAAATGAAGCTTGTGAGGGTGTATTCCTATCAGGAAAATGCTCGGCATCCATTCAATGGCTGCACCATAACACTTTTTCCACATTCACCATAAATTAAGACCATTTCAAATCTGTCTTCAACAAAAAAATACTCCATTTTTATTATAATAATAAAATATAACTATCTACTGGATTGACACGAGAAATAAATTTTTTTAAACTAAATAATTTTAAGTAGTTCTATTAAGTAGAAAATAATCTCTTAAATCTGAGTATAACGAAGTTTTAATATCATTATAAACACTTATTTTCATTGTTGTAACTTTTTGATTAAATAAATATTTATTTAATAATTAATTATTTAATCATTATTATTTGATAATTAAGTTAAATAATTGTTAAAAATAATAGTTAAGATTTTTTTAGATATGATTGATTCATGTATTTTATTTATTTGATGTCGTATAAAAAAATAGTTCTTATTAAAGTTGTTCAGTTTTTATTGTAGAATATGGTGAAGCAAAGAAAAATATAGAGTTCTATTTAAAAAACACAACTTGACCTTAAAATACCCTTGAAAGCTTGTTCTAGGTCGACAAAAAATAGCGTAGTTTGGTTTTCCTCGATATAAATAAACTTTTATTTGAAACTTTTTTCAATATAATGTACTGTTTTTAAGTTATAAGACTGTCTCAAGATAAAAAAACCACCCGGTATATTTGGCAAATTTATGCCATATACACTTAAGGAGTATGACTGTTTTCAATAAAAAAAATCATCGAAATCGGTCCACATGGTAAAAAGATATCGGGGCATATACATAAAAAAATAAACTGTAACGGATCGTTGCTAAACTTTATCGAAAGTCATTTGAAATAATTAATATGTTTATTACATTATTATTAATCAGATATCACTTGCTATTTGCAGTCCATCTTGACTTAAATTCAAAAATAGTGATCGATTCTCATCTAATACTCGAGGAATACCATTCTACATTGGATTTTAAAATACTAGAGGTATAACCCTATTGCATTTTATTTTTGATGTTTTGACTATCGATGGCAACCTCTACTGAAAACGTGGAAGAATCGACTTAAAATCAAAAAGAATTTAGTCTTTTTGATGTCTGTTTAAAATATTAATTATTCATTCGAAATATTTATGAAATTGAATAATGAACAGTACAAGTTCTAAAGTGTCTAAGTGTCAAATTTGGATATTTTGAGTTATAGATGTAGAAAAAGTCCATGTACCAAGTCTAATAATATTGCAAAGGTAGAAAGTGCCAGTGGTTTTTTAGGCCTTCATCTGCCGTGGGAAATTTGGCGCTCCAACTTGATGTTTACTACTTATCAAGATACTTCTATTTGATTAATCATGGTTACACATTTTTGGCACTTAGACTCTTTAGAACTTACACAGGGGATCAGTTTAGGCTAGGGGTTAGCGTACCAGCCTGCTAACCAAGTGGACGCGGGTTCGAATCCGACTTGAGTCATCCGGCTAAAATCTGATCCCTGGAAGAGACAAATTTAAAAAAAATAATGTAAAGTATCGTAAATTGGCTTATGGTTAGAAACGAAGAAAAGCCAATAAAAACGTACACTCTTTAATTGTTTTGTGATTAAAATGTGTTCAAGTTTCAACTATCTTCACTTTTAGATGCTTTCTCATAAAAAGTTTGTAGTAAATCAAAAATGTTCAATGGAAAAATTTAAAAAAGTCCATAAATCCTTGCTTTAACAAAACCTTAGTCTCTAATGAGCTGGTTCTTTTTTCTAAGGGTAGTTTAATTGAAATATAATTTGGAGGAATTGAAAGAGGCCACCTCAGTAATTCCACGGATAATCCTGTCTATTTGCCACTTGTCGCCTCCTCCTGCGGCTTGCCAGATAGCTTGTTGTGGTGGCCACCCTCTTGCTTGATGCTCATTTCACCTAAAACCCTTCCTAAATTTCTGTGTTTTTCGTTCAAACACACAAAAGACACAACCACATTAATCACAATAAATACTCCCTTTGATCATTATCCGAATTTTCTTTTTCTTTATTTTTTTATTTTATTTTAATCTTTAGCATTTCGTATTTTTAAACATATATAATTCAGCATTAGTAACAATTAATATTTTGTTTTGAATGAAAGTCAACCTCGCAGAAATGACAAAATAAATACAAACTGTAGCTTCTGGTCTTTAATTCATATTTAATTTGGGGTCGGGTTCTTTTATGGCAAACAACTCAAGCTTGAGTTGTTTACCAAAAAAGAATTTAGTCTTGTTGATTTAAGTCGATTCTTCCACGTTATCAGTAGAGGTTGCCATTAATAGTCAAAACATCAAAAATGGAATGCCATAAGGTTATTCCTCTAGTATTAGATAATAATCGATTCTTATTTTTGATTTTAAGTCGATTCCTCCATGTCTTCAGCAATGGTTACCAATAATAATCGAAGGGTCAAAAATCTAATGTAGAATTATTATTCCCCAAGTAATAGATGAGAATCAATCGCTATTTTTGATTTTAAGTCGAATCCTCTGTGTCTTCAGCAATGGTTACCAATAAAAACCGAAACGTCAAAAATCCAATATAGAATGGTTATTCCTCAAGTACTAGATGAAAATCAATCGCTATTTTTGATTTTAAGTCGAATCCTCTGTGTCTTCAGCAATGGTTGCCAATAAAAACCGAAACGTCAAAAATCCAATATAGAATGGTTATTCCTCAAGTACTAGTTGAGAATCAATCGCTATTTTTGATTTTAACTCGATTCCTCCATGTTTTCAGCAATGGTTACCAATAAAAACCGAAACGTCAAAAATCCAATATAGAATTGTTATTCCTCAAGTACTAGATGAGAATCAATCGCTATTTTTGATTTTTGATTTTAGAGACCCCATGTAATTTTTGGCAAAACCGTCACGTGCTAAAATTCAACCTAATTGAATACTACAATTTGTGACATTAATTGGGTCCATGGGTTCCGTAGTCTTTACCTGAGGACCCTTTGAAGTCGCGCTTGCCGCGAGACCGATTATACAATACTTTCCCCATGCTTCGCATTGTATAAAGTAAAAGGGGAAAGGATTGAGACAGTTGTACGATAAGCCCAGTGAGTCGAAAGCATCAGTAAAATGCTGGATCTTCAGTTAGTCTAATAGCTCGCCTCTGAATTGCATCCAAGTTAGCAAGGGAATGCTCCACAGATGCGAGCCATATTTGAACAGAGGCGAATTTGAGCATTATTTAGGGTAAGATATCGAGTGGGCATGAAAAAGCACCTGGTCCGGAAAAGAAGGCTACAAGCTTAGGTATATGCAGCATGCAGACCGAAATCGCCTAAACCCGTAATGTCTGAGATGGATTAATTTTAGCCTAATAACGACTTCAGAATCTAAGATCTAAAAAATAATTTAAAAAATATATTTTTTGCATTTTTGAACAGTATAAGGCCTGAAGCTAGAAAGCCTTAAATCTAATCAGTTGTCCAAATTGTAAATACAAACATTCTAACACAAGAACAATCGTTTTATGATTTTAAGTTCTTGGGTTATTATACCTAGTCAGAATTCCAGAAACACAGCTAGACTCACAGAGAGAGAAAAGTTGTGGTTGGAAATTAAAAGACGGGCGTCCCAGAGGTAGTCGAATTATAAACTTTTTGACATAAGAACGAGCTTTCTTCGATCTCCCGTTTTTGCTTTATCTTAATCCAGACACATTTCGTATGATTTTTCCCCCATGATTCACACATATCTGATCATAAATATGCAAAAAAAGGTGTGTGATTTAATCCGACTGGCTTTTACTGCATTACGTACTGATGAGTAAAACTCGTATAAATATCAAAATATCCCGATTTCTTGTATGTGTGATCTTTTCCCAGTAATTGGATTCGTGATGCTGTATCGTTCGATTCTAATTTTTGTCACGAGAGAAAAAGCTAAAAAGGAAATTGCGACTTCAAGGATTTGTCTTTTTTTATTAAACAGGATCTTCGGAGAAATCGAATTATTTCATTAAAAATTCACATCAGTTCTATTTATTTTTTCCTTTTCTTCATCTCTTTTACTCAAGTTGGTCAAGCATCGGTTGGGTCTAATCTCTAATGTTTTATAAATTTATTTGGTCAGTTTCAATAGCTACATTTCTTCTCTCATTAGGAGGAAAAAAGAAGGCAAGCTAAGAACATGAGCTTGAATAATGAAATTTACTTAAAAATAATCATCTCGGATCTACTAGTAGACCATCTTTCTTGAATTTCTATAATAATTCATAAAGCTACTAATATTGGCATTTCTCTGTTATAAACATAAATAAATATTTATTTTTTTCATAATTATTTTAAAGCAGTGTTTCTCAGCCTTTTGTAGAGCTAGGAATCCTAAATCACTTATATTTATTTCTGAGAACTCCTAGCACTAAAATATGAGGGGAGTGAAAAAAACAATCCTTCTGACATTTAATTAAAAATATTGCATTCCTCCAGTTTAATAGATGACACCATCTTATGATTTTAGGATACTCATATGTCCGTTTAGATCGACAGGTTTTTTTTTTAAATATTCATAAATAATATTTTCATCTATTTGAAAAACAATATTATTACTAAACGTCATAATAACAAAAAATACAATAATAAAAAAAATTTAAATGATTTTTTCATTTTGTTACTATTTTTTTTTTATGGTAATGATGGAGAGGAAGGAGTTACACCAAAAAGGTTGCAACCCCAAAGGCCTGGGTTGGCCCCTCCATCGTGAAAAAGAAGAAGAAATAATTTTATGGGTTGGAGCTGAACGTTATAAGTCGCGGGAAAGATGGTGGCAGGGAGCGAGTTCCAGTCTCTGGAGGTCATAGGGATAAAAGAGTTGGCGAAAGCGCTTGTTCGACTTTTAACCAATTTGACAGCGAAGGGGTGCTGAGCGTTTGAAAACCGCGTGTTTCTCGTAAAGAGGGCATTAGGGGGGATAATTGATTTCAGCTCGACTGAACAGACACCGTGATAGTATCTGTAGTACAGGAAAGGGCAGAAACGGTTCTTCGCTGAGCCAGGGAGTCTGAGTGAGTTGGTTAGAGCCGGGTCTCCTATTAGTTTAATTGCATCAGCTTCTGAATTGCATCCAGTGTAGCAATGTTTGGAGGCACCCCTCCACAGATGAGAGCCATATTCGAGACAGGGACGAATTTGAGCCTTATACAGTATAAGAAGTTGACTGTATAGCAGTCTAACGTGCGTAATGTAACGTAATCGTTGTATTATAAGCAGTTAAGAATCTTTAGAACAACAAAAATGGTGTCACTGAGACAATAATAGTGATGTTCATCCCATTCTTAATTATCTACTCGGTTTTGTTTGACTGCAAGGTAATACCTAGACTCAAAAGTTTAGTAATTGCGTACTTTACATGACAAATTTTTTGGGGGGTGATACTACTATAACTACTATTTTTTTGATTTTCTATTTTCTTCTTATTGACCCCTAGGTGCGGGGAATCCCTAGCCTCCCTTTGTGAAACCCAGATTGAGAGACACTGTTTTTTCAAAGTAATCAATCTGATGAGTATTATAATTTGTGAGGAAAAAATATTACAAATTAAGTTCTAAAAAAATTAAATGATTATGCTTTTTGTTGAAAATATTCAAATGCTTAAAAAAAGTATTTATTTTTAAGACTTATTTTTTTGTTTTTCACCCTGAGGCTGGACAAGCTTTAAATATAGGCAGGCATTCCACTCTCAATCCTCTTTTATCCCATTCCATGGCTTGTCTTCCGTGACGGATTGAATCCTCTGGTAATCATCGCTGGAAACTCCTTGGTCTTTTTGCAATTTGCCCCCGTCCCCGGCCCCCAAGGGTTGTTACACAAACTGCGCCTGGGATCTATACACAAGTTTCGCGCCATATCTTTAGCTTTAAGAAAGAAGAAGAGGGAAGTAGGAAGACGGAAGGAAAAGAGGGCCAGTCTTTAAGAAGAGAAATAAGGAACAGAGCTGGTGTGGTGCTTGTTAGCGAAGATGATGAGACGGAGGTGGCCGTTTCTTCGAAATACCCTGAATGTAAGCCCCTCCGGGCTCTTTTAGCATTCTTCGGATAACTCGACCTATTATATTTTAAGAAATACACACACCGGTCAACCGTAGCCTTCTTTTAGTAGGAACTTTTAAACTATGTAAATTGAAGCTAGTCGAAAGGCTTGTATGAGTTACAAATAAAACATCAATCTCCAATCAGTTTACAGTCGACTCTCGATAAATCAAAATCCAAAGGAGCTACAAAAAAAATTCGAATTTATTAAGAGGGAAAAAAATCGAATTTTATTATTATTATTAATAAAGCGGTTTGTTCTACAGCATGTGCCGTTTTCCGCATCCAACACGCCAATTCTCTCTATCCAGAGATGTCTTGCTCTGTAGTTGCCTACTGGTCATTGCCTCATCTACTCCCTGCTTCCACGTTCGTCTCGGTCTTCCTCTTCTCCTCCGTCTTTCCGTGGGCATCCAGGTCATATTTTATGAGGCCACCTATCTTCAGGCATTCTTTTGAGGTGTCCGTACCATATTAATCTCTTCCTTCTTCTATCTATTATGTCGTTTTCCATTTTCATCCTGTCCCTTATAGTTGTATTTGGGATATGCTCCAATCTCGACACTCTGCAACTCCTTCTCATCGCATCCATTTCGAGCGCTTGTAATTTTCGTTTTTCTTATTCTTGTCATGTTTCTTCTGAATTGTATAGGGCTATATACCTTCCTATGGACAAATCATAT
This sequence comes from Forficula auricularia, assembly GCA_024734495.1. Taxonomy (NCBI): domain Eukaryota; kingdom Metazoa; phylum Arthropoda; class Insecta; order Dermaptera; family Forficulidae; genus Forficula; species Forficula auricularia. Next base: position 1,026,342 of record JALMQS010000165.1, read on the forward strand.
ATATTTTTTATTGTCCTGTTTTGATCCCTTTGCTAAGAGGGAAAAAAAATCAAATTTTAAAAGATTTTAAAATATATTTTTGAAAAAATGTGTGACTTACATAATTAATATATGTATAGTAGGATGGTCATATTTTGGGTATTTTTGAATTTTTACGCTGACAAAGGCTCATACGGTTCGAAATAAATAAAAAAAAATCCCCCAAGTTTCAAGTTTCAAGTCTCTATCTCAATTATAACCAATAGATTTTAAGGAATTTGGTTTTGGTACTTGGTGAAACATTTTTAAAATTATTGGATAAAAATACTTCTACTACTTAATGTTAAATCTACCAAGTATTTTTATCCAATAATTTCAACTATAACCTGCGCCCCCAGCGATGTAATTTTTCTCATCTAAATAACATGGGGTTTTTGGCATTAAAATATCAATTTTTTTATTTCGGCCAAAGAAATGGTTCAGAAAAATTTCAAACTCTGTTGACTTTATCATTATAATACTAGCTATCCATCAGAATTATTACAGATTTTTAGCTATTATAATTTTGGAATTACAGCTAGATAAAATAGTGCTATATTTTAGCGTTAGTAAGTTATAGACTGAAACTTGGTGGATATTTTTTTTATTTATTTCGAACCATATGAGCCCTTGGCAGCGTAAAAATTCGAAAATACCCAAAATAAGGACCACTCTAATGTATAGCCTCAAGTAAAAAAGTAAAAATAATGAAAACGACGAAAAAGAACAAAAATTAAATATGTATTAACATTGCAATAGATAATAACATACCAAATTAAAAAAATCCAATTATAAAGAGGGGAAGTGGCCTAGTATGAATTATAAAACATTCTCTCTCCCTCTTGTAACGAAAAAGATTTCGAGTTATCGAGCGTGTCAAAATACAGATCATTTTTTTGATTTATCGAAATTAAAAGCTGAAGAATTCGAATTATCCAAAAGTTTGAATTATCGAGGTTCGAATTATCGAGAGTCGACTTTATATCTATTTTCATAATGAGACTTAATTATTCTTTACATTTCGCAAAAAAAGTTTATAATTTTTCTAACATCAATGTTTTTTGACAATCATAAAAGGTAGCAATGAGAATTGTTTCGACCGCGCTTATTGGAAAAAAGATATTTTATCACGAGACCAGTGCGGATTATGCTATTAAAGTCTGTTGGAGTCTCAAGTCTAGCGGGCTATACACAAAATGACGTTGGATTGTAGCTAAGTGGATCACATCTTTTTTCTCTCTTGGTCCAGACTTAAGACTCCACAGACTTCAATAGCATAAACCGCAGTGGTCTCGTGATAAAATATCTTTTTCAAATAAGTGCGGTCGAAACAATTCTCATTGATATATAAATTTATTTAAAATCATTATTTCAAGTTAGAAATATATAAGTTCAAATATTATTTTCACTCAATATTTGACAAAAATTCCTACAGTTGATTCGTGATCGAATCAAATGTAGAAAACATTCGGTTCATAAAAGTTAGGTATACTGGTTGAAATTAAGAAGCGATTTAAAACTTAATCTATACACATATTCGCTACAAGAAGTCTCCCAAAGATTTTGATTGAAATCGAAAAACTTAAGTACGTAGTTACTCTAAGTATTTTTGTATGTGTGCTATTTTATCAAAAAAGCTTTGGACAATTTTATTTCAAACTGGATACTTCGCAATGTTATATATTTTATATTGATACAAGAAGAAGTTACACCAGAAAAGGTAGGGGAGACCGGGGCTGGTTGTCACATTTTATGGTTTTTATCATTTTTGAAGAGGAAGTGTTTACAGTTCCTCTTTCTATAGTAATTAGTGTATGTTTCCTGGCTATATTTTTCCAAAAAATTTGAGACCAGCAGCATTTGGCTTTTCAGAAAAAAAAGTCTTGCCAGAGTAAATTTTTGTGACAACCTACCCAGACTCCGTGTTGGTTGTCACAAACATTGGGATTGGTTGTCGATTGTCACGGGTTATTTAAAGATAGGGGAAAAAAGAAAAAAAATATTAAAAAAAAAAATGTCATTAAGAATAGAAAAATCAAACAATGATATTGATAAAGCATGAATACATATTTAATTCCAATTTATACAATATATACCTACATGTTATTTCGATTAAACTTAAGGAGTGAGGAGTATTGATTATATGCATCGACAAAAAAATAAATAATAATAAATATTTTATTGTTCAAAATCGGTGTAGCTTATTATGGGAGTAGATTAATGTTTATAATGGGCATTATTTCTATCTCTTTAGAATGAATGGAAAGGAATTGATTTTTGGCGTGTTGAAATAAGTAAAACGCCTATATATCTACAATGGTAAGAAGAGGATCATTGGAATTTTAACTTTAAGTTGGATATCGTCTAGAACAGCGGTTCCCAACCTGTGGTCCGCGGACCACTAGTGGTCCGTAAGAACTAAAATATGGTCCGCGAAAGATTTCAAACTTTGAATCAACACGCGCTGATGCATAACAAACAGCGAGCGTAGGATATTCTCTCGAGGTGGTCCTATTATCAGCAAGTCAGAATTTGATGAGGGGATTCCATGGAATTCGAGGAAAATCATCAAATTTAATTTTAAAACCCACAAATACCTAGTGCATTTCGAATATAAATATATAATAAAGAAAGTCGGTTAAAAATTAGGAAATATAATTTTTTAAAACCTACAAATAGTTCATTTCAAATGAAAATATACCTATGTACAAATTCCGAATAAAAAATTTTTTAGAACGTCGACTGTCTTCCTCATAAAAACTTTATGAATCGGATCACCTTCTATCTTTTTTCAGTCCTTAAAACTGTCAACTAAGGAACTTCCCTGAATATTAATATTATTTTTAATTATGCGACTTCAAACAAAGTAGGAACTTCTGTGTTTTTAACTGTTAAGTGTAGAGACTTTTTGTGTTATTTCAAGTCGTTTGAATTTTACTACTGCGTGTAGCTTTGAGCAAAAATATTACTCCAAAAATTCAAGAACTTATACATAACATGCAACCTCAAAAATCTCATTGATGCAAACATAATTATTTACTAAAAATTATATGTTTTCAATAACTATAACACTGTTAATTAATGATACTTTTGAATTTTATGATTATGTTAAACGTTTCGATTAAAGATTATTTTTAGATTGATAGAGTTTATTTTTTAACCTTGTGGTCCCTGCTACTAATAATGAAATCAAAATGGTCCCTGGACAAAAAAAGGTTGGGAACCACTGGTCTAGAAGGATAATGCAAAATTTTGGTACAATCAATCCTACGGGAGTACCTACTTTACTTTGATATTTTGGCTTTCGGGGAAACTAATTTTAAAGAGGTAAATTGGTAAAATAAATTCCAAAAAGAAGAGGATGTAAGTGAAAATTTGCACACATCAGTTTTCTTTCAAGACATTTATTATCATTGTAATATATAGTAGATGAGTGATGAGATTGCGATGTCCACTCAGAAGCAATTTGTTATGTCGACAGATAAGATAGATTCACACTAAATACATATGGATAAACAATAATTTTTTTATTACTTTTACTATAAGAGGCTATTTTGTAGGCTTTAAGATCACGTAATTTTTTTATTAAACTATTTTAAATAGTTTAGGAGGTTTATATCATATAGGTTCTCAACCTTTTTCTTCCGATGAACCCCTTATGCAGTTTTGTAAGAATGTCATCCCCCTTTCCAGGATTTTCTAGCTCAAAAATTTTATTTCGAATAATGTGCTTTTAATATTGAAAATACAAGGATCATATTTTAATTTAGAGATAAAGATAAGTGATATTTATCCCGAGGGGTGAACCGCGATTGGAATTAGGTGTATACGTCTTTGGCAATAGTGTATATGTGCGAGTTCTTATAGATATTATCGAGGGGTTATTTAACCGCGATTGGAATTAGGTGCAATTATTTTGGAATTTATTAGATAATGCCCCTTCATCTATTGTCTTCTACTTGAAAATGAAAGTGGAAGTGGAAGTAGGTGTACACGATTTTAGGTCTCGGTTCACCCCTCGTATTTATCTTATGGGAAACCTGAGGTTGTTCTTTGGCAGTTCTTTAATACCTTCTTTAAAATTTTTGAAATTTCGCTTTTTTTTGCAAATTTCATCGAACGACACATCATTTTCGTTATTTTTCAAATTTAACATTAGATTTTTTTAAAGATATATTTTTGGGACCTTCGTCCTAAACGGATACTGCTTTGGGTGTGTGAGCAGAGTAGTCGAGAAATTTAATCTTGCATGGTTAAAACGGCACAGTCCCGAGAAGGAAATCGGCCATCTTCCACATAATGCATGAGCTTTGTCCTATAAAAAGAAATGCCAAATTTCTCCTAATTCCATTACTGTCGGCAAATTATGACTTGTATTCTTAGTTATTTCCAATCTTATATATTGAGAATTTTTAAAAATGGATTAGTCCAAAGATTCCCGGTTCATCTTTATTTATCCGTTTTTGTATTATTACTATTTTAATAACTCCTCAGCGAGAACAATTTTTATTCGACTAAAACTCGTCTAAACTTGTCTTTGTCATGCTTGAACTGAAAGATATACCAGGCAGTGACTTCAAACCTTCTATCGGCACCCTTTTTCGGAAAATTATTCATTTTAATTGCCCCTTTAAACTATGCAACAATTTTATTTCATTTCGAGAACCAATATACTTTTCAAAACATAAAATTTTATTGAAGAAAATGGTTCTCTTTCTATCCTTGAGAAGCTGAAGAAAGCTACAATAAAAGACGTTATTTACTGGCTTGCAGAATCGTGGCAAATTACAAGTGTGAACTTACTGCGGAAATCCTGGAAGAAGCTCTGGCCTAGCCCGAGTTCGAGAAAACACCTACACAAACTTAAATTTGTAAAAAAAACTCGTTCGGATTTCCAAAGGGATTTTGCTAGAAATATTTGAAGTAACGGTGATAATAATTTTAAAGTTAAAAGATCTTCCTGAAATTTTGAAGTCGATATTTATGAAAATACTCTAAATGTTTGAAATTTTAGAGATGCGCCCCTTCATCAATGGACCGCACGCCACTCATATATATACATATTTATATATAGAATGTATAAGGTTAAATTAAAAATTTATATACGTATGGGTATGTTTGTTTGCATCAAACCTCCAGTATAACCTCATTGATTTCCTCCTTATGAATCATCAACTCTGCTACTTATCATGCGCCACTAAATATTTTCAATCGAACTAGAACTATTTACTCTTTTGTATGATGACGAATTTCTTAGAAAAAATTCACTCGAGCTGTAATGTCGAATATTATTTTAAACGAGATCTAGAAGCGCCTGGATATAGGCAACCGGCGAACCAGGTAACCTAGGCTCATCTCCATTCGAACGAGACTGGAGACGTTTGGCCTTGAGAGTGCCAATAAGGGCGCTTACGCACTGTCGACTGGTCGCAGGAGACTTGGTCGACGACGACTAATGACTTTCTATAGTTTAAATGAGTGTTTACGCACTAGGTCTTTACGAACTGACGACTGGTCGCCGGAGACTTGGTCGACGGCGACTGTGACTTTCTATAGTTTAAATGAGTGTTTACGCACTTGGTTGCCGGTCGCCCGGGTGATTATGCGAGTCGCCGCGCAGTGGCGACGCACAAGCGACTCACCAGCGACTGCTGATTGCCGAAGAAACGGGAAAATAAGGACAATATTTTTATGCAAATAATTTTTATTTTATTTTTCATAAAATATAGTCCTTATTTTCCCGATACCAAATTTAATAATTTATTCAATGGACATAACTAATCAAAATATAATTCTATCCAATTTATTTACAGGTCAAACACTTCAAAAAAGTGGAAAAATATAAGAAGCTGTTTTGCTAGAGAAACACGAAGACTTAAAAATATAAAAAGCGGCTCTGCTCTTTCTCATAAATCTCCTTATATTTATTACAAACAGCTCATCTTGTTTTTGAAGAATACTGTTGGTAATTCGAAGACAGAGAGTAGCATTGCGGAAGAAGATCGACAATTGATCAAGAACCCTTAGGACCATACTCGAGACAAAATATAACCGGAAGAAATAAAAAATTTCAGATGATGGCACAAGAGAATTATTGTACTCTTTAAACAAATGTATTGATACGCGTAACAAAAACGAGGATCCTTTGGAACGTGATGAGGATAGAATGTTCCTGATGTCCCATGTTTCATCTTCTTTCAGGAAAATTCCCGAGCATAGAAAGGCATCTGTAAAAATTGAATTAATTATTATAATCGATTCTTTCGGTACCTCTACTCCAAATACTACATATCCAAACACAATGTGGCGAAATTATAATGAGTATGAGCGTGGTTACTTCACACCAGAAGGCGGATCTTCTATTTGTGCTGCACCAAGTCAACAATCACGATTACGCCCTGAAGCACAGAATTACTACACGCCAACTTCAGCTCAACCATCATATGAACGCCCAGAGTCGCGGATTTCTACTGCAACTTCAAGTGGCTCTCAAGATTCTGATATTTTTGATTTATTTTGAATTTTCATTTTCATTTTTTTTGTACTACATAATTGGTATTAAATACCTAGTTAATATGGTATTACATTAATTAAACAAATAAAAAAATTCTTCTTAGTTCAATATTTTGGTTTATTTAATTAAGTTGTGACTTACCTCACTGTTATAAATAGCTTTTCTTCCGGAGAAATACAGGGTCGCATATTAGTATCTCTCCCAGTTATGTGTGATTTCAGAAGACACAATAGCTCATCAAACGAACGCACGGACATTCTTGCGTAATTAAAAAATTTACATGGGTACTTTCTAACCTTTCATAAAATATTTTAAACATTCTTTTTATTCTCCGTTCTTGCAACAAGGGATGTATCCAATACTCTTTTGCTTTTCTTTTCATTTTTTTCTCTTTATAATTACGTAGTAACGCTACTATTGCAACTTCTTGGGCGTCCATTCTGCACGAATGTACAAGAAACACTGCCTATGGAAGCGTTCACAGTAAGACCGGACCAAAATTCCTATTAAAATTTTTTTTATCTAAATTCAGTCGCTCGGCTTGGTTCTCCTCAGCTGCCTATGTTTTTTTGGTCGCCGAGAGACCAAGTCGCCGTCGACCAGTCGACAGTGCGTAATAGGCCTAAGGCTTAAGCCCCGCCTCCAGTTCCAGACAGTCCAGCCATGCTCTGAAACCCAGGCTTATGATTGGCACTCAATCCCTACTCTTCCACACTGCATAAGTCTGGTTTTTATTCAATATGGAGGCATTAGGACGCCATCGAAGAGGATGAGATAGAGGGGAAGGCTACTTATCGACACAAATTCCATCTGGTGATCGTTACCGGTTAGCAAATAACTGTCATGATAATTTGGAGAGGTGAGTAATGAATGCTTGCTGACGCTTCAACTTTAACGGTTATAAATTTTATAAAATATAAATTTTAAATATAAAACTAAACAGGCCGGATAAAGGGCGATTGGAGCGATTGGTACCCAATCAGAATTTCGCATTTGCAAGAGGGCCCCGCGTTACCGATCAAATGAACAAAAATATTCGAAATTTAAAGCAAATTGTCTTTTTGACGATAATGGATAAATTGATGAATTATTCAAATAATTAAAAATATATTTATTTTTAGTTTGTATTGCTGGAAAATCGATTTAAAATGTTCAAATTTTTATATGATAATGATAGAGCAACGGCATTTCCAAACTTGTTTATTGCTCTCCAAATATTCTTAACAATTCCAGTAAGCAGGCGTTTCTGGAGAGATCATTTTCCAGGCTAAAACTAATAAAAACTATCTGAGATGACAATGAATCAGGATAGATTAAATAGCTTAGCAATTATGTCAATTGAAAGTAAAGACGCAAGAAAATTAGATTTTCAAACAATTTTTAGAAGAATTTACAGAACAAAAAACTTGGAAATATGTAAATTCATGTATTCATATTTAGGTGATGTAAATTCTACATTCAATAAATGTTTTTGTATTTTGAACATTTTTATTTTTTAATTTATGTAGAAGTTTACATATCTGATGATCCATGACATTTGATATATTTATATATATATATAACTCTTGATATCTTAATATATATATATATATATACTGAATTTGAATTTTATTTAAATATTTAATATACAGGGTGTCCCAAAAGTCAAGGATCAAACGTGAACACGAGATAGGTTTGAGTTCAGGATTGTCCAAAATAAAAATAAAATATTTAACAAAACTCTCTTGGTTTTCGAGCTATGGGCATTTTTGAACACCGTGAAAATCGCTACCCTGCTCTAAATATTTGAACGCTGTTGTCTACGAATTTTCATACTTTTATAATTCTAATTTTGGTTACGGAATCCTGAATAATACTGCTATCGATCACAAAACAGAAAATAACTAAGAGTATTATACTTTTTGAGAAAAAAAAATATTTTTGTCAGATTCATGTGTCAAAAAATTTTAATCAGTTAACTTTGACTCTTGATATCTTAAAAAAAAACTGTGTCAAACAATAATGGCAAATTATCTAAAAAATTGACGCATTTAATCAAGATTTCAAAATGGTATAAAACATTCCACTTTTTTAAAAATCAAAAAATAATATTTGCATTTTTATGCGAAAGAAACTAATTTCAAAACACAATTCTTAATTGGGTAAAGGGTAGAATTTAACATGAAAACTAATTTAATTTATTAAAATATTTTTATTCAATTAAAGTAAATGTTCAAAATAATATTTGTTTTTATATTCAATATCTAATATTATTTCAAATTACAAATTAAAATTAAAATTATTACTTTACCATACAGGGTATGGTCAAGTATTGCATGAAAAAAGTGGGGTTTTTTCCTTCTTTTTTTTCAAAATATCTAAAAAATGGCTTAAACTATTATGATTAAAAAAATTGAGCGAAACCATGGCATTTTCTCTCTACAGAAAAGCCCAAAAAAATTATATTTTTCGAGATAATAATTGTTTTGTCAAAATGTCTTTTAGTTAGGCTGTGCGTTATCAAATTTTTGTGGACGTGCTAGCTCAAAAACTAGTGTGAATATCGAAACCAAATTTCACACGTAGTTTTGGTCCATTGAGATTAAGAGCTGATTATATTTTGGTTCATATCAACCCAAAATTAAGGGGGTGGAGGGGGGTTAAAAATAAAAAATCTAGGCAATTTGAGCAAACTCAACCAAATTTTGTATACATAATCAGCGTGACCCCTATGAACTCTAAAGGTGCAAAAACTAACCGCGTAAAATGGGGGGGGGGGTCAAAAAATGAAAATATAGGCTCTTGTACCAAACTCAACCAAATTTTGTATACATAATCAGTGGGCCCCTAGGAGTCTAAAAATGCAAAAACTAACCCCCTCCCTTACATGATTATAAATAATTTTATTAAATAATAAATATAAGTTAGAGCCCAGGTTGTATTGTAAAGTCAAGTGGATGGCCACATCAGAACACGTCAGCTTATTTGATATCTGTTTTCATGTTAAATTCTCACCCTTTACCCAATTAAGAATTGTGTTTTGAAATTAGTTTCTTTCGCATAAAAATGCAAATATTATTTTTTGATTTTTAAAAAAGTGGAATGTATTATACCATTTTGAAATCTTGATTAAATGCGTCAATTTTTTAGATAATTTGCCATTATTGTTTGACACAGTTTTTTTTTATGATATCAAGAGTCAAAGTTAACTGATTCAAATTTTTTGACACATGAATCTGACAAAAATATTTTTTTTTCTTAAAAAGTATAATACTCTTAGTTATTTTCTGTTTTGTGATCGATAGCAGTATTATTCCGGATTCCGTAACCAAAATTAGAATTATAAAATATGAAAATTCATAGCCACAGCATTCAAATATTTAGAGCAGGGTAACGATTTTCACGGTTTTCAAAAAAATGCCCATAACTCGAAAACTAAGAGAGTTTTATTTAATTTTTTTTTTTTATTTTGGACATTCCTGAACTCGCCTATCTCGTGTTCACGTTTGATCCTTGACTTTTGGGACACCCTGTATAGAGGGCCCCGCAAAAAAAATCCAATCGGGCCCCGCACCTATCGATCCGGGCCTGAACTAAAGATTTGAGCATCTTTTATTTGAAAAAAGTTGGAATGTTTTTCAAAAAATCACCTCAGGTTAAAACTAACCAATGTTTATTAAAAGAGAATTTAATTTTTAGCACAAATTCTAAGATTTTAGTAGAAATATTATTAAATTTCGATATCAGAAGGGATTGATACCCTCAGGTTCGACTCCTGAAGGGATGAATCCCCTCTGATATCGTTTTAATAATATTTCTACTAAAATCTTAGAATTTGTCCTAAAAATTAAATTCTTTCTCTATTAATAAATTATACATTTTATAAATTATAACAAAATAAAAAGAAAAATAATTTCGGAAAATGATAAAATTTAATTTAATTTTTTCTTTTATCATTGAAAAATTTGAAAATTACCTCAACGCCTCCTCTATTTTAATTTAATTTTTAGCACTAATTCTAAGATTTTAGTAGAAATATTATTAAATTTCGATATCGAGAGGGGATTGAGGCTGTCTTCATTTTAAAGTAAGTGGATTTTCATTAATCTATCCTTCATTAGATTTTAGTATAAGGGTAAATACATCATTCTTATTTTGAAAAAGCATTTAACCAATTAGCTCTTTTCAGATCTATTTTATTATTTTGAAAAAGCATTTTATTCAACAGCTATTATTATGGCACAATTGTCCTTTTCAGGGTTAATCTTTTGTTTCAATATATATGTTTGTCACCCTTTTTAATTCCCACACATATATATAAATAGTTATTTTAAAACCTAATTCGGAGTCCAAATTTATTCTGGAAGCTGTCATCTATTTATTTTATGGTTTGTTTTGATGAATCGCAAAACAGATATAAAGTATTTCTCAAAAGATAAAAATTTAAATTATATAGATATATTGCTAAACAATTTCTCTTAATAAAAGCTTATAGAAATTTGATCCGTTCTATAGTACAGATTGATTTGGATTTAAATATTTATATATAGTATCTTCCTTTATTTGAGTATACAAAGCGAGAGGGAAATGGAGAAAATCTCCGAAGAGTACTTTGCGTTGAGATAGGAATCGCTGGTTTGAGTAACATTCAAGCAGGGAGTGGGATTCTAATTAACCGGCTGTCCGGGGGGTCGTAAAGCCACAACCTCACCCGCCTCACCCCTTGGAAAACAGAAACTCAAAAACTTAAGCGCTGTTCCTCATACAAGAAGGAAGTCAAGGTGGTTGCATTGGACCGAGTGAGTTTTACATCAAAACTTGTATAACTCATATAACCGGCCTCAGTTTCTCTCCCCACTTTGCCTCCCGCACCCACACGCTAAGTCTGTTGGCACTCTCGTCTCTTCCGGGTCCTTTATTTTCCTTCTCGTTACTTTATTTTTTATCTTACTTTGTGCTATAACGGAAACGCGATTCTTTTTTTTTATTCTACTTGACTGAAATGTACTTGCTTGGTTACTGAAAAAAATAATAATAATAATTTGATGAAATATTATCCCGTTTTTCTCTCATTTGTTTAAGTAGAGTAGTCTATTACAAAAGAAACGATTTATCTAAATTAATAATATCTAAAAAGAAAAAAATATTATATATTAAATCTGGCATAAGAGAGGGTGTTAAATTTTTTGATTAAACAGAAATTAGTATTTATATAGAAATTAATTGAATTTTTACTAACCGTAGCCAAATTTTTAAAAGTAAATCAAAGAGAGTGTCATTTGTTTAATGGGAATAAAAATACACACACCAAGAATGTGCAAAAACTTTGTTTTGAATGATTGCTATTTGAGAGTTTTTTAATTAACAGTATTTACTTACATTCGTAAATAATAGATATATATATATATATACATAAAGTATAAGCTTCAATTACCTAATCGACAAGAAAAATGTACAAGCAGAACCGTAACGGTATGTAAATGTTTCGATTTCAAAAATTAAATTATTTGATTATCAGCTGAAAAAAAGAAGGCAGCCCAAAGCCCCAAACATACCTACTGAAGAAAGAAAAAATTATAGATACATTTCTAAATAATGTGTATTTATTGGACTGTTATACATATGTATGTTATTCTTTTCTTTTTTTCTCCTTTCCTCCTCCTCTTTAGGGTTTCATCCATAATTAAGGGAAAATAAATTATATTTAATGCTCCTGCTAAGGAAGGAACAAATTTCAAATACTGCTGGAGGAGAGAAGAAAGAACCATTTTGTTTGTTTCCTTCATTGACCCTTTGAAACCCTGAAGCAGGATGAGGAAAGAATCCTCCGAAACGTTGGCTTAAAAGGAAAGGAGATAAAAAGAAAATAATAACATACCTAACAGTCCAATAAATACCTCCACTTTATTTAGATTTAGAAATGTGATAATTTTTCTTTCTTCGTTACCCTCTGGTCTGCCAGCCTTCCATTACTTTCAGCTCAAATTTCTACCAGTCTCCAAAGAGAAAATTTCTTCAAAAATTATTTTATTTTTTTAACTCACTTTTGAAGACGTTTTTTTTTTTTGCATTTTTCGAGATTTTCGTAGACTAAACTTGTGTGATTCCGAGTCGCTACCCGCCATCGAAGAAGTGTTTCTGCGCTTTCCTTATTTTATAGATATTATCACGGCATATGCTCTGATGAGTTAAAGTCGCCCCCCCCCCCCAACGTGCATTGCGCCTTTACGGCAGGTTTTATCGATTTCCAACACCTTTTTGCGGTTAAATTGGGAAAGTGTCTGACCACTTCATTCGTTTATTCCCATGATTTCGAGAAACTGAAAAAATGAACTATCCAGCCCATTCATTGTCTAAGTGGATACAAAAGAGAAAGGAAACTTTTTAAGACCCAAACTTAGCAATCATATATACCTTTGAATAATACCTAACTTTAATTTAAAAAAAATCAAATTAATGTTATCCGAAGATCAGATCCTGCGCCCCCGGTACCCCACTAGTATTGTCAAGAATGAGAACAAGCCAAAATGTTTTTCTAATCGGGAATATAATAGAAAATAATCATTAATATGATAATTTATAATCATTTACGAAAGAACCCACCCCTTCACTAAATTTTAGGCTTATTAGCATTTAATCATATCTCTCCTCTTAAATATGGGAACTCTTCTAGGACAAATAGCTTTCTAGTAATATTTGTTTAAACATTTTAGATTTTAAATTATTTTTGAATTCCCCCGTATTTATTTAACACCAAAGCCTGTCCAATCAGAGAGTTCACGCAGGATTCGTCGTCACACATGCGGAATATAATAAGTAGATCAGAGCCGGGTTTAGGTATTTCTTGAGTCCAATTTTGGAATTTGGAAGGCATATACTGTTTATTCATTGCAGTAAAGAGATGAACATTGAGAAACAAAATATCAGCTGTTCTGTGATATCAGCTGATGTACTCGGCCAATGTCCGGGGAATGCAATAGCCATGTCACCCACGTGATAAAATAATGCTTTCCGATTGGCTGGCCACTGCTAGCTTGAGTAGCTTAACTTTTTTTTAGATCATGGTCTATCTTTTGAAGCAAGCATGCTAGTGAGATAGTCCGAAGTGACGTCATTTCGACCCCCTCCATGCCTCCAAATTTACAGTTTGTCAAACAACTAAGAGAAAAATCTCCGTCTGAACCGACCTTTAGATAGATAGATAGCCCATGAAGTAGAATCTTCAAAGCAACCAATATTTTGTCATTTTCAGTTGCTATGATACCAGTGTAATTCTGGATCATTTAGGGGCAGTTAATCAAAACTGTGCAATAGCTTAGTTTGCTTAAGTATTATTTCCAAAAGTTTTGTGACAAATTTAAGCTTCCCTGACTATACGGGGAAGCGGAAAAATTGTGATGAGTTAGTGAGCCTTTTCGCATTCATTCACCATATCAAATACTATTTAGAAAGTTTAAATAAAATAAAACAATAAGTGTTTATTATTTGGATGTTGAGAGTGTCGGAACATCAGCAGAGAGTCTTAGTTGACAGTAGGATTACACATAACCACATGCAAAATATAGTTATAAACGGATATATAATTTCCTTTAATGTACCTACTAATGAATGCTGTTAATATTCATGCCATTCCGAAAATGATATTTTCCTTATAGTAGTTAAATTAAATTGTCAGGGATTTTCTTTTTGCCCAAGTTACATCAGATCTCGTCTGTTTGACATTTTACCCCTTTCATTGAAAAATATAAAAGCCGCTGGTTTTCAATTAATGCTGCAAAGCTGTTTGAAAAAAAATGATCTATTCACTGTCTAGTAGCATAAAAGATATGATAAACATCAGTAATCTATAGAAATGAAAAAAATTGAGATATTTACCTGGTCTTTGACAAATTTTAATTTAAAATAATGTTAAAAATTGATCCAGTCTTTTATCTTATAAAACAAATTATATTGAGATTATAAATTACACTACTATATACTTACCTAATGTATCATTTATGAGAATTTATTATTTATTAAACTTCTCACCTATATAAGTGACTTGCTTAGAAATTATATTTTCAAATAAATAGCAAAAAATTCACAGCAAAGAGCCCAAAAAGGGGCATTTCTAGCCAAAGGATTTAGACTTTGGTGTCTCAGATTCTGAAATATTATAAAAAAACAGCTACGAAACCCGTCTTCGGCGGGCATATTGCTGGACGCTAGTGATGAGCAAAGCAAGAGCAAGACCAAGACTGCAAGACCAAGCTCATCAGTAATTAATATAGGCAGAGGGTGTGTTTGTAAAGTCTTCTATAGGGTGTTTAGAAAGCCCTGATCACTTTTAAGAAAAATATTATTATTATTATTTTGTTTTTGAGTATTAATATTAGTGATGATCAAAGCAAGACCAAGACCAAGACTTCAAGACCAAGACCAATTCTGCTCATAACTTCTGGACGCCCCCTAGACTCCGTAGTGGGTTTTAAAATAATAATTTAAATTTCATAATTTTAATAAATTTTATTTGTCATGAACTATTAGTGGCAGTGACGGTTGGTGACTTATCAACCAGGGAATGCTATCCAAAAAAGAACCCTTCATTTTTGGAAATTTGTATTTTAATCTTAGCTTATTTTTGGAAATTTCATCGAATACGGAATTAGGATATATATATATGATCGAGTAATTAGGAAATGTAGGTATATTTAACAGAGTGGAATAGAGTGGCATGAATAGATAGAGTGAGGTGTATAGATAGAAATAGAATGAGAGATAGAGGTAGAATCCGGTGTATAGAAGATGTAGAATGAGAGAGCCCTGTTCTCGAGGTTCAATCTTTGTATTTCCTTCCTGTTAGCTCATAACTCCTTCCACATTTTAGGTTAAAAATAAAATGAGAGAGTCTTCTGTTTTTTAAATAAAATAATTTTTAATTATTTCTAGAGACTATAGTTTCGAAGGCATTGCCTTCATCATCAGTCTATCACAAATATTTCAAATTAGTTACAAATTAAGATTTATACATTGAAAATTTTGAAAAATATTCACATTCCACATTTTTAAACCAATGTCATTGAATTATCGCTTTTCTCCTTTCTTGTTGTGACCAATTCTCCAAATTCTGCTTCTTTCGTTTCTGTGTGTTCAAGTAATGATTCGTTTTAAAGTAAAATTATAAATTATTATTTATTTTTCTTCTGAAAATAAAAGAGATTATTAAATAATTCTGAAAGATTCACTAATGGGACTGCATTAATCCTCAATTCCTGCGTAATTTCAAATTTGAATGTATTTTTAATGTTAAAATTTGCTAAATTAAGTATATATAGAATAATCTTAATTTCAAATGATTTTTAATATTGAATTTATTTAATGAAAATCGACCATCTTCCACAATGAATCACCCTGTTCTATAACAAAATCTTCAATTTCTCCTAATTTTATTGCTTTAAGCAAGCTATGACTTGTCTATAGCATTCTTACCATAGGTAGTTATTTCCGATCTTATTTATATTGAAAGTTCTTAGAAATGGATTATTCCAAAGATTCTCGAATTATCTTTATTTATTCCTTTTTTGTATTATTTCTATTTTATTAGTTCCTCAGCGAGAACAATTTTTATTCGACTAAAACTCGTCTGGACTTGTCTTTGACATGCTTGAACTGGAAGATATCATATAGCAGGCAGGAACTTCAAACCTTCTATCCGCACCCCTTTTCGGAAAATCATTCATTTTAATTGGCTCTTGAAACTATGCAACAATTTTATTTAATTTCGAAAACCAAAATATACTTTCCAAAACAAAAAATATTTTTTATAGAAATATTCGAAATAAGGGATAATAATTTGAAAATTTAAGGATCCTCCTGAAAACTTGAAGTCGACCTTATATCGGGGTTCCACGTTATATCTCAGGGGGTTCCCCGGCTTGGTGACACCTGAAGCAAGATTTAATGATATTAATAAGTAAATTACATTAATTTTATGTTCAAATTTTTTAGTAAAAAATTCAATATTTTTCTTTGTTTTTACATAAAGTAAATATAAAATATTGATTTACTTTAAATATTATTTTAAGATATATTTCTCTAAGGGTTGGATGGGGTTTCCTAAAAAAATCTTATAGTTCTAAGTGTTCTGTGAGTAGACAAAGTTTGAAGACTACTGGTATAGATAGATAGATATATATTAACTATCTTTTTAATGTGTTATCGTTTTATTTGCATTTAATAAAAGAAATGATAGAATGTTAACTGATATTTCAGATTGGGCGGTTCAACCCGAAAGAATTTTCCAGATTATCATTATAACCCCCAAAATCTCAACAAGCAAATGTACCTACCTATGTAATGTGTAATAATATTTCATGATTTTATGTTTATATACATATTAGAATTTAAGACAAATAAATATATAATTTCATCTACCTATAATTTATTATATCCTATAACTTTCCTGAATTTATTTGAATCTAGATGTGGCAAGGAGTCCTTGAGCTTCTAACTTCTAAAGCATATTTCTCTATTTATTCTTTACTTTCTTGACTTTCTTAGGCAATTATTTGCTTTTACTTATTAGATTCTCGACCAATCTTGATTTTTATGTTACTTTCTCGTATCAATATTACACTTCTATAATATCCTACACAAATACTCTTG
The DNA here is from genome assembly GCA_024734495.1 of Forficula auricularia. Classification (NCBI taxonomy): domain Eukaryota; kingdom Metazoa; phylum Arthropoda; class Insecta; order Dermaptera; family Forficulidae; genus Forficula; species Forficula auricularia. Next base: position 1,043,497 of record JALMQS010000165.1, read on the forward strand.
AGATAAAGCTTTGTGTGGTTCAGATGCTGTGAACCAGAAGAATTTCAAAACCACTCAAATTCGATTTTTCACTTACATTAATATCATCTATATATATATATAAATTTACTACATTGCCCATCTGTCTGATTGTTTGGGGAATCGAAACAGATGAATTTTGTTCAGATATTCAATAATAAATTTTATTTAGAATTTTTATATGTTAACGTTAGATGAACGCGAAAGTTAAAACCTTTTATCCGGTCAGTGTCCTATTTTGGTGCAATTGGGTCCTGATTCGTTTTGATACTGAACCAAGAGTTGAAAAAAGATAGGACCCAGCCGGGTACGATCCGACATCTTAATATATAATAAAATGTTTTAACTTTCGCGTTCATCTAACGTTAACATATAAAAATTCTAAATAAAATTTATTATTGAATATCTGAACAAAATTCATCTGTTTTGATTCCCCAAAGAATCAGACAGATGGGCATTGTAGTAAATTTATAAGAATCATACTATTAGGAAAATAGGAGAAAACGTGAGTGAACTAAAGAGTTGAATATATATAAAATTTGATTATATGACCTAGTTGGGAATCCATCGCTTAAATGGAAAGGCATCTGCGGGCAGAAGAAGTCGGATCGTACCCGGCTGGGTCCTATCTTTTTTCAACTCTTGGTTCAGTATCAAAACGAATCAGGTCCCAATTGCACCAAAATAGGGCAGTGACCGGATAAAAGATTTTAACTTTCGCGTTCATCTAACGTTATTAACGCTCATAACGAGAAAAAAACGTCCGCAACACGTTGAGGGCTAACTCACAAATATCACAATACGACATTTTCTTTCATGATATTTGACCACTATTACGCGTTATGGTTATTAAGAATTGCAAACACCCGTCCATTTTTATTTTTGAATGCCATTTCCGAGTGTGAACATCTGTGCCCTAATCATGGCTAGTAAACTGAACATATTTTATGATAAAAGGAATGATCACAGGTATGAATCCTGTCGAGGGCTCATTCATTTCTTTCAAAAATAATTAAATAGTTCTCGATATGTAGAATTAACATCAGACTATTAAATAAAATTATTTAAAATTTCGCGGTACACTTGAATATTTTATGATAAATTAAGACAAGTAACAGTTTTTTACTGAGTGTCGAACAATACGAATCTTACTTCAAGAAACAAAACAGACTCAGCTTCTTAAAAAAAACAACCTCTCTATCGACAAAGCAGTATAGTCGTCTTAAATGATATTATATCTTAAAAATGTATTGTGGTCTTTTTGAGTTAGCCACAAAGCGTTCTGGCTATTTTTATAAGTTCCATAACACGAATAACCCTTTCTGAATGTTTTAAAGAGGCCACAACGCGTTGTGAACATGTTTTTCTATCAATAAGCGTTTTCGTTCTTTGAGCCTAGCATATATACTACATAAATTTAATTTTTTATTAAATGAAAGCTTAAAGAGCGCCTCGACTGCGTTGTCATTTTAGCTACATGACTTTATAAATTGTATTTTGGATAAACCACTTAAATTAATATATTACTGGAAAGAAGCAATTGAATTTCATTAATATTTTTTTAAAAAATTAACACATCCAGTAAGCACCAAGTCATTTAAATTTCTGTATTAATTGTATTTTAGATTTAAATTTTGTTTGCTTTTAGTATAATAAAATAAAAAGAATGAGAGTTCAGATATTCTATATATAAAATTAAGGTTTTGTCTGTACATTGGTCCAAATCACGCCAAATTTTGGTTGCACACTTTTCAAGCAAAGTTATGAACCAAAACACCCTCAACAAAATGTCTGTCTGTGTGTATATATGTGTGTCTGTCTGTATGTTTCCGTGGGTTCCGCGAAAAGTTGCTCACGATTCACGTAAAAACGGCTGAAGGGATTATTATGAAATTTCATATTTACATCAGATCTCTTCTAACTTACGTTTTTAGCTATATAAGGTTTTGATATTTTGACCCCAAAAAGGGGGTTGGGGAGGCGCACGAATTAAAATTATCAAATAACTCCTAAACTATAAGCTCTACGGCAAATTTTATTATGAGCAAAGTTGTAGGGGGGCACGGGTTCGCAGGTTGGGGGTGCTGGGTGGGTTTCGGGGGGGGGGGGGTGTTCGTGGGTTGGGGGCCCAGGGCGTGCCGTCTGCCTAGCAAGAGGGCCGCCGAAGGCGGGCCTTGCAGCTAGCTATATTATGTTAAAAATTGTTAAACATTTCATCAAATCGTCCTTCTTTTTCATGTATTTGTTTTAAGTCTTTATTTTACAATGAATTACACTTTCTTTCCCTTCATAAAAATTGAGAGGTACACTAATAATGATTTACATTAATCCAAACTTTGAAAGCTGAACACAATGGTGGGAGGGATCTTCCTTGTTTATTATTACACAAATTATATTAAATTTTTAACATTTTTTCGCTGTTTCTACCCTAAAATTTTTTCCCCAAATTTTGTCTCAGGTTTTGTACAATAACAATAACAACAATTGATACATAAGAAGAAAAAGCAGTTAATGACTGAATTAGCTAAAATTTATCACTTTAAGTCCAGTAGCAGCGTCAGCTTTTTCTTTTGGGAAGAAAAATTTGGGTAACTTTTAAGGAGTTAGGTGTTGGTTCTAGGTGAAACATTTTAATATAATAATAAAACTTCAGCAAGATGCGAGGTAGGTTTCACAAAAAAAATAAATAAAAGAAAATTGAGTTTTGCATCTTGCTCAAGTTTTATTATTATAGAAAAATTTGAAGACTAAGACCTGAGGTGGGCATTAAAAATGTGCATTATTCCGGGTAATTCAGATTGTTATAGTCATAATTTAAATATTCTTATTTTAATAGTTTAGGTATAAGTATTATATTTTTATTATATAAAGTATATAATATTGAAAGACATGGTTTATCTTTATTTTATTTAATTAACTCCGTTTTTAAATATTTGTTGTTTAAATTCTCAATTTAGGAGGTTGGGCGAGAACAATTCAGGTTGGGTATTGTCCAACCCCGCCCACCACTGCCTCCCCCACAGCTATTAAGAAAAATAGAAAATGAGCTCATGGGAGATGGCCGTCAAATTTTAAACATTGTGAAAAATATTAATTTAACAAGGACGCCTGAAGGGTAGGCTAGTACGTTCCAGAGGCGTCTTTTGGTTGCATAAATACAGGCGGACAGTTTTCCTGGACTATTTTTTACATATGTAGTAGGTATCTGGTTTTATTTGTTAAAACAATATATTAATATTATTTTAAATTTTGAATTCATGTAAAAAGGTTGAATTTTATTTGCAGCCAGAATTGAATAAAATTGAAATAAATTTTTTTATTTTTTTTTCAATATTTTGACCCACTCCTGCTATCATCAAGGAAGGCATCACTACTCACAAAGGAATTCAAAAATAATATTAATAAAAAGGTAGGTTCCTAAGTTGGCCATTTGAGCCCTGAAGAAGGAAGGACGATCCTCTGAATGTTGGATTTTTTAAGAGAATAAAATTTACCTCCTAATAAATTCTTCTTTTATTCGAAATTAGTGGTTTTTTTGGCCTTTGAGTCAATTCAGCATTGAGTTCTACCATTCCGTCTTGAATAGAAAATACCTCTAATTAATTAATTTAAAAAAATTTTTAAATATAATTTATTAAAACAATCATTTTACATGAATTTATGCATACATTGTCTTTTGAGCTTCGACTCCGGAGATTACTTATCCACCATCGATTGTCCTTGATCAACTTTTTAGTCCTTGTTTTTAATAAAAGGAAAAAACTAATTAAATAAAAAAACTCTTTTCCGTTAATTATTTCAATTCCATTATTCCCTTTTCTCTGTGATCCTCAATCCGTCCTCTAATTAATTAAATTTTCAAATTTTAATATACAATAATATCTGTAATTAACTATTTGTGGGTTTTAAAATAAAAAAAACAAACAATTAATTATCAAAAAGAAAAATTATTTAGTAAACAATTAATTCCCGAATTAGCAGGTTGGGAAAGAACAATTCAGGCTTGGGCGCTCGCTCTACCGCGCCCGCCCCTGCGCTGCCAGTGTGTAAACCTAACCCTACTGCTCAAAAAAAGTGTGTTCGAGCTATTGTAGGGGCGGGACCGAGAACCCACTGCAAAAGGATCTTCCAAGAGTTGAACACTTTAACTATAAATGATCTCTGCGTTATGGAAAGTATTTTATTAAAAAAAAAAAAAAACACCCAGAACTTTTTCATAAACATATTTTTAGACACGAATATAATACTAGATGCAAGAATAATATAAGGATATATGCCAGTTATTTGTCTGTGACATTAAAAAGTCCAGTTAATAAAGTTATAAAAATTTATACTAAAGTGCCTTTGGAAATTAAGAGTTTGCCAACGCTCGTTCTTTTGAAGAGAAAACTAAAATGCTACTTAATTTTAAATCTCTATAGATTGGACGAGTTGTAGGCATAATTTATAATTTGTGAGCAAACATATATTTTTGTATTTGTGTGTTGTTCTTTTGTTTTGTTTTTTCTTTTTAATATTTGGCCACCATTGTAAACTAAAATAAAAATACCTCTTATAATAAATAATAATTATATTAATTTATTTATTCATATACTCACTGTCCATCCAGAGAATTTAAAGACCGAGTAAAAGAGCATCGAAAATTGTTTAAAATATAATAAAACCGGTCTAGCATCATTATATTTCTTTTTAATGTTTTTTATTTGCTGTTTGGTTTTTTTTTTTGGCTTTTCGGCCTTTCTAGACATAAGCCAATTTACGATACTAATTTTTTCAATTTGTCTCTACCTCCCCGGGGTCTGGTATTAGCCAGACGCCTCGAGTCTGACTAGAACCCGGGTCCACCAGGTCACCAGGCTGACATGCCAACCCCTAGCCTAACCGACCCTCCATTTAGGTACTGTTTGGTGATTGATGCATGATCACAATTTTATTTCTTTGGATGTTTTGTATCTATATATTTTTATAATAACCTTTGGAGAATATAAGTTTTTCAAGGCTCTATCTGTTGAGAAGAAAAATGAAATGTTAATTTTTAACTTTGAATCTTTATACACTGAAAATTTTTTTGGCGTAATTAATAATTTATAAGCTTAAGATATATTTGTACATTCGTGTGCTTTTGACTATGTTTGTTCATTGATGTATTTCTAATGCATGAGAATCACAATAAAAACGTTTTGTATACTGTATTTGTATTGACAGTCTATTCAAAATAAATATTATTATTATTATCATTATGGGAGCTTGGTTAATGAAATTCCACATAATAATAAATACTAGTTTTAAGAATGGAATTACTTATTTAAAGAGAACTCAAACTACTTCTTGCACGACACCAATATTTAATCACGGGTTCCTTTTAATAAATTATAAACTTTCTTTGTTGAATTTGAAATGTTAATAACCGATGAATGATTCCTGAGACATGTGTATCAAAGTCCTTCGTTTCATGAATCTAATAAAACTTGTTCTATTAGTTAGAATTTGCATTATCGATCTAACTTGGATAATATAAAAGTCAATTAACTAAAGTGAACTTAACCTGAAAGAATAAATGATCAAAGGAAAAGATGAATCTTAAGCTCAATTGTTTAATAAAGTAAACTTGGTTATTAATTGTTATTATTAATTAATGATTTCCATAGAACAAACATTAACTCTCTCATACATGAAAGCAACTACCGACAAGCATTAATTTATGTTTAACTAATTGGATCAGATCCAAGAGTCTATGATTATAAGCCACTGGTATATTTTATGGGTTGGAACAGAAGAAAACCTGTCCACGAGAGGTGGATTAGTAAGTGATATCTAAGTATAATACTTCGCGCTTATGATTTGAGATCTACTTGCGATCTTCAGATTGCAAATGAATTAACAACTGTACTACTCCAAAACAAAATCTTTTCAGCTAGGAATTGTACAATTTATAAAATGAAACAAATATAGACAAAAATAGTTTTGTATGCTTAAGAGCACTCGGCAGTATTGGGACGAGCGATCGTAATTGATTTAAAGTGATATATGACGCACTGAAAAAAATGACAGATATATCCATATCAAATCCGCCACCCCGAATGAACAGGTTCAATAAATTGTTAATTTGAAAAAAATCATTAATGAGAGCTATTTTCTATTGAAGATGAAGTATATAGTGGTAGAACTCAACTCTGAATTGATGCAAAAGCAGATCAAGGAAAATAATTATCACCAAATTCTGAATAAAAGAATTTATTAGATCGTCATTTTCATCCTCTTAAGGGGGCCGTCCATAAATTACGTCACACAGTAAGGAGGGAGGGAGCATCTCAGATTTGTCCCAAAATGTGACAGAGGGGCCCGGGGATCTTAAAATTGTGATGTCTCAAAAGTCAAATTAAAAATATTGTAATGTCACAACAGTCAAATTTAAATTTTTAAAAAATTAAACTTAAAATATATTAGTTAGTAGAGTTTAATTTCATAAAAAAAATCTGTACAATTAATACATTAATGGGTATAAAAGTGAACAAGGTATTCCCAATAAGCGCGAGTCATAATATAGTGTGACGTCACAATACAGGGGGGTCAATGAAAATGTAACAGAATGTGACATAGGGGGTCTAAAAATCTTGAAATTCGTGTGACGTAATTTATGGTCGGCTCCTAAAATACACGACGATTTGGAGGATCGTCCCTTATTCTTCAGGGTGTAAAAGGGTTAACAAAAGAACGTCCATGTATATTTAATATTATTTTGCAGTTAAGTTCAAAAGTTTGTGCTCAACGATTATGGCCGGAGTGGATCAAAACGTTGGCAAAAAAAATAAATTAAATATTATTTCAATTTTATTTAATTCCTCTTCAAATAAAAATATAGGTACATGTTTACCTGAATTTAAAACTAAAAATAATATAACGCTTTTAAAACTAAAGCAAAAAATTACTGGTCCGTTAGGTACTTGTATATATATATAATATTATTGAAACGTCCAGTAGGAGGACATGGTATATAAGTTCTATGGATAAAGATAATTAAGGTGATATTGTTGATGATATTGCTGATTAGAATGATGGTGATAATGATTTTGCGAATCAAAATATGTTATAAATTGCTTTTTTTATATAATTATATTGCCAGGCAATTGCAATCGATTCAACGTGAGAAAAAAATTATACCATATATATATATATATATATACTTATATATGTAGGCGATAAATAAATCGTGTTGATTTTTAAATAGTTTCATTTGCAACCAGACCTAACGGTCGACTGGTTTCTGCACTAAAGCCCTTTCAGCCGACAAACGTTTTATTGCAAAAGCCTTTCACCCTTTTCAGTACACAAAGACAATTCTCTGAAACTTGAGAAAGTGAGTCTAAGGGAAAATCCCACTTTTTCCCACTGCGTGATTATTCCAAATTCCACCTTAAAAAATAATGCTTGTCAGTTTATATAAAGGCGATGGACACCCATCAAAAACGATATAAGCTACCCAACCTTCGAATCATAACGATCGACTTAGCAATTCCATCTCTCTAAAAACGAATCTCAACTCTTACTTTATTTAACCTGTATATAAAAGCTATAATTTCTGCATTATTAAATATATTATTTAACCAAGTTGAAGTACCTTTTATTACGAAATACACCCTAGACAACCAGTTCTGTTAAATAAAGAAGAACACGTCTGGGATTAGAGTAATCCGGTCCCACATATATTTCGTCTTAGGTATATTGGTTCGAATCGATTACGATCTCCAGAGAAGGTTTGACTTCTGTCGTGTGTTTTTAAGCACACACACAACTATTTTTTAAAATTTATTTTGATTCCAGATAATGGAGTCAGAGAGCTCCAAAAGTGGGCATTTTAGGTGATTTTTGAACCCGTCGGCGTTTAGAAAAAGCTTAATTAAAAGTTATGCGAAAATTCCACAAATTCGGTATTCTTATTTTTTTATCCAGGACAAATAAAAATGAATTTGATGTTTCAAGGATTTTGGAAGATTAAGCGTAGGAACAAACCGTATCTTACTCCCATTTTGCCAACTTTTTTATTATTTGTTGAAACTATTTTTAGAATTTAAGTGTATATCAAAGGTGTTTGTTAATTTTGGTTTTTTAATATAATGTATAGAAACTGTAGATAAAATGCATTTTTAGACATTACGAACTAATATAAAACGAAAGAGAATTTTTGTTTGGCATTCCCAATTTTATTCAATTGAATTGTGGATGATTGAACCCAATTCCATTGCCACTTCCTCTTGGAAAAAACAATCAACCGGTTGAAAATGGTTACACCCCAGCTGCCCCAATGCTCCATTGCTGGGATGAGGGGAGACGAAGCATTGGCGAATGCAGACCAGGAGCGTTTTCATTGCGTTCGAAGCGTTGATTACCCTCGAAACGAGCCAGCAGCTCCAGAGCAACCGCTAAAGAATCCTCTCGATTATGAATTTTTCCATTTATCTTTGGGGATCGTGTGCAAGTCAACGTGGGCATCGTTAGCAAAGCGCAGGCCACACCTGCGCCTTCGCTCATTGGCTTCGACACACAAACACACATACACACAGACATCCTCTCATGCTTGTACATGAAACACCATCGCCCACCCCCGCTTCATTTATGTTGGTAGCGACATAGTAAAAAAAGATATTGGAATTCGGGCTATCAGAAAACAGGAGTGATCTTTTTTTTGTATCGACTTGAAAAATTTAGAATGTTACCAAACAATGTTTATACAAACCATTAATGTAGTTTTCTAAATCATATTTAAAAACTATTTCTCTGAATAATTGCTTTCCCCTTATACTTATAAAGATAAGTGAAGTAAGCAGGTGTGCTCACTCCCTATAGCATCATAATGCACTCCCCTCCCCTCAGTTTCATGAAAGTACCCCTATTTCGTTTAGTTCTAAAGAATTAAATGAGCTTTATTACCTTTTTTTGTTAAAGTTATAAGAAACTAGCTGTGCGTTTCCGCCTTCGGCGGCCCTCTGAACCCCCAACCCACGAACCCTACTCTCCCACCCCACCCCTCGCACCCACCCAGCACCCCCACCCCCAACACCATACATCCGTACCCAACCTCCGCCCACACCCACCTCGGACCCCCACCCCCGTACTACCCCACTACGCCTCTGGACCCTCACTTGAACCCCCCACTACACCAACGTTGCACTACCATCCCGCACCCCACCCGACCCCACCTCGTGCACTCCACCCTCGCGCACCACCTCCCCGCCTAGCCCCCTGGATTCCTACCCCCTGCACCTCACCCCTTATTCCGCCCCACCCACTCACTCCCTCGCCTCGGCCCCCGCACACACCCGGTGCACCACATTCCGCCTCGCTCCCCCCCCACCCCTCACACACCCCATGCCCTAACCGACCCCACTTTATTCCACCCCGCACCCTCCCTCAGCACCCAGTTTTTGCATTTATAGCCTTCTAGTGACCCACAGATTATGTATACAAAATTTGGTTGAGTTTGCTCCAAGGGCAAGAATTTTTACATTTTGATCCCCCCCCCCCTTTTTTGGGTCGTTTTTTGTGAGGAATGTTTTTAAATAAAAGTTGTCAGACATCACATTCCTACAACTTTGCTCATTATAAGAATTTGCCGTTAGAGTTAATAGTTTAGGAGTTATTTGATAATATTTCATTCGTGCGCCCTCCCAAACCCCCTTTTGGGGTCAAAATATCAAAACGTTATATAGCTAAAAACGTAAGTTAGAAGACATCTGATACAAATATGAAATTTCATAATAATCCCTTCAGCCGTTTTTACGTGAATCGTGAGCAACGTTTTTTGGAACCCACGGAAACATACAGACATACAGACAAACAGGAATTTTGTTGAGGGTGTTTTCGTTCATAACATTGCTTGAAACGTGTACAACCAAAATTTGGCGTGATTTGGACCAATGTACAGACAAAACCTTAATTTTATATATATAGATGACAGTTCATATTTTAGCATATACCTAATGCTAAAATGCAACAATTTCTCAAACCATCCCCCAGAAATTTCAAATGACGCACCCCCCCCCTGTGAGCACTCTGAAGTAAGTAATGGAATGGCGTTCTAGAGAAATGATAAATTTTTTGATTTATCTATTTTTGTAGCAAAAACTGCTGAATGTTAGATAATTAAATATGCAAGAAGATCTAGGTCTAGGGTAATATTTTCATATATTTTTGGAAATCTTGATATATTATATAATGATCACAATTGAAAAAGTCTTTGTTAAACTATAGTCTCAAACAAATAAATAATATATATATTCAGATATATCATCTCTGATATATATGTGTGTATGTTTATTTGAATCAAGCAGAGGACAACCTCTTTGTTTCTCTTTTTGATAATGATTATATTTTATTTTTATTTTTTTGGCTTTTAGTATTATAATATAATATAGGTAATAATAGTGAATAATCCTCTACATAATTAAAAATATGTCAAAATCTATCAAGATAAATTAATTGTCTTACAAAAAGTCGTTTGTAATTGTATTGAAATTATGAACACCACACATAAAAATATTTTACCATATTTCATTGATTTACCAATATATTGGTCCGTAAAAGCGTGAGAATTTGAATCAAATATATATATTATATATATTAGTGGTGTGCGGTCCATGGATGCTGTGGATGCAGCACATCAAAATTTCAAACTATTGAAATATTTTCATAAAATATCGAATTCAAAATTTTAGGAGGATCTTTAAATTTTTCAAAATATTATCACGTTATTTCAAATATTTCTATAAAAAACATTTTTTGTTTTGAAAAGTATATTGGTTCTCGAAATGAAATAAAATTGTTGCATAGTTTCAAGGGGCAATTTAAAATGAATGATTTTTCCGAAAAGGGTGCGTATAGAAGGTTTGAAGTCCCTGCCTGGTATATCTTCCAGTTCAAGAATGTCAAAGACAAGTCCAGACGAGTTTTAGTCGAATAAAAATTGTTCTCGATGAGGAAATATTAAAATAGTAATAATACAAAAAAAGGAATAAATAAAGATGATTCGAGAATTTTTGGACTAATCCATTTCTAAGAACTCTCAATATATAAGATCGGAAATAACTAAGAGTGCTATAGACAAGTCATAGCTTGCTTATAGCAATAGAATTAGGAGAAATTTAAGATTTTCTTATAGGACAGGCTGATTCATTGTGGAAGATGGTCGATTTCCATCTCAGGGACTGTGGAGTTTAAGTCACAAGATTTAATTTCTGACTCCTACCCTCACTCACACAAAGCAGTATCCGTTTGGGGCGAATTTTTGCGTCCCATAAATATATTTTTTAAATTAATCTAATGTTAAAATTTGAAAAATAAACGAAAATTGATGCCGTATTCCTGATGAAATTTGCAAAAAAAAGCGAAGATTAAAATAAAATTATTCAAAAAATGAAGGGTAAATTTTTTGAATTTTACTAACTAATATAACAAAGAATACATCGACTGATCAATGAGAAGTGTTTTGGTGGATCCATCCGAATGTCTAGCGGGCTATACGCAAAATGACGTTGGATTGTGGGAAGCTAAGTGGATCACATCTTTTTTTCTCTCCTGGTCCAGATTTAAGACTCCACATACTTTAATAGCATAATCCGCAATAGTCTTGTGATAAAATATCTTTTTTTCAAATAAAGCGCGGCTAAAACACTTCTCATTGATAGGTCAATTATTCTCAGCTATATCAGTTAGAAAATTGATAAAAAATTGATTTAAGATCATTATCTCTAGTTAGAAATAGAGAAATTCAAATATTATTTTCACTCAATATTTGACGTAAATTCCTCACAGTTGATCGGTGATTGAATCAAATGTAGAAAACACTAGGTATGATGTGACAGCATCCTCTCGTTGAAAAGTCACCAACCACCACTGATTAGTATATATATCCATATCTAGTATTTATGCATATATAATTAATACCCCCAATTTACAGCATGTTATTTATTGCGACGTTTTCAATCAAAGAGATTAAATGAAATAACAAGAGGACATAAAATATATCGAGGATTTGGATGCCTGTATTTAAGTGTTATCTAAAAAACATGAAAATTCACTAGAATAAAAAATAACAGTTGTGTGCAAGAAAGTACTATCACTTACAATATTAGATAACTTTTGCAAATAAGAAAAATTGAAATTCAATAAAACATATAAAAATTTTCCGGTTATCCGTTACATAGCTAATTGTACTATCAGAGCCCCTGAGGGCCGCGCATCGAGGGCGTCGCCAGAAGGTACGATCGAAAAGCTCGCGAATCTTGCAATTTCCTATCATTGTAAAATTTTAAAATGAGGAGCTTGGAAATAGCTGAGATTGCGATTTTCATTATAAGTTGTCTATTATGTAAAAGGCAGACATTAATTAAAACGTTTAAAAGTGTTTCTTAGATTTATACTCAGGGAAGAACAGAAGCCCTTTTTAAAAAATTTAATTTCTTGGAAATAAAGTTGATGAGATTTAGATTAATGAAATGCATATTTCAGATTTTATTTTTTGATATTAAAAAAACTCAAACCATTTTCTATTTGAAATTATAATACATTTAATCCTATCTGACATAATCAATCATTAAAGTGAAAACATGTCAAATTTTCATTATAATTAACTTTATAATGAAAAACTGTAAAACAGATAAATTTCGAAAATTTCAAATTTAGAATAAATTCCCCTCTAGTGGATTTAAAACAATCTTTTATAATTTAAAAAGAAGAAAGCGTATAAATTTCTTAAAGATTGGATTTTTAATATTCTTGAATAAATTAGATAACTATCAACCCTCGAAACAAGCATGAGTTTCATAGAGGATACTGTTCACTAATCAGATTTAAAGAAAATTTTAATTAAAAATGAATAATTAAAATGCGAAATTGAAAGAAATAGTGAAAACTTTTTCAAGCTCGGTATACTCTACGCAATTTTTTGGGAGCAGTAAACACATAAGTGAGCTAAAAAGCTGTGATTAACAGAAATGTACAGTTTATTTCAACTATATCACTTTAGGTTCTGACCTTTCTTGGAATGACCATCAGTAGCAAAACCTGCAGCATGTAAGCTTGGCTTTCTTTTCCGAACCAAACGCTTTTTCATCCCCGCTCAACTCCTTATATTATACAAGGCTCAAATTCGCCCCTAACTCGAATATTGCTCGCATTTGTGGAGACGAGCCTCCAAGCATTATCTTGCTACCTTGGATGCAATTCAGAGGCGGGCTATCAGACTGATAGGCGATCCTGCATTATAACTGACACTCTTGACTCACTAGCCCATCGTAGATCTGTCTCCGACCTTTCTCTTTTTTATAGATATTACCATGGGGTTTGTTCTGACGAGATAAAATCAATAACCCCTACAAAAGCTTCATTTACACGAAATACACGATTTTCTAAGACTCAACACCTCTACGCGCTTAAATTGGATACTAAACGAACAAACGCATTCGCCAACTCGTTTATCCCTATGACATCTAGAGACTAGAACCTTCTTTCTCCTACCGTCTTCCCAGCAACATATAGCCTTCAATCTTTCAAGACACGCATCCACGAATACCTTCAACTCCGACCCAATCCATAAATCTCTTCTTATTTCCAAGGATCCATCGCGGACTACAAAAATTGAACCTTTTCAGTACAACTTCTTCTTGTATCAGTATCATTATGAAAAAAAATATTAAACAATAAATAAATAAATTGCTAATACTTAAATGTGTTCGATATCATAGTCATAGAAGATTCTGGCTAATTAGATATTCTGTCTGCTTAATTCTTTTTCAAACTCAAATCTTGTTTCTTTATTCAAATAAAATGATCTTGAAAACTTTGATTGTACCGAAAATGTTTTTTTTCTCATTGGAGTTCAGTGTTAATAGAACAAGTGTTTTACATCCGATTCTGTCAGTCTCTATTCTATAAATTGTTTGGAGAAACATATATAGCACTGCCACATGTTGATATCGGAAATGAATAGGATTTATACCGAAACACGAAATTTCGACAATGGTTGTCAGGTGATTTCAAAACATTTTCATTTCTGCTTCCGATTTAAATAACAATTACTTAAGAATAATTTCAAGGTACAGAAATATCGGGCTTAGAAATAAATAATCAGGCTGGCTTGAGATATCATATAATTAAAGAGCCGACCGTCTTCCCAGCAACATATAAACTTTAATTTTTCAAGACCCGCATCTACAGATATACCTTCAACTCCGACCCAATCCCTAAATCTCTTCTATTTTCACGATACAAGGGTCCACCGCGGATTACAAAGGTTGTACCTTTTTGGTGCAACTTCTTCTTGTATCAGTATCATTATAAATAATAATAATAAAAACTTAGTGCTGATCAAAAGCTCACCAAATCATCATAATGACGATTCGATTTTGTTTAGAATTTTTGAATTTCTCATTCAAAAGTTTTGAGGATAGAAATCCCAAAGCTACTCAATTCTTTGTTTTGTAAATATGAGCTTTCTATGACTTTTTGTTCTTGTGCGGGTATCATAATTTTAGACACACAAACAAAAGATAAAAGAATCGTTCTTAAAAATTATATTTGTTCAGGTTCCTAAGCACAAATATGAAAAATAAAAATTAAAATATTGAAATCTAAACTATAAGGCCGCCGGGTGAGCTGCACTCTCATAGCGTAAACTGTAATATAATTTAAAGTAGACAATAAAAGAACAGTGTGTCTTCTGCTGGAAAAATAAATATTTTAATTTATTTATAACGAGACTATACGTATATACCTGTGAATCAATTGTAATAGACTTATGAAGAGGGCAAAGCTCTCGAAACTATAGCCTCATTATAAATAAATTAAAAAATTTATTTTTCCAGCAGAAAACACACTCTGTTATTGACTCCTTTCATTTATAAAAATTCTGCTACTTTCAGTAAAAATAAACATTCAATGTAATATATTTAGCTATCCACACAACCCATATATATATATATATATATATATATAGGTAATATATTTAGCTATCCACACCAACTCATATATCTCTGGACAAATGAATAACATTGCAACATTCAAGAATTTTAGATTAATAAGTAGAATCAAAGCTTTCAGCATGTCAATGACGTTGGCTTAAATTGATATACAATATAAACAAAGAATAAAATCATTAATAAGAAGTAATTGGACTGAGAAACGAGAAGCTTTTAAAAGAGATAATAAGACAAAGGATTCCCTATTTTATGTGAATCAATTCAAGCGAATTTAATTAATGAGAGAAAGAGTAAATCGAAAAAAAGGAAACATCAAGGGATTGTATTATTTAAATTAATTATTTTCATTTTCTATTATTTTTTTATTATACATTTAAAATAGTTTTCATATTTTTTTTTAATCTATAGGGAGAAGTGGGATAGTTGATCCTGTAGGATACATGATCCCCATTTAAAAATTGGTGTTTGCAAGGACTTTATTTTTGTTCTGTTTGCATATTTGGGTAGCGGTCATGATGCCTACTAATCGTTGTTAACCTCATCTATGAGCAATAACTTGTTTCTTTTAATTCTGAAAATTTGTTTTTTTCATAACCCTACTTGTTTATACGTATGCATGGTAAGTCTCAACAATTTTAATACTTGTGTTTTATGATTTACTGCTTATATTTCTGAAATATAATGTGTATTTAGCTATTTAAAGGCAATTGTTTCCATAACAAATTTGTTTGACTTGTTGCTGTTTTTTTCATTTTTCGAAAAAATGGCTGCATCGGGATAGTTGATCCCTTTAGGTAGAGGGATACTTGATCCTGGAATCAAGTATCCTTCTTATGATTCTTTTCACAAAGAGAAACAAAGAGGTTGTCCTCTGCTTGGTGCAAATAACTATACACACATATATCACTGTATATATGTATATATATTTTTTATTTGTTTTTGAGACTATAGTTTCGAAGGCTTGGCCCTCATCATCAGTCTTATTTTAATTAAAAATATAATCTTCTTCATGGGTTCATTAAGAAGAGGAAAGTTTTGTGTTTTTTCACTTGTCACTTGTTTAAGCTCTAAGTCACCAACACTAAACAAATTTTTTGGGAACACATTCCTTCTATGATTCTTTTGTTTGTGTCTCATGATTAAGAATTAAGTCTTTTTGCGTTTGTTCATTTAGATTCCCCGGAAGTATACAACTAAGGAAGGCGCTATAAAGAGGGTACCATACGACCCAGAGACCCTGGAAAATTCAGTGAAGGCTGTTCAGGATGGTGAAAGTTACAAGAGCGCAGCAAGAAAATTTAGTATCAACGTGATGACATTGAAAAGCCGTAAAAAAATATATGTACAACCAGGTTATAAGAATCGTCAGATTTTCTCCGAAACTCAAGAAAGTGAATTGGGTCAATATCTGACGGACATGTCCAAAATGTATTACGGGTTAACCGTCCAACAATTGTGCAAATTAGCTTACCAATATGCTAAAATAAATAAAATTCAATATCCATCTATCTGGGATACAACCCAGCAACCAGGCCGTGACTGGTACCGAGGTTTTTTAGAAAGAAACCTGTCCTTATCCTTGAGGACACCTGAAGCAACGAGCATGTCACGTGCCACTGCTTTTAATAGGCACACTGTTGGAGTATTTTTTACAAATTTGACAAAACTCTATGAAAAGCATGAGTTTCCTGGGGAAAAAATTTGGAATATTGACGAGACTGGGTTAACCACGGTCAACAAACCCAACAAAATTCTTGCTGTAAAAGGTTGCAAACAAGTGGGAAAAATAACTTCGGCCGAACGTGGCGAACTGGTCACCGTGTGTGCCTGTGTCAACTCTGCCGATGGGCACATACCTCCGTTTATGATATTTCCCAGAAAAATTGGCAAGACAGATTCCTTAACCATGCACCTCCCAGCAGCGATGCAACTACCCACCCAAGTGGATGGATGACTAGCGGCAGTTTTCTTAAGTTCCTCGAGCACTTCGTTCGTTTCGTTCAACCAAATGTTGATAGGAAGCATTTAATAATCATGGACACGAGAGTCATTGCTCTGTTGAGACTCTCAACTTCGCCAAAGAAAATGGAATCGTTCTGCTTACAATCCCACCGCACACTTCGCATAAGCTACAGCCTTTGAGACAGGCTTGCCCCCTCCCCCCCTCGAACCCCCCTCGCCGAAACTCAGCCAGCACCCCAATGTAAAGACAAAACCTTAATTTTTTATATATAGATAATTTCATTTAAATTGGTAACCATGACGACTGTTTTTGTTGGGGCCGGACATAGATTCATAGATACATACAGAGGCAGGCACAAATGCGCTTTACTTGTATAATTATTTACTCAATATGCCTATGTTTGTGAGTTCCATATTTTCTGATAAGCTAGCGATTTGAAAGTTTGCATTTTGTTAGATTATAATGCCAAAGTAAAGGAAAAAAATCTAAAGAATTTAAAAAGTAGATTTTTCTGTTTTTAATTATTATAAAACTAATTAAGAAAAATAATGCGACCGCTTTTTATTACGCCAACTAGAATCCTTCGCTGATAATGTTGAAACAAACGTAAGCAATTTTATTTCGCTATATCAACTTTAAATTTCTCATGTGTTTAAAATCAAGATGTTTTAGGGAATTCTTCTTTTAGGTAGGTTAACGGCGTGGGGGGGGGGGGGGGGTTACAGGGACATCCTGGCTAGCAAGAGGTCAGCCTAATGTGGGTCTCGAGGCTTGTTATAGATTATAATTATCTCATTGCACATGTAATACACGGTATACCTAGTATGATGTATATATATAAAGGTATATAATATATATCTCAGGGTTGGATGAAGGCAGTTCGGATATACTATAAACAAGAGACTATTTCTAGAAAATATATACATCTATCAATTTCAAATACCTATGTAGACAGAGTAATTAAAATTAGCAAACAGATTAATGTACTCCAAACTCTGAAAAGAAAAGGGGCATGTATTAATATGGTAAATTTAATAAGATAATGACCAAAAACATATACTAGCCATGTACGGTACAAACGGCTTCGCCGACAAATGAGATGAGATCTAAACGGGTACCAAGTTCCATAGCAGTTGCTGAAATCATAGCTATAGGAATGTATAACGTTCTTCAATTGATTTAAAAGAAAATTTGTTACGTTCTTTGATATTAAATTTATAACTTGGCAAGTTATAATAGACAATAACTTACGTTAAACGTGATGATATTTAATACAAGCTTTAAATTTAGCTTTGTTAGTTGTTCTATTTTATAGATAATACAAACAATTTAGTTGGATATAAAAACTTGCCAAGTTATGAAGTTATTCTTTTAAATCAATGTTGTACATTCCAATAGCTATGATTTAAGCAATCGCTATGGAACTTGGTATCCGTTTAGATCTCAACTCTTTTGTCGGCGAAGCCGTTTGTACCGAACTTGGCCCCTTTTTCACATTTATGTTTTTGGTCAGATATTATTAATTTTTGAAAAGTTTTATCCTTTAATTTATTTAAATAATTACATTTAAAATTTCTTATAAAATATCTGTTAAAAACCCGGTCAGTTTTTCATAAATTTCACCCTTTCATTTCGGCCCCGAAGAAGAGAAAGTTTTGGTTTTTCAATTTTCTCATTTATTAATGTTTCAAGCTTTACCAGTATGCCAAATTTTCAGCATTCTAGCTTGATTGTATTTTCAGTATATGCTAAATAAGCCTATAATAAAATTCATCCTTTCATTTTAGGTCCTGAAAAGTCAGTCAGTGAGTCAGTGTTAACAATGGCCATTACACAGCTTAATCACTCAATAACTATAATGGGTTTATTCATAAAATTTGGGATTCTAGGTGGTCCAGTACGACTTATTAGACATGCAAAATTTCAATTGTATAGGTCTAATTGTTTTTGAGTTATGGGGGTCGAAAGTAGCTCGAAATGGTTCATGTAAATATACACATGGCCGGCGCGTCGCCCGTTTTTCCGTACTTGGCTGCCGTGTGTCTAGATTAGCCAAAAAAGTAATTATTTACAATAAAATTCTATAAACTTATTGCACTTATCCAACAAAATCTCTGTTTTCCATAGGTTCTTTTTTGTCTTGAAACATTGTTAGCCCTCAAATTCTAAAGGTTCATTGGTCTCATAGAACACAGATTTGTTCAATTCTTCTTTCATTGCTGATTTCTAAAAACGATTACTCGGGAAGCAGTAGGGCATGGAGAACATTCCAGACCAATCCCCTTAAGACCAATCGAACGGCAGAGCGAGTGCCATGGTTAAAGAGTAGGCAATAAGAGAGCTTAATTGTCTTTGACTGAATCCCAAGAGATGCCAGAGACACAATAAATTTTCTTGACATATATCGAAGAGTATATAGCTATAATTTTCGAAAATTCCTATGAAATAAATCGAATAATCCGTGAATTTTCGGGAAATGTGTTTTTTGTAAAATAATCTTATGGTATGGTCTTTAACAGCTAAGACAAAAACAAATTAAGCGTACTATATTAGAGACTTTTAATTAGCCGACAAAGATGTGTAAATTAAATAAACTATAATTGCTTAGTTGCCTTCCTTTGGACTTTTTAAGACGCCTTGCACTTTTTACAGAAATTTTCGGACTGAATAAGCGAAATTGGATCTCGAAGATTGAATTTTTTTGGATAATATTTTCAGTAGTTACTCCTTTGTGTCATACTAACATACTATCAAAAAAGTTAGTTAATAATGTAGAATAATGATATCCACCATGACAAATAAACAAACAAGCCATAGCATAATAATATTTCAGTTCTTCTTCTTCAAGAATTTGTTTTTAAATCATTTTTAGCATTTTAAAAAATTTAAATTACTGAACTAATAAATATTTTAGAAAATGAAAATAGGAGATGAAAAATAATTTTTATATATTTGAAACTTCATTATTTTTTACTTGATATTTGTGTGTGTTTTCCAGTATCTACATATAAATCTCAATGTTTTAAGGGTGTTCGGGACAGCTTATCTATCTGGTTGATTTTCGAAAAAATCTTTTGTATTTCTGCAGAGTGACAAGGTCCGCCTAATAATTTTTTTAATAAAAATTGTTAATAATGAGGTTAATTTCTACACTAGTGTTTTTTTGTTATATTCTGTTGTCTGCAAATAAGTTTTTATTTTTACATTTATGAATAACTAATTAACTAGACTGTCAAATCAATTGAAAAATTTATCATTCGATTCATAAAAGCTGAATTATTGATCTGTATAAATTTGATGAAAATGGTATAATTTGTATAGAAGTTATAGCCCTTTTAAAAGCTCCGGTCCATTTACTTCCATGTTAAAAGGACAATTTTCAATAATTTATTTATCGGTAATGGGACAGACTATCAACTTTAAATTTCTGGAATAAATATTTAATACATCAAAGATTCGATGGTAAAAATTTAAGAATTTTCTCATAAAAATGATAAACTGTCCCGAACCCCTTAAGAAATTTCTAAAAATTATTATAGAAAACAATTTGAGTGTATCAAATATTCATATATTCGTTTCGAGTTTAATCAATTAATTATTACAATATTATATTTTGGTATCACAACAACTTCATTTGGCTCTTAAGTTATCCTGATTATCAGGATCTAAATTTGAAAAAAATTATATTTTTAAATGATTTTTTTGGCTTTACGGCCTTTCTGGCCAAAAGCCAATTTACGATACTATTTATTTTATATAAATTTGTCTCTACCCAGGAGGTCAGATTTTAGCCGGATGCCTCGAGTCGGATTCGAACCCGGGTCCACTTGGTTAGCAGGCTGATACGCAACCACCTAGCCTATCCGACCCACCATAAATGATGTTTTTTACAATGTGACCTTAAAATACTTTCTCTGAAAGAAAAACTAGAGTTAGAGAGAAGTCATACTAATAAATTTAAATATAATACACTATTCAGAGTTTATTTTTTGATTTAATTAAATATATTGCCATTAACTTTTTTTAATCATATTGATACTAGAAGAAATTGCACCAAAAAAGTACAATTTCCTTAGTCCAGGGTGGAGTCTTTCATCGTGAAAAGAAATAAATATTTAATAACATCAATTTTTAAAAAATTTTTACAAAATTTGAGAATTTTCTTATAAAAATGATAAACAGTCCCAAACCCCCTTAATGAAGTTTATTATTTTATATTGGGCCACAGATTGGACTACCCTGCTTAAAATCGAATCGGATTAAAGAAGGTTATGAAGAATGATAATTAATTTTTAAAAGGGTCACGAAAATAATAATCCCTGACTATCTAACTATTATCTATTGACATGTAAGAACGTGCAAAGATCTAAAAGACAAGTCCTGACAAATTTTAGTCGAAGAGAAAAATTGTCAATTAATTGCAAATGTTCTAGAAAACCCCAATTCCTTGTCTCCTTGTAGTAGAACAAGATAACTATAGACTTGGTTAGTGTTGTAGCATATAAATTACTTAAATAATAAATATTTTAGAAAATGAAAATTTGAATTGAGGAATAATTTAAATATTCAAAACTTCATTATTTTTTGATCTGACACAGTTGAGTTTATAATTTTGCTTTTATTGAATGTTATTCTTGAAAATCGCTTCACGTATATTTATGTAAATTCATATTTCCAAAAAGGGAATAAATATTGTGAAGCGTGGAATATTTGTTTCTAGGTAGATAATTTTTATAAAGTTCTAATAAAAAGAGACATTATTAAATTTTTCTTTGAGTTCAATAACTTATTAGAATTAATCCATACATACTATTAGAAAGTTTGCAAGTAAAATATTTTAATAAAAATGGAGTCAAAATATACCAAAATTGAGATTATTTTTTCGGAAAGCTTGATATATTTTTTCACATTCAAAATTGAAAATCTTTATTTTATTCATGTTTTTGTACATGATGCTATCTAAGTATATAAAAAATTAAAATAAATTTTTAATAGTATATTATTTAAATTGATTAGTAGAACAGCTCTAGCTCTAAGCTGGATTTACGGAGAGTCTTTGAAAATCTTAACACTCCTACTCAAAATTATTTTATAAAAGGGCCTTACAATTATTTACCAAAAGTATGTATTTGTAATTTTCTTCTTTTATTTATTTTGCATTATTAATATATTATGTAGATATGATGTGAATTTTTATTTTTGGAATCATTAAATTATCCAAAGAATTAAAAAATTGTATTTAAATGTTTACCTTGTCTCTGTACATGAAGGTTTGAACAATTCTCCAAAATTCAGTAGTCAACAAAAATCCACAAAATTCGACTCAGAGAAAAAGTCAAATATTAAGCACTTGACACACTGGCTGCTTGACTCGAAATGAAAGTGCAGAGAACAGAGCAAAGAGAAAAGAATCCCGTTACTTGATTAGATATCAGAAATGAAAATAATTCTAAATAAAATAAAAACGTATTCAAGACATGCCCAATTGATTTGAGATTGTTTTCAAAAAACTAACGTGAGGGACACTTCACTTAACTTTTTCTAATTAATTAAAATTCAATATTTTAGAGGAATAACTTGTAAATAAATATTTAATAAATAAAATAACGAATAATTATCTAATTGAAATAAATTTCATTATAAATTTACAAAATCAAATACAATTCTACTGGTGTTATGACCACCTATTTACTGGTTAAAATTCTACATTATACTCAACCATACACTCACAACATTTTGACAAAATATTTGATATCTTTAAAAATATAAATGTTCACTATACGAGGTTGTATTGACCGAAACGCTGTATATATTTTCTCAATTTTTTTATCAAAGTAGTTTTATCCGTTTGTGAGATATTTTAAAAATAATAAGCAAATGAAAAAAATTTCTAAATTAGGGGTGCCCAACCTTATATTTGAAGAAAAATAATTTGCAGCAGAAAAATAAACTAATTGTACCGATTTTGTTTTGTTAATCATAGAAAGATAGTTAATAATATCTATACTATAATGATATCCACTAAGTAAACAAGCAAAAATGACATAGCATAATAATCTTTGATTTCTGTTTCTTCAGAATTTTTGTTTTAAATCTTAATGATGAATCAAGAAATTTTAATTTCTGAAATAATAAATAGAGTATTTTAGTGTTTAGGAGTGAGAAATTAATATAATTTATCTTTTTATGTTTAGCTCCTTCGTATTAATAATAGAAAATTTTGGAATGGATAAATGAAATTTAATAAATGTTCATGTTGAATTATTTATTATTGTAAGTTACTAGTTTCGCCATTGTTTGGCTCATCAGACCTATTTACATTTTTTGTTTATAAAATTTTTTTGGTTGAACAATACATTTCACTGTGAAATCACAGATAACATATCACAATAGATCAGTTTTTATCCATTCATGACGGACCAGTTCCAGAAAGAATACATTCGACGAGAGACAGTCCAAGAGTTAAAAAGTGATTAAATATTTAAAAATAGTGTCTCCATGTCAAAGCACATCCCCAATGGACGATCCCCAGTGATCGACTGGCTATGAACCCGAATTACCTCTTGATATTAATGAGATGTCTATTTTTAAAAATTTATTTTGAATGCAAAAATAGATCTATAATTACAGTTTTATACTTTCCATGCCCCATTATAGAAATCGGCGAATTCATAGTCTTATTGTTTATTTAATATATTTGGTTCATTGTTTATAAAAAGACTTTCCACAAAAAATCTCTTAAAACTGTTGTTGTCCTTGTAAATAGTTTTAAAATTATTCTTGTTAAGCTCATGCCCCGTTAGGATTAGATGCTCCGTTAAAGCTGTGTGGTTGACATTTTTATTTCTAACATTTAGATCATGTTGATACAATCGTTGATTTTTGTTCTTTGTCGTTCCGATATATTTACTATCACAACTACACTGGTGTTTGAAAAGTAATTCGACATTTTTTATTTCAATTGTCAGATCCAAAAAGTGTATGCTATTGTTCAAAGAATATTCAATTGTAAAGGTCATGAAGGGGTCTATATTGTTGAACATTTCGACAATAGTATCGAAAGTTTGTCTACTTGATATAATTAAGACGTCATCAGCAAATCTGTTATATGTAATCACGTTAAGACCCGGCTCCATGATGATGCCTTCGTAATGCTGTAAAACAATGTCTGCTATTGTTGGAGACAAATTGCTGCCCACGGGTATTCCTTGTAATTGTTTATAAATTTGGTTTTTGTATTTGAAAAATGAATTATTCAGAATTAATTTTAGCACTAAAATCGGAACTACAAAGAACAAAAATCAACGATTGTATCAACATGATCTAAATGTTAGAAATAAAAATGTCAACCACATAGCTTTAACGGAGCATCAAATCCTAAAGGGGCATGAGCTTAACAAGAATAATTTTAAAACTGTTTACAAGGACAACAACAGTTTTAAGAGATTTTATGTGGAAAGTCTTTTTATAAACAATGAACTAAATACATTAAATAAACAACAAGACTATGAATTCGCCGATTTCCATAATGGGGCATGGAAAGTATAAAACTGTAATTATAGATCTATTTTTGCATTCAAAATAAATTTTTAAAAATAGACATCACATTAATATCAAGAGGTAATTCGGGTTCATAGCCAGTCGATCACGGTGGATCGTCCATTGGGTATGTGCTTTGACATGGAGACACTAATTTTAAATATTTAATCACTTTTTAAATCTTGGACTGTCTCTCGTCGAATGTATTCTTTCTGGAACTGGTCCGTCATGAATGGATAAAAACTGATCTATTGTGATATCTTATCTGTGATTTCACAGTGAAATGTATTGTTCAACCAAAAAAATTTTATAAACAAAAAATGTAAATAGGTCTGATGAGCCAAACAATGGCGAAACTAGTAACTTACAATAATAAACAATTCAACATGAACATTTATCAAATTTCATTTATCCATTTTCAAAATTTTCTTGGGGGGTCAGATAGGCTAGGCGGTAGCGTGACAGCGAGCTAACTAGGGGACCCGGGTTCGAATCCGGCTCGAGGCATCCAGCTAAAATCTGACCCCCGGGGGTAGAGACAAATTTTAAAAAATATATAACTAGTATCGTAATTAGGCTTATGGCTAGAAGGGCCGAAAAGCCAAAAAAAAAAAAAAAAAAAAAAAAAAAAAAAAATTTCTATTATTAATACGAAGGAGCTAAACATAAAATGATAAATTATAGAAATAATAAATGTTTTAGAAAATGGTAATATGAGATGAAAGTTGGTATATAAAAAAATAAGAACTTTATTTTACTTTTCGTAAATTTTATACCTCCTTGAAAATAGCTTCTCGTATATGTAAATACATACATAACTTACAAAAAGTGATATCATGTAGTAATATTTGTTTATATTTGTGTGTTTCTGGCTAGGTATAAAGAGACAATATTAATTTTTTCTTTCAGATCGATATTACCTAATTGTTGTTCTTTACCTAGATTCAATCAGAAAGTTTTCAAGTAAAAAATTTATTTCTAATGAAAATGAAGTCGAAAATAGACCATTGATGATTATTATTTCGGAAATCTTGAAACCTAGTTCCAAATTCAAAATATAAAACTAGCACTTTTATTTTGCGATAACTTCCCAGTAAATTTTCAGATTTCTTATTTTAGAGAAAAAAAAATCAGGCTAATTTGTTGTGTGTTTTCCAGTATCTACATGTAAATCTCAATTTTTAAAGAAGTTTATGTTTTTATATTGAGCTGCAGTTTGGACTGCCATGCCTTAAATCGAATGGGATTAAAGAAGGATATGAGGAATTATAATTTATTTTTTAAAAGGGTCACGGAAATAATAATCCCTTGACTATCCATTATCTATTGACATTTAAAAGCGTGTAAAGATCTAAAAGAGAAGTTCTGACATGTTTTAGTCCAAGAGAGAAATTATGAATTAATTGTGATTGTTCTAGAAAAGCCTAATTCCTTGTCTCCTTGTACTAGAATGATGAACCTTAGACTTGGTTAGTGTTGTAGCATATAAATTACTCCTAGTAGCACAATGTTTCAAACTATATAGTAACTATATAGTGCCTCAGTGCCTAATATAGATTTCGAGAATCTATATAGCCCCTAGCCCCTATAAGTAGTTACTATAGTAGTTTGAAACATTGTGCCTATATAGATTTCGAGAATCTATATAGCCTCAGCCCCTATAGTTACTATATAGTTTGAAACATTGTGCTACTAGGGACTGAACTAATAAATATTTTACAAAATGAAAATTTGAGATGAAGAATAATATTTTAATATTCGAAACTTCATTATTTTTTTATCTTATATAGTTGAGCTTATAATTTTGCTTTAAGTGAATTTTATTCTTGAAAAAAGCTTCAAGTATCTGTACATTGTACCCATGAGGCCCGCAGGTTGGACAGTCATGATTTATTTGATTTAGCTAGAAGTCAAAGAATAAGGTAATTTGATTGAAGCCGGACAAACCAGCAACCAAGCCCTTAATAAAATTGAAAACAAAACAAGAGCTGTTTATTTTTTTATTATTTTTTTTTTTTGAGATATTTAAAGTGTTTATAGTTCTTTTTTAGTAATTTAATATTATTTTAGTAGCCCAATAATTGAAGCTTAATTTATATTCATTTTTACTAAGCCCAAATTATTCAAAAGACAAACAAATAATTAGATGATAAAATAATATTATTGTGCTAAATTGTATTCAACTAGAAATATTGAATCCTTTACATTCTTTCATAAGAAGTCATGAGAATTTATATATATACAATACATACATCTTATGAATTGAAAGTGAGATCCATAGATCAATAGTGCACCAAAGAGGTAAGTAATCCCCTTTTCAAGTTAACTAATATGGTAACTTTGCCAAGACAAGCATTGTGGAGTTGCGGTAGAGGCATTATTCACTGTCTCAAAGTGGAATACTCGAGAATAAACATAGAAACAAACAGGGGGAGCTAAGGAGATTTTTACCTGAATGTTGTTTGCAATTAAATAGATTGATAAATTAATTAATATGTTGATTCATTATTCTTGGTACAAAGATTCTCTCTTCTACAAAATAGTCCTAGCTGAATCTAATGAGACAAATGCCAAGGTGATTAAGGGTGCGTTCCACTTGTCGCCCACAACGACCGAGATCATCAAACGGAATGCATTTTGGATCGGGGCGGTCTCGACAAGTGGAACGAGCCCTAATCTACTTTTTGGAAATTTTTCCCAATTTTAGAAATGATGTATAAAATCATTTTTCTTATTTCTTCTGTTTTGATTTACTCCAAAAATTTTTAAAATCAGAGCCTCCCACTCCCCCCCCCTACACACTCTTCTGAACGTGATAGTTAATTTTTCGCCCCCTAGCTTTACTGGATCTTAAAAAAAGATTGTTAAAAATTTTATTAAGTTCGGACAAAAGACATAATTTTAAAACCCCCCCCGTTATTCGGTTAGTTTTCGACAATAGTTGCTCTTAGTCCTAAATTATTTGCCCCCTTTCCTGACTCGGATAGTTGGTTTTGTAATAAAATAAAAATAATAATAAAAACTGGTTAATTAAGCATCCCTTCATTTTTGGTTTGATTTTTATCATTTAAATATATTCTAAAATGTACAATAACATTTTGAGAAATATATTTGAAAAAAAAACTCATTAAATCTTAGAATTTGTCCTAAGATTGATGAATTCTTTTTTTAAAATACATCTTGGTTAATCTGAACTCGAGCTAATCTTGTTTGAAAAACATTTCAACTATTTTCAAAAAAGATGCACAATTCTTTAGTTTTATATTAAAAAAAAAAAAAAAAAAAACGTTGAAAAGGGACCGTGCGTCACGACTTTATCGCCAACTGGGGACCAAAATGTAAACATAATAGGAGTATTTATTAAATGTTTATATGTCATTTTTTGTTTGCTATTATTATTCATTTATTTATTTAAAATATATATCGTCGCCTTAGAGTGTAAACCTGCTAACTCTCAACAAGGAAATTTTACAGAGGAGAGAAAAAACAAACATAATTTAATATTGTTAGTATGGAAAGAAACTATTTTTCACATTTTTTTCTACAACTTACGGTCGTAAATTTAACTAGCAGTTTTTTTGTTTTGTTTTGGACGATGCTGCATCTCTTTTTCTTCGAAAGGTATTAATATGTCATATATAATAAAAAATGGATTTAGCAGGTTTACACTCTAAGGCGACGATATGTATAATTCAATATTTCTAGGATAAATAAATAAAAACAAAAACAAATCAATACATATTTGCCACAATTTCCCCAAATTATTTAAATAAACACAAGAGAGCGCTACCTTCGGCCTTAGTGCTGCCTCTATATTTAACGCACGATCCCTATTCACCATGAGATGAATTTATTTGGCTGCGATGAATCATCTCATTAGTTTGTATAAAAATTATTACACGTGTCAAAGGATCGATAAAATAACCACAATATTAGGTTCCTCCATGCAAGAATTATTATTCTTACTTTTCCTATATTATTCTACCAAACTTTATATCGAATTATCTGCTACAAATAAATCAATTATCTTAGAGTTTAACGTTGCAATCAACACTGGTAAAATATACATATAAATTCTATTGTATATTGATCACGAGTAACAATTTGCATCGCGTTGATTAAATAGCTAATATGTGGACAACTGCCAATATGGTTTTGTTTTGGATTTCGTAATGAAATTTGTCGTTTAATTCAATTTTCGAAATGGATCTTCCTAACAGTGAGATAAAGAGATTATTATCGAATTAGAGGCAATATTCAATGAAAGAGAAAAAGAAAATACAAGCATGTTTGTTCAAATCAAATTTTTTCTATACATAATTTGCAATCCCAGTTCATTTTTCAACCACAATGATAAAAAATTGTATATTTATGTTTACAATAGAAATAGATAGGAAATTTACAAAATTGCGTATATAGTAAAAGAGAAATACTATATTATATTGGTAAAATCACATTAACTCATTGCAAAAATAGATTGAACTATACTTTTTTCTTGTATTAATTAATTAATATTAGATTCGTATTAGTAAAAAATATGTTTTAAGATTACAATACTGGTATAGGTAATACAGTGAAACCCCTCAAATCCGTACTAATTGGGGCTCGGATTTCAATTTGTTCGGATTAGCCAAAAGTAGCTTCGACCATTAACTGATATCAAGTGAAAGATTAAGTGATATTTTGTGTGTTTCTATTATTATTTCACTGTTTTTGCAATGTGATTAACCTAAAGGATTTCAATATCCAACTTTAACCGATTTTAAATCCTTTGTCATCATCATCATCATCATCAATCGGCCCTTTTTCTTGTCCACTGCTGAACATAGGCCTCCTCCAAATGTCTCCATTTTTCTCGATCTTTTGCAACTTTTATCCAGTTTGTCGATATTCTTCTTATATCGTCTGTCCATCGTGTCGGAGGTTTACCTCGGCTTCGATTCAAGGATTTTCTTCAAGGAGTTTCTTTGTCCATCTGCCATCCTCCATTCTAGCGATATGTCCAGCCCATCTCCACTTTTGTTTTGCAATGCGTTCAATGGTGTCGTCTCCTCCAGTTCGTCTACGGATCTCATCATTTCTTACGCGGTCTTTTAAGGTCAAACCAAGCATTGATCTTTCCATTCGCTTTTGTGTTACTCGCAGTTTTTCTGATGATATTTTTGTGAGAGTCAAAGTCTCTGGTCCATAAGTCAAAATTGGCAAGACGCACTGGTTGAAGGCTTTCCGCTTCAATGTTGTTGGAATATCTGCCTTAAAAATGTCTTTCAACTTCCCATAGGCTGCCCATCCCAGAGTGATTCTTCTTAACATTTCGCAGGTCTGGTTATCTTGACCTATTCTTATCTCATGGCCTAGGTAAACATATTTTTCCACCACTTCTATAACCTGATCCTCAATGTGGATTTCCTCGCTTAAGACCATATTTGTCATCATCTTTGTTTGTTGATAGTTTATCATCAATCCTATTTTTCGAGACACATTCTCGAGCTCTTGGACCATGTTTTTTGCGTCCCCTAAATTATCTGATATGATGACAATATCATCCGCGAAGCGTAAGTGACTAAGCCTCTCTCCATCGATAGTTATTCCTTTCTCTTGCCATGACAACATTTTGAACCCATGCTCAAGTACAGTGGTGAACAGCTTTGGTGACATAGTGTCACCCTGCCTAACTCCTTTATAATATAGAATATATACATAATTGCTTTATGAATAAATAAATAAGTTTCTTTTTTGCGTTCGGATTTCCCGGAATTTCGGATTACCGGGGGTTTCACTGTATTACTAAATAGGTTTGAGGCCAGACTTCCCAATTTTTTATAGTAGAATTATATAAGAAATGTTTGACAGAGCAGCATTAAAAGCAGAATAAAAATATAGAAAAACATGTTCAGTAGTAAGTTATAATTGAAATATAATTATAATTAATAGCTTATAAAAAGTTAAAGCAAATGTAAATAATTTGTTGGTATCTTGTATTTGGTTAATTAATTTTGGTGATTATCATTTTAGTTAAAGATAATAATTACAAAAAAATAGAAAAGTCAAATATATTTTTTTAATGACAAATTAATAGTTTTTCAATGTAAATCAAAGAAGCTGATTAAAAAAATCAAGATTTGGGCACAACACAACTTTCACATTAGTTTCTCTCTTATTTGAAATCAGAATACTAATTTACTTCATTCAAATTACCTCAATTTGCGTTTCCCCTAAGCCGTTTTGAGAAAACCGGAAAAATATCAAAGAGCTTCAAATAACAACTTCCGGTTCTTCGATTTTAGCCAAAATCTTGAGGTACTTCTTCTAGCCTCTAGTTTAAATCCCAAAGCTCTGCGACTTCATGTAATGATATAGGATATAAGATGAAGTATTATGATCGCCTGCCTGGGTTCTGACACTTTGTGAGCTTCTATCTCCAAGGTGAAAAAGTTAAATTCCCTTTGTGACTTCTTTTGAAATCGACCACTTGTGAACCCGACCCCTTTCGATTTGACTGGAATTGTTTTAGTAAAACATAAAAACCCCCCACTAAAAACGTTTCTGTGAATTTTTTCGAATATTTTACCTAACCGAAAAAAGGTATGATTTTTTTTTCAAATGCTCATAACTTAATAAAAATAGACCAAATAAGATACCTTCTGGATATATGCCATTTTTAATCTTGGTCATTGAAAAAATCTATCTCACTCGATTTTTTTAATAATAAATTGCTATTCTTTTTATATTGTTAAACTAAAATTGGGTCTTAAAAATGAACAATTCTACAAATATTAGTCAGTAGATAAAATTTTATTCTCGATGAGTTTTGTTGACAGAGCTCGAGGTATTAAGACCACAAACGAGAGATCTTTTTAGAAATCTGTGATTTTGATTATTATCATTTAAGTAAAAACTTAACAAGAGCTTCAACCAGTCGAAATGGCTTTGTCTGTACCAAAATAAATAAGATAGCTAAATATAATTGAAAGATAGTAAATATTTTATTAACAATATTTTTTGTTTCTGATTGGTATTTGTTATTATTTATTTATATTTTTAAACAATGATGTATATATAACGCTATTCTAAATCCGGATAATATGAATTGATAAATTAAAGTAAATATTTCCTATTTTGCAAGGTTTATCTAGTGGTCGCTTGATGAAACACAGGAAGAAGATCAAATGTGAATAGAAATTTGAATTCAATTGAGAAAACTAAAAAATATTGTAGTTAGGACAACAAGAGAGGAAAATGCTTCAGACAACATATGGTGTTGATGTTGTTTTAAGTATGCATAATTAAAAACCTTTTTAAATCATAGAAAGAACAGTTGAAGAACTTTGGTAACATTCAGAGATAACTATGGAGGTGGCAAATGAGGCTAATTGGTTCATGGAAATAGACCCAAGACCTTCGCGGAAATTTGGCTTGGCACACTGCAGTGCACTTTAGAACAAGACTAAAAAAACTCTAAAGGTGTCCATTTCAACATTAATAATCGAAATAAAACAATGTGTTAATGATAAAAATCTATTTGAATGTCCTCTATTATTGCCCCTAAAAAATTGAACCCAATTAATAATAAAACAGCTATCATAATCATTGAGTTTACAGTCTTAAGACTGGTTTGACGCAATCACCCGTCTCCACTCGGCATGTCCCCCGCCATCTGTTTGACCTCTCTAAATGTCTCGCATCCCATATCCCCAATTATTTGGTCAAAATATTTTAATCTGGGCCTTCCCGTTTCGCTTTTCTTTCCAACCTCCCCCTCCAAGATATCCCTAAGCAATCACCCGTGTCTCAGTGTGTGCCCCATTATCTGACCTCTTCTCTTTCTCAGACTCTCCCACAAGGTTCTTCTTTCTCCGATTCTTCCAAGAACATCTACATTTGTAATTCTATCCATCCATTTGATATTCATCATTCTTCTGTAGCACTACATTTCGAAAAAGCTTCCATTCTTTTTCTCTCCGCTTCTCAAAGTTTCCCACCCGTTCATGCAAAACAGCTATCATCTTCCCATTTGGTAAAAGACGATCTTTTTGCAAAAAATCCATTGGGGTGGAAAATCTCACAAATGTGAAATGAAATTAGGTATTAAATTGAAAGTTTTTGCCGAGAGTAGCAGAATTTTTATATATTGAAGTATACAATAAAATTATTGTCTCCTTCGAAATTAGGTATATTATAATGATACTGATACAAGAAGAAGATGCACCGAAAAGGTTCAACCTCTGAAGTCAGCGGTATCTTGGAAATAAGAAGAGATTTAGGGAATTGGTCAGAGTTGAAGGAGTTCGTGGATACGTGTCTTGAAAGATTGAAGGTTATATTCTAGGAAGAGGGTCGGATGCCTTTTTTTTAAAAAATTACTACATTCGGAAAAATTTCGAATTTTTTCACGAGAAGCTCTGGTTCATCATATAAAATAATTTGTCTTTATGATAATATAGGTAATGAGATGGAGGATTAGTAATTTAATTTTTTAATCGCTTCTAAAAGATTTATTTTGCCTGTTTGAGAGTACACCTTGTCAAACTACGCTAATCTGTTTAATTGCTTTATGTTTTTCATTTAATTTAGAATTATTCTTTTTAAGAATTTCGTAGAGGCCCCTTGAAACTACGCAACTAATACAGTCTGTCTGCTCTGGCAAAGCCTATCCTAAATAGCCTCAAGGGGCATAGAGAAAAGTAGAAAATCAAGACTAAGGGGAGATTCGAACCCAAGTAAACTCAATGATAAGTCAAGCGCCTTAGACATTGCTCTATTGACGCCTACCATTTACCCTCTTTTGATCTATCTATCAATCTATATAAAAAAATTAAAGTTCTGTATGTACATTGCTCCAATTATCAAGTAACTCATAAACTATTAATTCTAAGGTAAATTTTGTTAAAAGCAAAGTTGTAGAGGGTATGAATTCTGACAACTTTTGTTTAAAGAAATTTAAAAAAAAACATCCAAAAGGGGAGGAGGGTTAAAAATGAAAATTCTAGCGTTTTGAATCAAACTCAACCAAAATTTGTGTACATAATCTGTAGGCCCCCAGAAGACTAGAAAATGACTTAACCAATTGTGATCAAATAATATCCTATCTAAGTATCCCGAAAACCTCAAAAAAGTTTATATAAATCTTTTAGTAAAATTATATTATAAATAATTGTCTCTTTTTAAATTCTTTAAAATTTTTAATATAGCTCATTTAACCTTGCTTAAGTAAGAATGGATAGACTTCTCTGTGTGAAATGCTAAATTTTATAAGTAACCATAGCAACTGCGTTGTTATCAAATCGATCACATTTGCTGAAGATCTGGACGAATCGACTTAAGATGAAAAATATCCAATAAATCTCATCTAATACTTGAAGATTAACTATTCTACTTTAAATTTTTAATGTTTTTCCATAGTCGTAGCCATTCCTGAAGACACATATATGATAAAGTCATGTAGGGTATTTAATCACAGATATTTTTTCCGCAGGCTCGCCACTATACAAATCTTTGCAAGGTTACTCTGCAGAATAATAATGTAAGGAGAAGCACTTAAAATTCTATTCTATGTAGTTTAAAAGGGGAAACATCAAAAATAACAATATTTTAACTATATAAAAACATTTGTTTTTACATTTGATTAAACGATGTTGAATATTTCTTTTAAATTTTCCGGGAATTCATCGACAAGAACAATTTTCGTTTTCTTAACCACCCTTCGTTTATCTTCTCTCCAACTACTATTTATTTTTATTTTTATTTTATTTTTTTATTTATTTATTATTTTTTTAACCCAACCTAAACTTTTTATGATTAATGTTACAAGAACATTCTAAACAGGTATTATATGATTGTGTTCAGTTTAATATAACATATATATTAAAGACGTCTAGTTTCTCATTAGCAAGTAAACGAGTATTTGGACAGACATGGCGTATGCAACCTCTTTTACATGATAAACTGATGGTTATTATTTTCTCTCTCTTTCTTGTATTATAGAATCATTTTAAAAGTTTTGAAAATACAATAATGCAATCTAGATGAAATATTCTAGAGAGAAGAATTAAATGAAGAAAATTTATTATATTAAAAACATAACTAAAGCAAAACAAAAAAAACAAAAAAACAAAACCATCAATGAATTATTCATAAAATAGGTGAATAAATAAATTGGCGAATGATTAGGTAAATAAGATTATTTCCCATTAGAGGCAGAATAAAGAATATGTTATACTATTAATCTTCTAAGCACAATTTCTATAAAGATATCCTAATTTTATCCTATATAACAATGTAGTTTTATCAAACAAATTGAATTAATTTATGTAATACAATTGGAACGGCCAACTGTGATAATGTTTGAAAATCTACAAATTTGATAATCTGAAACAAAAATTAATTTGCCAGTTGGGACTCCGTTTCACAGTCGGTCAACCAGATACAAATTTTTACTGTAAGTACGTTTGTGAAGTTAGTTAGTTATAAGGAAAATTTGGAGGAACATAAGTTTGTGTGATCTAGACGCAGAAGGTATTTTATTCACAAAAAGGATCTGGAAAATTAAAACAAATAAATAAATAAGTTGGACAAGAAATTCGGCAAAATATTCGGTTCGTGAAATAACAACTTTAATTACTTTATTGGAAAATTATCAAAAGCTATTCAGTCAACAAATATTTACAATATAATGTTCTGTTATAGTTTAGTTTGATAAAATAATTACAATTGTGGTCTTCAATGGTAACGAAGATAAAAAAATTTAGATGAATGTGTGGCATGACTATTTGAAGACCTGAAGCAGTCGGCTAAGTCGACGAAACCTTGGCTGATAAATAAAAAAGTCACACATAGAAACTTGTCCTTATTTTCTTATTATAAACTTTCAAAAAAATATATGTTTATTTGCACCAAGCCAAGCAACCTCATTGGTTTATTTCTCTTTATGAAAAGAACAACGCTTAAGAAAAGCTTAAAAGAAAGAAAGATTGCCGAATTAAAAGAAATCCAAATATTTTTCGAAGATATTTGTTTCTTTCAACTGCAGGGAGAGTCGAAGAAGAAGAAGCATCCCCTTGCGAATACTACGCGTAGTCTATGGCGAAGAGAGAAGTGGCAACGTTGCTTTTTTCTTTTCTGGAGTCGGAGAGGGTGAAGCGTTTCACTTTTGTGTGATGTTAAGGCCAATTAGCCCTACCGCGACAATAGAAGTTCTCACTTCATAAAAAACTACTATTAATTTATGTGAGTCATGTTGATAAGCTAAGATAAATTAAGAAAATACTTCTTCCAGGTATTTAATAAAACTTGAATCCAGATATTATTATAATAAATGACAATTTTTTAACCAATTTCTGAGCCTTTATGAATATATTTTTGATTACAAGTTAAAATTCAAAATAACAAATGGACAGTATTTGATCAGTGATTACGTCAATCTGAATAATTTTAATCTCATTCAAATTCTAGACATTTGAACATCTAGATCGTCAGATATTGGGTGTTGGTCTAATGACAGCTAAATTACTATAGTCAACTCACTTTAATAATAAACTAAAACCTCTTTATCTGAATATTCACAACAACATTAACCACGAAATATTTGTTATCAAAAAGATTATCAGAAAAATTAAAAGGTCTCTGCTACATCTAGATGACTTTAAAAAATGAAGGTACAAAATGAAATTCAGCTTTTACTTAAGACAAAAGGCTAAACATTGAAGTGACACTCTACTATAGAAAAGATAAACAGAGAGAACCTTAAAAATTCCCTAATTTTCTAGGAAAATCAAAAATTCAGACCACAGTGGGGGGACCCTTTGTATAGTTAATAGAGTAAAGGGTGTGTAGTTTCACAGTGAATGAAATAAAACTCAAAGAGGTTTATACAAACTCAATATATTTCGGATTATTAGTCCATCATCAGGAGTAAACTCCTTTTTATTTCATTCATTGTGAAACTACACACCCTTTACTCTATTAACTAACATCATGTTTCACCTAAAACCTACACCACTTTCCATAAGTAAAACCCTTTGTATATATTTCAGATTTTTTAGTTGGTGTCAAAGTTAAATTTTTTCTCTATATATCAAAACAAATACCGTATTTGGTCTCTCTAATTACTCTTGTATTAGAATCGATAAAAATATTTTGAAAATTTTTATTGTATAATTTTTTTAATTTAAAAATAGAGGAAAAAGTAAAAACTTTTTCAAGAGTCAGTGCGCTCGCAGTTAGAACCGCAGCAAGTAATTCCTTTTTTATATTTCTGTCTGAATTGATTGAAGTTCAATTGAATATCCTCTCTCTCTATATCGAGAATGTTTTGGTCGAAAGTCAAAAGGCCATTCCTAGAATAATTAAATTAAGAAATTAATATCTATTAGCCTGAAGCAGGTCTGGGCTTGTATTTCCAGTTAAGACCTGCTTATCCGTATAATGCCTTAGTTATAAATGAAGAGAGATGATTCTATCAGCGCACTTTTTAGTCATTATCAGTTTTAATTAAAGAACATGCACAGTTAAAATAATAAAACAAGTGAAAACTTTTTCAATATTCAGTCTGCTAGAGACGTCCTAGTAATTAAAAATAAACTTAAATATAAATTCTTCGTTTATTCCTTCGCTTTAAAATCTCAATCATTCAAAAAATGTTTTCTGCAAATTGATGAGTTAGGTTAGTGCAGAGGTTCCCAAACTTGTCCATGTTGCTACGCCTTTTTTCAATTAAAATTTTTCCATGATGCCATATTATATATTATTTATTTATTTTTCCCGCGCAGGAGGGTAAGTAAAAGTAAATACCGTTATTTGGTCTCTGTAAATACTCTTGTATTAGAATCAATAAAAATATCTTCTTTTTCTAATTTCTTATGAAAATCAACAATTCAGACCAGAGGGGGGACCCTTTGTATACCTTTCAGATTTTTTCGAAGGTCTCAAAGTTAAATTTTTCGGTTTATGTATGTCTAATCTAATCGTACCTAACTAATAGATAAAAATGAAAATAAATAAATTTTTCGCTTCTTACTTTGTTTTTTTTGTCTAATTTGGCTCAATATCTTGCTTCAACAAGCCGAAACCGGACCTTCGGTCGGACACTAAAAACAAGTTTTGTCCAGCTAAAATTTGGAGAGGGTTGTTAAAACATAAAATACAAGACAATATATCCTCATTTTCTTCTTTTCACGATAGAGAGGCCAATACAGGCCCTTAGGGGCTACACCTTCTTGGTGTAACTCCTTCTCACTTCAATATCATTAAAAAATTGTCACGGGACGCCCTGCAGATGTGAAACATCGAAATTGATTGTTATTGAAAGAATTTATAATTAAAGAAAACCAATAAATAAATATGGAATAAAATAAATAAAATCATATAGAGTTTTGTTATATTCTGTATATATTATTATAATAAGAAAAATATATTTATTTTATTAACAAAACTCTATGATTTTATTTATTTTACTCCATATTTATTTATTGGTTTTCTTTAATTATAAATTCTTTTCAAGGAAAAGATGTTGAAAATCCAATTTTTTTTTTTTTTTTTTTTTTTTTTTTTTTTAATGATAATGATGAGAGAAGGAGTTACACCAAAAGGTGCAACCCCTAAAGGCCTCGGTTGGCCCCTCCATCGTGAAAAGAAGAAGAAAGAATTTTATGGGTTGGGCGGAGGTCGAAGGTACCTGTGGATACGGGTCTTAAATAGCTTAAGGTTATAAGTCGCGGGAAAGATGGTGGCAGGGAGCGAGTTCCAGTCTCTGGAGGTCATAGGAATAAAGAGTTGGCGAAAGCGCTTGTTCGACTTTTATCCAATTTGACAGCGAAGGGGTGCTGAGCGTTAGAAAACCGCGTGTTTCTCGTAAAGAGGGCATTAGGGGGGATAAGAGATTTCAGCTCGACTGAACAGACACCGTGATAGTATCTGTAGTACAGGGAAAGGGCAGAAACGGTTCTTCGGTGAGCCAGGGAGTCGAGTGAGTTGGTTAGAGCCGGGTCTCCTATTAGTTTAATTGCTCGCTTCTGAATTGCATCCAGTGTTGCAAGAGAATGCTTGGATGCACCCCTCCACAGATGAGAGCCATATTCGAGACAGGGACGAATTTGAGCCTTATACAGCATAAGAAGTTGACTGGGAGTATAACAGCGTCTAGACCTAAATAGGAGACCAAGCTTGCGCGCTGCAGCTTTAGCAGTGGTTGAGATATGGTCATTCCATGAAAGGTCAGACCCTAGAGTTACGCCTAGCATTGAAATTTTATCCCTGAATTCTAGTGAGTTTGAGTCGAATGATATGTTTGGGAGGTTTCTGTCGACGCGCCTAGAAATAAGGCAACACTGAGTTTTCCCTGCATTGAAGTTAACTAAGTTTTGGGATCCCCAGTTTTTAAGTTTGCACAAGTCTAAATTAATTGAAGAGGCAATGTCTGCACGGTTTTTATGCGATGCAGGGGCGTTATGTAGGGTGCTGTCATCTGCGTAACAAAAAATTTGTTATATATTAAAAATTCTTCCAGAACTTAGGTGACTTGATTTAAATTTTCTTATTAAATTGAAGGGTTGATTTTGTCACAAATAAAATAAAACAATAATTTCAATAACTATTTGATTTATTTAATTGATAAACTATACAGTTTCGGTCACCACTGGTTGACCATCCTCAGTAGTTATCTCGTTCAAGAACCGGAATTTGTCACTTCACATTCAGTTCAAAATAGATTCTGGTTCAGTGATGAATGTTTTTATAAATTGTTGCTATATACATGTGATTGAAATGAATTATGTGTTGTATCTGTATTGAAGATTTGGGAATGAATGTTTCATGTGAAATGACAAATTCCGGTTCTTGAACCAGATAACTACTGAGAATGGTCAACCAGTGGTGACAGAAACTGTATAGTTTATCAATTAAATAAATCAAATAGTTATTGAAATTATTTGTGATAAAAACAACCCTTCAATTTAATAAGAAAATTTAAATCAAGTCACTTAAGTTCTGGAAGAATATTTATAAATTCTTTTAATAACCATCAATTTCGATGTTTCACATTTACCGGGCGTCCCTTGACGGCCACAATTTTTCCATCAAACTACAAGTAATAATAATGACAAATTAACAAAAATGGAAAAATTGTGTTGGCAAGTTTTTAAATCATAAATTATTTCTCTCCTCCTAAAATCGTCTCTCTTACTCTCTCCTTATCCCACTTATTCTAGAGAGCCTTCGCTAATTAATTATCCTATTATTTCTTAAATTGAACATTCTTATATCTCAATATATTCAATGTAGTTTAGGGAGACATTGCTGGGAAAGTACCGTAACAACGACGATACAATTTGTGCTCATATATATTAAACGT
The DNA here is from genome assembly GCA_024734495.1 of Forficula auricularia. Classification (NCBI taxonomy): domain Eukaryota; kingdom Metazoa; phylum Arthropoda; class Insecta; order Dermaptera; family Forficulidae; genus Forficula; species Forficula auricularia. The sequence continues at coordinate 1,083,335 of JALMQS010000165.1, forward strand.
AAACTAGATAGGAAAGGGATGGAGGTATTTCACACCCGCCCTGTCACACTAAACCTCCGCCCTTTTCCCTTTTGCCTGACCCCATTGAAGAGGGTGACGTTGTCCCTAGCAGAGGGCGGGCAGGCGGGCGTCCCCTTTCCCAAGCGATGGGATGCCCCATAAAGGGACAAACGCGCATCCGCTCACACCCCCTGGCACATACACCTATGTGCGCAATCTTGTTTATTATCTCCAAGCCAATCAGAAATGTATATGCCTATTAAAATTCCTTTAGAAACATTTCCCTAAAAAACATGATCAGTTTTTTGTGAGAACATTTATTTTGAATGAAATTCTTCAAATGCTTTAATGAGAGCAATTTAACAAATATGTTTATTTACTTTTGCACTTGAGGCTTTGCTAGTCAACAAAGAGACTAAGAAATTAATGAATTAATTAAAATTAACTGTCGGATCATAAAGTTTCAAATATGTGTCGGCTAGATGCCAAACCTGCTTTCTACAAAAATTGTAAATTTTGAGCTTCTGGTATCCCGGAGTATAAACTCGTCTCAGTCTTCAAAAAATAAATTGAGCAGCAAAACCTGGAATAACCTTGAAAAATTAGGTTTTAAATCACAAGGGGTTTTTTCAAAACCTGGAAAATTTTACATAGTCTAGATCAGCGGCGTCATTTTTGGTAGCTCGCAACAATTTTTGTTAAATATTAAAAAAAAAAAAAAAAAAGTTGAAAGTAAAAATTAAAACATTATTTAATAAGGGACGTTGATAGCAAGCAAAACAATAAAAATATGCAACACCAGTGACAACATAATACAAAAAATGTTTACTTTCTTTCAACTATGAAGGCACCAACAATAACAATGAGTTCAAAATAGTATACAAATACCAGTGTAGTTGTGATAGCACATATATCGGAACGACAAAGAAAAAAATCAACGATTGTATCAACATGATCTAAATGTTAGAAATAAAAATGTCAACCACACAGCTTTAAAGGAGCATTTAATCCTAACGGGGCATGAGCTTAGCAAGAATAATTTTAAAACTGTTTACAAGGACAACAACAGTTTTAGGAGATTTTTTGTGGAAAGTCTTTTTATAATCAATGAACTAAATATATTAAATAAACAACAAGACTATGAATTCGCCGATTTCTATAATGGGGCATGGAAAATATAAAACTGTAATTATAGATCTATTCTTGCATTCAAAATAAATTTTTAAAAATAGACATCTCATTAATATCAAGAGGTAATTCGGGTTCATAGCCAGCCGATCATGCTGGATCGTCCCTTCGGGATGTGATTTGACATGGAGACACAATTTTTAAATATTTAACCACTTTTTAACTCTTGGACTGTCTCTCGTTGAATGTATTCTTTCTGGAACTGGTCCGTCATGAATGGATAAAAACTGATATATTGTGATATGTTATCTGTGATTTCCCAGTGAAATGTATTGATTCAACCAAAAAATTTTAGAAACAAAAAATGTAAATAGGTCTGATGAGCGAAACAATGGCGAAACTAGTAACCTACAATAATAAATAATTCAACATAAACATTTATTAAATTTCATTTATCCATTTCAAAATTTTCTATTATTAATACAGAAGGAGCTAAACATAAAAAGATAAATTATATTAATAAGGAATGTTTATTTCGAGGGGTGATCCGCAATTTGAAGTAGGTGTACACCTCTTTGGAAGTATTTTGGAAGTACTTGGAAATATTTGAAAGTACCTACTTGGAAATATTTGGAAGTACTGGAATTTCTGGAAATATTTGGAAGTACAAGTGGAAGTAGGTGTACAGCATAGTAGGTCGTGGTTCGCCTCAGGTTTATTCTAAAATAATTATAAAAAAATAAATATATTAAAACTTATTTAATTTTTCTAGTTTTCATTGTTTTATAAGGGAATTTTAAAAATTATTTAATAGAAATTTTTTTAGATATTAATTCAAAAGAGCCTAAAGTCAGCCACGACATCTCAGAAAAGCAAATGTCTAATTTCTCATTAAACTTTTCAAATTATTAAATTTAAAATTCACATTTTAAATATTAAACATTTTTTATAGACTTAAAAATTATTGTTAGAATTATTATATTTTTGTGTACCTGTGGCTTACGGTCCTTGGATGCTGTGGATGCGGCAAATGAATTAATGTAAAGATTTAAGCATCTTTTTTGAGTATCTATTTTTGAAAAATATTGAATTTTTGAAAAATTCAACCCAAGTAATTTAATCACAATTATATTAATATGTTTTATAATAAAATTGTGGTTAATTTAATCACAATTATATTAATATGTTTTATAATAAAATTGTGGTTAAATTATCTGGGTTGAATTTTGAAAAATTCCATCTTTTTTCAAAAAAAGATACTCAAAAAATGCTTATAGATTTTTACATTAATTATTTAAATGAAGGGTCCGACACAGTTTAGCCTGATTTTTTGCCTTTCCCTTCTAACTGAAAGGAGTGAAAAATCTTTTGTTTGTTTTTGTTTTTTGTTTGTTATTTGTTTTTTCTTATATATTGGATGTCGGAGGGAGATTTATCTTAAAGGTTTGGCTGACTGCCTGGCAAGCAAGTTAGCGCTTGGGTTCGATTCCTGAGGGGACGAAGCCCTCTGATGTGCAATATAAAAATAGTTTCTACTAAAATCTTAGATTCGACCCTAAATAAAATAAATTATTTTTATTATATTAATTTGAGTTGTGACACTTAAGGCCTGTTGTATGTCGGTTTGTAAAATTAACAAACGGTCAAACGTTAGTATTCACCATGTGCCCGGCCGGATGGGACACACACTTTCATCTGATTGGCCATCTGGCCGGGCACATGGTGAATACCAAGGTTTGACCGATTTGGTCCTTACTCATCACAAGTGCTGGTAAACTTTAACCTACCCCTACTATTCTTATAGGGTTAGGCTCGGACGTTCTGGGACGGAAATTCACCCTAGTTGTTTCAATTCATTTCATCATTAGGAATCTTTTTACTATGCAGCACAGGGGTGAGCAACCTTTTTAACCCACGGGCACAATTTAAATTTTAAAAATTTTGTGGCGGGCCGCACTTACTAATAATTTACAAAGCTGCTTATATATATACTAACAAGACAGTGCAATATAAAAATACAAAATTAATAAACTGCAACGGATCGTTGCTAAACTTTATCCAAATTCATTTGAAATATTAATATGTTTGTTTCTTTATTATTAATCAGATATCACTTGAAATTTGTAGTTCATATTGAAATTAATTCAAAAATAATTCTCATTTAAGAGTCGAGGAATAACCATTCTACATTGGATTTTTTGACGTTTCGGTTTTTATTGGTAACCATTGCTGAAGACATGGAGGAAACGACTTAAAATCAAAAATAACGATCGATTCTTATCTAATACTAGAGGAATAACCTTATTGAATTCCATTTTTGATGTTTTGACTATTAATGGAAACCTCTACTGAAAATGTAGAAGAATCGACTTAAAATCAAAAAGACTAAATTCTTTTATGGCAAACAACTCAAGCTTGAGTTGTTTACCAAAAAAGAATTTAGTCTTTTTGATTTTAAGTCGATTCTTCTACATTTTCAGTAGAGGTTTCCATTAATAGTCAAAACATCAAAAATGGAATGCAATAAGGTTATTCCTCTAGTATTAGATAAGAATCGATCGTTATTTTTGATTTTAAGTCGATTCCTCCATGTCTTCAGCAATGGTTACCAATAATAATCGAAACGTCAAAAACCTAATGTAGAATTGTTATTCCTCAAGTATTAGATGAGAATCAATCGCTATTTTTGATTTTAAGTCGATTCCTCTATGTCTTCAGCAATGGTTACCAATAAAAACCGAAACGTCAAAAATCCAATATAGAATGATTATTCCTCAAGTACTAGATGAGAATCAATCGCTATTTTTGGTTTAAAGTCGATTTCTCTATGTCTTCAGCAATGGTTACTAATAAAAACCGAAACGTCAAAAATCCAATATAGAATGATTATTCCTCAAGTACTAGATGAGAATCAATCGCTATTTTTGGTTTAAAGTCGATTTCTCTATGTCTTCAGCAATGGTTACTAATAAAAACCGAAACGTCAAAAATCCAATATAGAATGATTATTCCTCAAGTACTAGATGAGAATCAATCTCTATTTTTGGTTTAAAGTCGATTTCTCTATGTCTTCAGCAATGGTTACTAATAAAAACCGAAACGTCAAAAATCCAATATAGAATGATTATTGCTCAAGTACTAGATGAGAATCAATCGCTATTTTTGGTTTAAAGTCGATTTCTCTATATCTTCAGCAATGGTTACTAATAAAAACCGAAACGTCAAAAATCCAATATAGAATGATTATTCCTCAAGAACTAGATGAGAATCAATCGCTATTTTTGGTTTAAAATCGATTTCTCTGTCTTCAGCAAAGGTAACGGATAAGAAAACAACGCAGTTGCTATGGTTACTCATAAAAATTCCTCCCAAATTTTTAGCATTTCACAGAGAGAAGCCTATCCATTCTTACTTAAGCAAGGCTAAATGAGCTATATTAAAACTTTCAAATGAATAAATTTTAAAGAATTTAAAAAATTAAAAAAGTACCATCTTACTCTAGAGTAAAGTACTTTAAAATATAATTTTACTAAAAACTTTATTTAACCTTTTTTGTGGTCCCCAAGGTATTTAATTAGGATATTAAATTTCATCAAAATTGGTTAAGTCATTTTCAAGATATTTAGAAAAAACTAAAAAAGTACCGAAATAAAGTACTAATATTTGTGGGCCGATATGTACCAAAAACTAATCAGCGCTTCATTTTGTTAAAGTAATGGTAGGTTTTCAATTTCATTTCAATCGGTGAAACGGTGTGGAAAAAATCGTGGGCCAAAAAAGCGATAACATACATACATACATCCATACATACATCCATACATACATCCATACGCACGCACTAAATGAAAAAATCGCACTTTTTGGCCTCTCGACGAGACCCCATGTAATTTTTGGCAAAACCGTCACGTGCTAATATTCAACCTAATTGAATACTACAATTTGTGACTTTAATTGAGTCCATGGGTTCCGTAGTCTTTACCTGAGGACCCTTTGAAGCCACGCTTGCCCCGAGAGCGATTACAATACTTTACCCATGCTTTGCATTGGATAAAGTAAAAAAGTAAATATTTCATATATAAATTTTAATGCGACAAGAAAAGTACAAAAATGCAAAATTTAAAAAGTAAATATTTTATATAATTATAAGTGTATATTATAAGTGTATATAAATGTTAATGCAAAATAAAAACAAATAAAAGAAGAACAGAAAAACTAATTTACTTGAAAACTTTAATGAGAAATTTGGCACTGCTTTTTCGATATAAGCTGATCAATATCAGCCGGTATTGATGAAGTAGCTACTACACGTATGCAGCTTTCTAATCGAGCATCACTCAGTCTTGATCGGTGGTCATTTTTGATTAATTTCATGGTTGAAAATAATTGTTCGCATACATACGTACTTCCGAAAAGAGACATCATTTGCTTTGCATTTTTCGTCAAAAGCGGAAATTTCTCAGGGCTCACATAAGATTTATAAAAATTATCGATGTTTACTGAGAAAAATACATTTTTTAAATCGGTATTATTCTGTATGTTAATCACTTCCATTTGAAAGTTTTCAGGAACTGTATCCACATCGATATTAAATGGCGAAGAAAACATTTTCATGGAAACCGCTATCTTCTCAGCTTTGAACATTTGGAATCGTAATTGAAATTCGTTGATTAAAATGTCTATATATTGTACGTATTTTTGAGAAGTAGTAACGTTTTCTTTTTCTAAATATGGAAAGTGAGACACATTATTCTGCAAAAGATGCTGTTTCCACAATTTTAATTTGCGCTCAAAGCCTTGAATTTTATCATACAAATTGTGAATAAACTGTCCTTTGCCTTGAAGTTCCACATTAAGATCACCGAGATGCTGAGTTATGTCGATAAGAAACGCAAAATCGCACATCCATTCTTTATCACCAAAATGAGGAAAGGCATATTCCTTCATATCCAAGAACAATTGTATTTCACTTTTTAAGGCGTATACTCTTTTTAGCATTGCACCTCTACTAAGCCAACGTACTTCGGTATTGAAAACCACGTCGCCATATTCAGTTTCTAAATTGTTCAGGAATACTTTAAATTCACGGTGATTTAACCCGCGCGACTTTATAAAATTGATTAATTTAATTATTGGTACTGTGACATTTGGAAAATTCAATCTTTTCGCACACAAACTTTCCTGGTGAATTATGCAGTGGTTAACGAATATTTCTCTTCCTGTGGCCTTCTTAATGTCTTGAAATAGCCTTCCCGATACTCCTACATTCATGCTTGACATTGCTGGTGCTCCATCTGTTGATATACCAATAATCTTCTCTAATAAAATAGAAAATTTTTCCAACACCGACTTTAGTTCATCATACAGGTCTTTGCCGGTTGTAGTCCCTTGCATTGGAACCAGTGAACACAATTCTTCAGTAATATTAAATTTAGTGTCAATACCACGTAAAAATATAGCAAGTTGTGCTGTATCGCTAATGTCGCAGCTCTCATCAAGTGCCAAAGAACAGTATTCGAATTTTGCAATGCGTTCACGAAGCGTTGTTGCTATGTTCTCGGACAAGTCGTCGATTCTCCTTGCAATGGTGAATCTTGATAAACTAATGTTTGAAATAATATTTATTTTATCAGGAAATGCTATTTCTGCAACAGCAGTCAGACATTCTTTTATCATCTCTCCATCCGCAAAGGGTTTCATTTTTTTTGCCAGTATTTGACTGACAACAAAACTAGCCTTTACTACCGTATTTGATAAAATATCTTGATTTTTAAAAATAGCCTGTTGGTTTCTCAAGTTTTTTTCCTCTTGATTAACCTTATCTATCCGGAGTTGTCCGGTTAAGTTTTTATATTTATCTTCATGTTTTGTATCGTAATGCCTTTTTATGTTATATTCTTTTAATGAAGACACAGTCTCTGAGCATAATAAGCATACAGCTTTATCTTTAACGACAGTAAAAAAATAATCAAATTTCCACTTTTCTTGGAAAATCCTGTGTTCATCCGCAATTTTCCGTATTTTTGTTTGCTTTTTCGACATGCTATTAGGGATTAAAAATTAATTTAATTAATTTAATAAAAAAATCTAATATGATATTACCTTTTTGATAATAATATTGCACTCACGTCTTTCAAGAAACCCAAAAATTAGTCAGTTAACAGCTCACAAGTCTGATACTGACTGTATCTATGAACTATGACAGAAGCAAACACAAGAAAGTGCTGACGCGACGCGTTCGTATTGCATGTTTGAACAAGTCGCCGATAAATGAGTAACTCGTCTATGTATTCGCGATTCAAACTAACTCGAAAGAAGTATACTTTGACATAAATCATATGTTTTAATCTGTCAAATTACATTCGATGGTGGCGCTAGTGTCAGATTGAATCCCGAATTGTATAGTATCCGATTTATAAATTGGCGACTACTACTAACATAACATTATAATTAATTTATTGATGGGAGAAAAATTAATAAATAACAAATTATTATTATTAATAAAAAATATATTAAAAATATTTATTAACAATATAATAAATAACAAATTATTATTGTTTATAAATAATCGAGACGAATAATAAAATTCTATTTTAGAAATGCTCGGCGGGCCGCAGAAAAATATTTAAAGGGCCGCATGCGGCCCGCGGGCCGCGGGTTGCTCATCCCTGATGTAGCAGGTGTATAAAACAATAGCCTTTTGCACGAGAGGCGTTATTTCATCTGATATCCCTAGTGATCTGATGTTCTTTTTCAAGTTAATGCTGGACACTCCCTCCACAGACATCACAATTGTTATAATTTTCACCTCTTTGAGCTTCCACAGTCACTTCAGCTCTATCGCAAAGTTTTGGTATTTGGAGATCTTTTCCCATTCTGTCTTTGCTAGAATATACGTTTATTGTTATTATTTTTATTATTTAAGTGAAAAATAAAGGTAATTTATATTAGAGAATAAAAGAAATATAAAATATATCTGTAAATAGATTTTCTAAAATACAAGCCCATTGTATCAGTTGCCACAATATCAGATAAATAAAATGTGGACAGGACCGATATTTTGCGCCCAGCCACGGCATTGATTAATTACGAAGGCGGGGCTCCGCGTGCTATGTTTCCTTTCTTTGATTGACCCCTTGTCATGACTTAATCAGTCTTGGGAAGGTGCGCGCCCAAATAATAATAAGCCTTTTGTTTCGTTGCGTATTTGTTACCAACAGAGTGCAAACCATTCAAAGTTGAATGGATGTCGGGTCTATAATTTGAATAATAACTAGTAATATTGTAGAGCGTTTTTTTTTCTGTAAAAAGAATCATGGAAAAAGATCAAGATAAAAGAAAATTGTTAGGAAATGCAGCTAGAAATAGTTTTACAGAAAATAATTTACAAAAAGTAAGAGTAGTTTATTTTATTATTATTATTATTATCAGTGTCGAAAAGAAGGATTCAATTTTAGTTGTAAATGAGGTGATATGGCCATTCAAATAATTTGACCATAAATAGCCCACCTCCAGACAGGCACGTGATATTTATTTTCCGGAAGCCCAATTTTTTTTTAATAGATATATGAAGATTATGGTGGTCTTTATTTTGGGTATTTTCAAATTTTTATGCTGCCAGAGGCTCATATGGCTCAAAATAAATAAAAAAAAGATACCTCCCAAGTTTCAAGTCTCTATAGAGCTATATCTCAATTTTAATCTGTGCCGCACAGCACTGCAATTTCCCATCTAAATAACATGGGGTTTTTGGAATTGAACGATCAATTTTTTAATGCGGCCAAAGTAAAGGTTCAAAAATATTGAAACTCTGTAGACTTTATCCTTATAATAGTAGCTATCCCTAAGAATTTTTACAAATTTTTAGCTAATATAATTTTGGAGTCTATAACTTACTAACCCTAAGATATAGCAGTAATTTATCTAGCTGTGACTCCAACTCACTAAGATACTTCTCCATATGAATGAGTAAAATAAAAATTAAATAATAATAATATCGCTTGAATAAAAAATAATCATTATCTGAGTTGTAGAACTTACTCAGCATGAATGCTGCACTGATTTAATTTTTAAGAAAAAAATAAAACCGACTTCAAAAAAATTAAATCCAACAAATAAAATACACTAAAAGGTATAAAATAATTATTATCTTGTTTAGTTACAACTAAACGACGAAATATTAACATGAAATTACTTTTTGAAGTCCTTATATTATATTTACAATTGTACAAATTATGATGGAACTAGGCCCCTTAGGGCATAGGCCTCTCCCAATATGGCCAAACATATACCTTTTATGAATGGCACTCGACGGATCTTACTTAGTACGTTTGGCGGGTATGCTCGCTTATAGGTATAGTTTGTTTGGCACCGACTTCAAAAAGTAATTTCATGTTAATATTTCGTTGTTTAGTTGTAACTAAATAAAATAATAATTATTTTATACCTTTTAGTGTATTTTATTTGTTGCATTTAATTTTTTTAAGTCGGTTTTATTTTTTTCTTAAAAATTATTTTCATTTTTCTCTTTTTAGTGATGTTATTAATAGTGATCATATCATCAGAACTTGATTAAATTAATATGGCATTATTCCTAAGATACCCCCTTTCCAATAAAAATCATCGAAATCGGTTCATAAACAAAGAAGTTAGGACTAACAAACCTAAAAAAAAGGTGTAATACCAATGAAAAAAAACGGGACCAATGGGAAGCTAGACTGAACCCAATGCAAAAAAAATTTCAAAATCGGTTGACAATTGGCGGATATATGAGGTAACATAGACACAAAAAAAAATCAGTCGAATAGAGAACCTCCTCCTTTTTTGAAGTCGGTTAAAAAAGAAAACTTGGAGTTAACTTTGTTTAAGTTAAGCCAAATACGCCGCGTATTTACATACGGCGAAGTACGATACTGCATAGGGTTGAGTACCACACGTATTTGAAATTATTATTATTATTATTATTATTATCACTCAAATACATGGCGTATTCATAACGATTGATTTAGTATTCGAAGAGACTTTTTATGCAACTAATTCAAAAATATATATGATGGAGTTATATGTTAAGGATTTTGTCTGGCCTACTAATGCTTTTCTTCCAATTCCAATTGATATTGATTTAAAATAAGATTTATTGAAATGAAACAATTAATTTTTTTTGTTTCAAAAATAAGGAAGATTGTCGTAAAAATGTTTGTTTTTTTCTAAAATGCGTGCTTATATTACTGCTAAGTAAACTACATTTATTCTCATTGAGTAGTTTCTTAATATGAAAAATCCAATTAAATTTTTTTGAGTAGGCGCCTATACGTACGTACTGTTTCAAAATTGATGAGTATTATTTTCAAAAAATTTACTATTTCTTTTAATTTTGTACTAAATTGTTTTGGATATATATAATATAAATTTGGGAAAAAATAGTTATTCCGATTAGTTATTATTTATTTCTTATTAATTATTCCGCTATATCTTGCAAATGAATTACTACTTATTTTATCAGCTATGGTAAACTTTAACCTATCCATTTGTTGTTTCTTTTTTTATGGATTAGACTCGAACAATATGAAGAGAGAATTCACCCTAACCCACATGTTCTTCTTAGGCTCTTAGAAACTTACGTACTATGTGGCAAGTCTGTAGAATAACTGTCTGCTGTTCGACTTTTAAGATGTTGGTTGGTAAGCCAAGTTTCTCGATATTCCTTTTATTATTATTATTAATTTATTTATTTATTTGTTTGTTTTAAGATTTTATATCTTGTGTGTGTGTTTATTTATTTTCTCTATAAATATACATTATTTAATTATTCAAAAGTATTATGACTATATTAAAAAAATAGATAGATAAAGTAAATACTATTTTTGCTTTTATGGAGATTTAAATACAAACAGGTCAATAACAAAATGATAGGAATGGAATAAATATTAAATGAAAGATTTTATGAATCATCTTGATTTGATAATCTTGAAATGTTACACAATATTTATATTGCTAATGTCACTGCTAATTAGAAAAATAGAAAATGAGCTCATAGGAGATGGCCGACAAATTTTAATTATGAAAAATATTCATTTAACGAAGACGCCTGTAGGGTAGGCTAGTACGATCCATAGGTGTTAGTCGGTTGCATAGATACAGGCGGGAAACTTTTCTAGACTATTTTTTCGTGTTTTCCTGACTTTAGTTAAAAGCAATTTATTAGTATTATTTTGGACTTTGAATTCAGGTAAAAAGGTCGAATTTTATTTGCAGCCAGAATTGATTAAAATTGAAATATTTTTTTCTTTCAAAGTTTTCACCCACTCCTGCCATCATCAAGGCAGGCCAAGCACAAAGTTTTGAAATTAAACGGAATTAAAAATAATATTAATAAGCAGGTAGGTTCCTACGTCTATCATTTAAACTTTGAAGAAGGAGAGACAATTGTCCCAATCGTCGGATTTTTTAACCGGATGAAAATGACCTCCTAACAAATTCTGTTTTTATTCGAAATTAGTGGTTTTCATTATCTTTGGGCATGCCTTTGCATCAATTCAGCATTGAGTTCTACAATTCCGTCTTCGATAGAAAATAACTCTAATTAATTAATTTTAATATGCAATAATATTTGTAATGAGCTATTTGTGGGTTTTAAAATTAAAAACAATTAATTATTAAAAAGAAAAATTTAGTAAAAAATTACACTCACTTTAGCAGATTGGGCGAGTGGTTTGCGAGAACAATTTAGATTGGGCGCTAACCCTACCGCGCCCACCCCTGGCGCCACCACTGGATTTGAGTCATTTATTTTAAGTAGTCTCCATAGTTTTGAATCCATTTTGCTCTTTTTGCTACTGGCCTTTCATAGCAGCACTAAAATGCCAATTTGATATTCAATACAAGAGTGAAATGTTTTCGTAGTTAATGTTTTGTTGCTCCTTTGATAATTAGAAGCTATGTTTTTAAGAATCGCATTTGAAAACAAAATAACCCAGCTCTGGCCCGTTAAGCAACTACCTGCTTGGCTTTTATGAAGTTCAAATGACCAAAGTTTAAATGACAGATTCAAAGCAGAAATGGGCCAGTTCTTTATATATCTATAATAATTTATTTATTTATGATAAGTAGCTATACTAGAAGGGGTCACATTAAGAAGGTGCAGCAGATACAATTCAGGAATCTATATATATAAAATTAAGGTTTTGTCTGTACATTGGTCCAAATCACGCCAAATTTTGGTTGCACACGTTTCAAGCAAAGTTATGAACGAAAACACCTTCAACAAAATTCCTGTCTGTCTGTCTGTATGTATGTATGTTTCCGTGGGTTCCGCGAAAAGTTGCTCACGATTCACGTAAAAACGGCTGAAGGGATTATTATGAAATTTAATTTTTACATCGGATGTTTACAAAGTTACGTTTTTAGCTATATAACGTTTTGATATTTTCACCCCAAAAGGGGGTTTGAGGGGCACACGAATGAAAATTATCAAAAAACTCCTAAACTATTAACCCTACGGCAAATTTTATAATAAACAAAGTTGTAGGAGATGTGATTTCTGACAACTTTTGTCTAAAAAAATTTCCCCAAAAAACCACCCAAAAAGTGGGGGAGGGTGAAAAAATGTAAATTCTTGCCCTTGGAGCAAACTCAGCCAAATTTTTCATACATAATCTCTGGGCCTCTAGAGAGCTAGAAATGCAAAAACTAGCCACCCAAAATGAGGGGGGGGGTGAAAAAATGAAAATTCTTACCCTTAGAGCCAACTTAACCAAATTTTATATACATAATCTGTGGGTCACTAGAAGACTAGAAACGCAAAAGCTGAGCGCGGGGTGGAGTGATGGTACGGGTGCAGAGGTGGGTTAGGGTATGGGGTGCAGAGGGTCCGGGGGGGGTGTGGGTGAGGGAGTAAGACGGAGTAGGATGAAGGGGGTGGTGCGGGGTGGAGTCCGGGTGGCGTAGTGGGTGTAGGGGTCCAGGGGGCTAGGCGGGGGTGTGGTGCGTGGAGGTGGAGGGCACGGGGTGCGGGGGTGGTGGAGCAGGGTGGAGAAGGGGTTGAGGTGAGGGCCCAGAGACGAAGTGGGGTGTGGCCTGGTTGAGGGGTTGGGGGCGTGAGTGGAGGTCGCGGGGTGCGGGTGTGTGTGTGGGGGAGCACGGTTGCGCAGGTTGGGGGTGCTTGGTGGGTGGGGGTGAGGGTGGGGTTTGTGGGTTGGGGGTCCAGGGGGCATGCCCCTAGAAGGGCCGCCGAAGGTGGGCCTTGCAGCTAACATATTATATAATTGATTCACAGGAATTGCCGTATGAAATTTCATACAATCAATTCCTGTGAATCAATTGTAATAGACTGATGAAGAAGGCAAAGCCCTCGAAACTATAGTCTCTTTATGTACAAATAAAAATTTATTTTCCAGCAGAAGACACACTCTTTTATTGTCTACTTTAATTTATAAAAATTCTGCTAATCTCGGAAAAAATAAACTTTCAATTTAACAGCGTTTTAATCAGAAATATTTTATCTGTTAATTTTCATGGGTTCAATTACACGATTGGATAAAAATAAGTCCGTTTTGTTGTTATTTCAAGTTAGAGCCACATAGCAAACGATTTAACGACTAATTAAAAGACTGATTAAGAATATCAAACATTCGAAACTATAGTCTCTAACAAATAAATTATATATATACCATTGGCGGTGTGTGACTTTTCTACGAGGGGATGCTCTTCAAAAAACTACCTTCATTTTTTGAAATTTTATTTTAATTTTTGCTTTTTTTTTGCAAATTTCATCGAATACGGAATCATTTTCGTTATTTTTCAAGTTTAACATTAGATTTTTTAAATATATTTTGGGACCTTCGCCCCAAACGGATACTGCTTTGTGTTAGTGAGGATAGAAGTCAGAAATTAAATCAAGTGACTTAAACTATATTACATATAAACCATCTTCTACAATGAATCAGCCTTTCCTTTAAGGAAATCTAAAATTTCTCCTAATTCTATTGCTATAAGCAAGAAAGCAAGGTATGTCTTGTTTAAAGCACCCTTAGCTATTTCTGATCTTATATATGAGAGTTCTTAGAAATGGATTAGTCAAAAGATTCTCTTTTTTATGATAAAGTTTTTGTAATAACATTTCCTCAGCGAGAACCATTTTTAATTCTAATAAAACTCACTGGACTTGTCTTTGACATGCTTGAAGTAGAACGATATACCAGGCAGAGAGTTAAAACCTTCTATTTGCACCTTTTTCGGAAATTCATTCATTTTATTGCCATGTGAAACTATGCAATAATTTTATTTCATTTTGAAAACCCATATTCTTTTCAAAACAAAAAATTTTTTTTATGGAAATATTTGAAATAACGGATAATAATTTGAAAATTTAAAGATCCTGCTGAAATTTTGAAAATGACCTTATATATGTGTATTTATGAAAATACTCTAAATGTTTGAAATTTTAGGAATGCGCCGCATCCACAGCATCCATGGATCGCACGCCACTGAAATATACCTATCACTTGGGTAGACTGACTAGAAGGTATTTAATTTAAAATTTTAATTTCAATGCTTGGTTAAATGTATAAAATCACACCTTTATAGTAATAAAATGAGGATAAAAGGAAATCACTCGAGGCGTTCAAAGCCTTACAAGATTTCATGAATGATGGGCTTTCCGAAACTTTTTCAGTCAATCGAAATATGATTTCGTCATTTTGTCTTAGGTCCCCATCCTCTCGTTCAAAATCCGATCCATCACAGAAAGAATCGACAAGTTGACAAACAAATTGAAAGACATCATAGGCGTAAACACTGGCGCACAAACCAATCTATCAACATAGAGAAGAAGAAGCGTGTATGTATTTATAGAAAGATAGAATAGAAAGAAGATTTTATCAAGGCCGAAAAGGCGCTTAGCTTCCAATGTGTCAGGCAAATGTGACAGATTCATTCTCTCCTCCTTGAACCCTTAACATTACTTCCTCAGATTTATATACAGAGATCTAACTAAACATAAAATATTGGAATTGATTTAACTATCATTTTTCTCTGTTCATTCAAAAAAATAAATATAAATAAAATAAAATAAGTAAAAACATTCGTTAGCTTAGGCGAGAAAAGTATTGCAAATTGAATTCACATACAATTTTTGTTGTTTCTTAAGGCCGCTGCACATGAGGCTTCTTTTAATAATTTTTGGTCTGCTTGCTCCCACTCAAAGGCATCCCAGACCAAGTCGGAAAATAGAACATGTCTTATCTTTTAAATCAAGCAAGCTAGCCAGAAAGACAGCCAGCAGTGAGGTCATTTCGATCCTGACAGGCTTCCAAATTACAAACCAAGGCAAACCAGATGGGGATTCCCAAAACTGTTAAGAGTAAAAAGCCTCGTGTGCAGCAGGTTATATATATCCTTAGAAAATTCTGAAAAGTGAAAAATGAATTTTAAAGCAAGATATTTTTAACTGTCTAGATTCAATACCCACAATTATTCAAGACCAAAATTTCGAAGTAAGTTTCTTTTGAGAATAAAATGCTTTCTAGCATTAGAACATCCGGAAATGACATAAAAATCAATTTGTCAAATCAGGGTGTACTCTGGAACATTCAGCAACACAAGGTTAAGTTACTTCCCCACGCTCTTCCTAATATATATAAACGACCTAATAAATCAAAATTCAAATCCCACTCACAATAGCACACTTCGCGGCGCTCCTTCAATCCAGAATAATTGATGCACAGTTGCTTCTCTTCAATAATTCCTGACCAGAATACTTTAGAAAAATCGGGCTCTTCAATACAAATAAAATTCACAAAAAGAAACAAAGGTTATCCTCTGCTTGATGCAAATAAACATAAACACATATATATATCGAGATGATATATCTGTATATATATATATATATATATATATATATATATATATATTATATTATTTGTTTGAAAGTATAGTTTCGGAAGACTTGGTCTTCATCATCAGTCTTTTTAATTATAAATGTTGTTTTTCATGGAGTCAATATCGTATGGATATTGAAAATGTGATGTTCTTTTACTGGTTGGCAGCTTAGAATTAAAGACATTCTTTTAGTTCACATTGCCAACCAGTGAAAGAACATCACATTTTCAATATCCACACGATATTGACTCCACGAAAAACAACATTTATAATTAAAAAGGACTGATGATGAAGACCAAGTCCTCGAAACTATAGTCTCAAACAAACAAACAATATATATATATACAGATATATCATCTCGATATATATGTGTGTATGTTTATCTGCATCAAGCAGAGGACAACCTCTTTGTTTCTCTTTGTGAATCAACAACTCTGCTACTCTCGGCAAAACAAAAACTTTTCAACAAATAAAACTCAATGTCTAATTTCTAGGAGCTTAAATATAAATTTTCCTGGCATCCTCTTTGATTCAAACCTTGAAGATGTGTTCAGGTTGTCCATATTGGACGTCTCAGTCGCATCTGACCTTTCTAGTAATGAACACATTTCCTCTATGGCGAAATCTGGAGCAAGAAAAATTGGGTTCTTATTCAGGTTAGAGAGATTTTTCACGCCTCTAGAACTTTTCACATTCTACAAGACCAAAATCCGTCCCTGTCTCGAATAGGTTTCCCATCTGTGGAGAGAGACTTTCAAGCACTCTTTGCCACCCTGAATGAACATCAAAAAAGAGCTATAAGACTAAAAGACGATCGGACCCTTTCAACCTCCCTCGAGATTCTAAAATTAATTTTTATTTTTGTTTTTAATTAATTTACTTAAATGTAATATCTAAATATTTATATTAATTTGAATAATGCTCATTTTCTAAGTAGAATAATACATTTTTCGACAAAAGTTCTCTTAATTAAGTAAATTTACATAAGTAAACATCATTTCTTAAATGTTAAACTTTCTTTATGAAAGCGTTTCAAGTTTCAAAACATTTTATTTAAATTAATACATCAAAATAATTAAATTTAAATTATCTTTTGATCGATCGACTAAAATGAAACGTAATTTAAATTTTCTTGGTTTATATATATCGGGTCGGCCAAATTCATCGCATTATTTTTTTTCAAACCGA